>JAOWCC010000064.1:34958126-35464120 GCA_030867875.1 Actinernus sp. WN-2022
ACTGGAGAAAATTTGAGACAATTTTGATGAAGGATGGCAAAGATTTAAGTGGATGAAAAATACTACTTTTAAGCAAAATTTATAGTAAATGGAGATTGGTTCACTGTAACCAAAATCAAGTTTCCTAAAATTGATAAGCTTTTGTAATCCACTTTAATCTTTGCCATCTTCTATCAAAAAAGTTTAAAAAGTACGGTATATCAGACATTCACATGATATTTCTCTCCATCTATCTTGGGGGGTTATATTTGAAGGGGCAGTGTGCAAAAAGGACATAAGTGACACTTGATCACATTCTAAATTCTCCTTCAATTTCTTTATTTCTAAGAGAGAATTTAGAACATGATCAAGAATCACTTATGCCCTTTTTGCACACAGCCCTTCATTTGTAGTTTTGTTTTGAAGAAACTTGAAGGTTCACTAATTTGATTTAGACTTTCTCAAAGTCCTTCTCATGCTCGCTTACCAGTGACTCAGTGAGTTTAACTTGTGGAAGTCTAAATTTGATTGACAGTGCCCTTTAGGAGACTGTGTGTGCTTACTCTATTATAAGTGGTTTATAGCATCAAGAGCCAGAAATACCATCACAACAGGCAAGAACGACTTGTGAAGGTCAGTCCTACTCCACAGCCATACAGGGCTGCTGTAGAAATGTGATGAACCTTAGAAATAAGAGATTGGTTGATTAGAGGATGATCACACACTGACTGTCAGAGTGCATAAGAAAATTGACTTAGAGTGCAACTACTGAAACGAGGGCACTTAGATAACAAGAACTAAACACATTGCAAAACGAAAATAAAGCATTCTAAAGTATAAATCCTGGCACATCCATGCAATTTTCTTCATTCGAAAGATCGAAATTCAAGCAAATCGAAATGCTACATGTATTGTCTGTAATCGACACTGACTGGCTCAAGTAAGTATAGGAATGCTTTGTTTTCTTTCTGCAAATGTGATTGTTCTCATTGTCTAGGTGGTCCCAGTTTCAGTTGTCGCACTGTAAAAGTTTAAAGTTTTCTTGCAGATACATGTACAATGTATGTAATATGAAGTGGGGCTTCTTCAATAAAATGGATTGGGTACTTGACTCATATGTTTTCATACCAGACTAATGTTTGCATCCAAACTCATCTGCATGTATTTCCAATCAAACTCCACTCCTCTAGCTCCAACCCACAGTGGTAATAACCTGGTCATGGTCAGCTCTGCTGTGGCCCAACCTGAAATGAAGAGACATATCATATCACAACATAATTTGACAATGGCTTTCATAAACTGGATGTTGATATGAGTATTAGGGCTTGCACTCTGGCATGATTTTGCAAGAATTTGCAATATTCCACGAAAATCTCTCCTTTTTGAAAACAGGGGAGACATACTCCCTTATATTTTAAAATCAAAAGCAAGCCTACATGTACCTAATTTACTACATGACAGGAGGGATACCATCACCCTTCGGATTACGAGAGTATAAAGAGGACACTACTAACCCATGTCATAAGTTTATATGCAGCTGGAGCTATAGTTAACTTACAATCGAAAAATATTCGTCCCTATGTTCATTCATCCACACCAGGCACTATGCTGCAAGATAATCAGATTGAAATCCTCTATTTTTTAAATTTACTATTACAATTTTCTATTTTTATTAATTTAGAATTTTCATATTTGTAGGCCATGTAAATCCATTGTACTTTTTTTACCTAAGATGGACAAATAAAACATTATTATGGGTATGGTAAAGTAAATAGGTGTGGTTTGAGTGCTTGCCCTGTGTTCTTTGCTTGATGCAATGATGTAATTGTAATAATAATAATAATCTTTTATTTGTTATTAGCAGGCTGATTATTATGGCAGCTGCATGATGTTGGCCTGCTTTTCTCCCCACTACAATAACTATTTTGGACACACAACACTTGACTCACAATGCGGATAAGGAATCAACAACAAGCCTAACTCACATGCGGTGCCCAAGCCGGGAATCGATCCGGGGACCACAGCAGTTAAAGGCGAGTGTTTTACCACTGCGCCAACTTGAATCCCATCAAGTCAGATAGAATGGTTTTTGATTGAGTGTTGAAAGAAATAATTGACTGCTTTGATTTTGCTTTGCTTCTAAAGCTATTCTATTGGCTATGAAAAATATCAGCCATTCAAGTTCTAAACTAATTAAAAACAAAAGACTGATTTGGTCTGTCCAGTGATCAAGTTTCATTTTAGCGAGAGTTATCCACAACTGTGTTTACTTTTCCTCGTGATTGGTTCAAGGAACACCAATCACAAACTACTTCAGTACGTGATTAGCTCATTGTGTTTTTACTTACTCTGTGATTGACCCTGTAATTACTTTGGTTTGAGTTTACAACACTCAATCAAAAACTGCTCTATTGTGGAGGAAACAAATCGCTGCTAACCTAACCTGCTACAAGAACTTTCAGCTCTCCTTTGCCAGCAATCTTTGTCATAACAAGATATAAGCCAACTAGATCAGCAAAGTCTACAGTTGATCTGAGAAACTCCTGAAAATAAAATATACATGAATGTTACCACTCCACCTGTTCATTCAATGATTGTAACCCTAAGATCTCACCCAAACCCCCACCCAACCCATATGTTTATTATATAAACTTGCAAAAACTGCAGAAAATGGCCATTGAGAAGCCATCTTATTTTTACTGGTCTCATATTGGGTTTGTTCTTGTGCACATTGGGTGCATTCTTTGCAGATTTATATAATGATGGTAATTACAATGTATCATAAATAAGCACTCACCCCCACATAATCCATACTTCCAGGAGATACATCTGATGTTGGAAAAAATGTCGCTAACACTAACATCTGAGGTAACAGAAAGAAATATCAGTATTGAAGTGTCTAGGAGAACATGTGTGAAACTTTAAGTCTCTTACGTTCACTAGAACTGCAGCAAGGCTGATCAGTGTTTTTGTTCAAAAGCAACAAAGTGCTTTTGTATAACATCAGCAGGGCTTTCAAAACAAGCAGGTGGCTCGCAGAGCTCTAGCTTGCTTTCAGGCAGTAGATTTTTTTTTTGTGCAGCAAACCGATCATCGAAGCTGGGCCACCATATTGGCCGAGCGTGATGAGTCCCAGTCTCAATCACGCTCGGCCAATACGGCAGCCGCTTCGATGATCCGTTTGCTGCACCAAAAAAACACCATCTACACCTGAAAGCAGGCTAGCAGAGCTCCAGTGGTTGCTTCTAGGTACAATTCTGGTTATTTTCTCTTTATCAACAGACAATGAAACTTTTGCTTGACTTTTAGCCTCTTCTAATCAAAATGCCTACTTTCCTATACTGACTTCCTACTTAAAAACATTTTAAAAGCACTGCATCAGGAGTAAGTCAAAATAGTTAGTTGCCATGGTGAGTGAAATGGTATAAACAGCTTGAAGCACTGATACAAATGTACATGTATAATGGTGTAAAGATTTTTAAATTAGGTTATTAATCAAGACCAAATGCAATTTAGGCATGGTTAAATATCCAGCATACACCAGGGTCCCTGTGGTGGTGTTGCCCTGGGCTGGAGTCAATCATCCAGGACTGTTAGCTTATTGTCATTGCTGTTATTTTGCATTTGCTTGCCAGTTGCTCAGTCATCGCAATTGGGCTTGCTTTTCCCTCCCTCTCTCTCCTTTTGTCCACTATTGTGTGTGACCCAGTGCTCTGGGCTCATTGGTTGTCAGGGTATCCTGGCAACCAAGCTTGCAATCACTGATACTGTGCTCAGCTCTGGGCACTGAACCTCCAACTAACTGTCATGATCATCATTTAGGACTGATGGGCTTCTCCCATAGTTTATTGTGCAGCTGATTTACTTAAACACTGGTTTTATCAGGTTGCTGGAAAACCTGAATAGCGAATGCTGGTAGTATTAAACGTATATGTGACAAATAGTGAATATTCATGTAAGTTAACCAATGCTTACAGAACAGATAACCTTCATTTCTGCCAATGATGCAAGTCCTTCAAGGAGTATGAAACTGATAAAATAATTGCAATGTCGACATCTGCCATTTTGTTTTCCTCAATTCCATGAATGGCTTACATGTCGCACTCGAAAGCGAGGCTGGCTACTTATAACCCAAACATAATTATCTGTTTATAAGGCATCCAGGTTTTGGGCTTTTACTAATTTCATCACTGACGACTTCTATCAGCATAAGTTTGTTGGCTTAGTCGATGTTTGGTTACAGAGTATCTATAGCAGTTTTGTTGTGGCAAGCTGGGTGGCACAGTGCGTAAAACCCTTGCAACTCAACCACCATGGCCCAGATTGATTTCTGGACGTGGCATCATATTTGAGTTGAGTTTGTTGATTCTCATCCATGCTCCAAGGATTTTTTCTCTGGGTTCTCCAGTTTTCCTCCCTCCATAAAAATCAACATGTGAGTTGAGCATTGAGTGCAGAGAACATATGAATGTAGTAAGGAGTGTGTGTGGAATGACTCTCAGAGACATTAAAGCTTATCTTGCTAGAGACCTGATAAACCTCATTCATCTGAGGGTAAAACAAATGATTAAAGGGGCTGTGTCACGGTAAGACTTTACATTCATTTTTCCGGGCCGGAAAGAGCTATTTCCACCGATATTGATATGAACTAACGAACCTCTCGGCCATGTGGGATGCTTAAAATGAAAGGAAATATGCAAAAATGACTAACAAACAGTGTACATGTACCTATATAAACAGTCTCTAGGGAAAATATTGAAATCCTTTCAATCAAGCATTGAGGGAGGGACGTTTAACTGTTTGTATCCAATTAACAGCCACTAAACGAGCGATTACTCAATACATGTGCAGTACCATGACATAGCCCCTTTAATTTTCAATTTTTTAAATTAGCATAAAATTTTGTGCAAAGACTAAGGGTTGATCAAGGTATGCTAACAGTGAGTTGCTACTGCTGTTTTGAGTGCTAATCCTTCACCAGTCTGAGTGAAAGAGGAAGGGCAAGCATTCAAACCATGAGCTGAGAGGCACAGATCTACACTAGATTTCATTTTCACTATTCATTCATTGATCTTTTTTTAAACATGTTACAAGCCCATCAAAACTTTGAGCCTATTCCTGTGGCCAATAATTTGTCAAAAGCATGACAGTCACACATTTAAGTTTGAAGTACATGTAATAGCATTCAAACATTGAAGTGACTGACACAGTTTGAGTATACGTGTATGCCTCAATGGTGCTATGAACTGCCTTGTCTTGGTGATATCAGCTAGTGAGTATTTAAGAGACTGACATACATGTTTTAATAAATACAGGCACATGCTGACTGTACAAAGAATGAAAAAGAATTAAGATAAGAATGAATATAAGAAATTTTGGAGCAACTGTAGAATACCCCACAACTGTAAGGTACATTTTATATCCACGTAGCCAGCAGCTACAGCTGAAACCCTACGGCTACACAGTCAGTCAGATGGATCACCCCTAAGTCCTAATAGAATGAGAAAATTAATAAATATTAATGCATCAATATATATTGAAGTAGCTATGCGGTGAGCGAGACCACCCCTCCCCCTAACTTTTACTCTGACTGCATGGCAGATATACCTAGATTTGTAGGGTATTCTGAAGTTTAGCCGACATTTTGAGTTCGTATACCTGTATTTATCAATAGCGATGTTTCGTGTTGATAAACATTACAAGTGTTATGCTAATGTAACATTACCGTGATTTCAAAAGGCCGCTTTGTGTCAGGAAGCAATGGATCTCTGGCTAAACTATAGAATACCCGGCCACTTCAAAAGATCACTTGTAAACTGTGCTAAACTATGCTAACTTCTTCATTATAGTGCAGGTGTATATATATGTAGGGTCGTTCTATGAATGATTTGGAGTCGAAAATGGTTCGGGTTTTTTAAAATTTCAGGGTTAGGTTTTTAGAAGGTTTGTATGAAAATTTGAGAAAATGAATTATTAATGACCCAAATGGCCGGGTATTCTATAATTGCTCCGGATCTCTCATTGGCACATTAATGACAATGGATGATATGGCAGCAAACATCACTATAATATACAAACAAAGTCTCTAGCATTTAATATTCCAACTGAGCACAAAGTATGCTGTGGTACCAATAAAGCAGTCATTACCCAATCACCTGCTCGGATTTTGTACTGTACACTCGAAGTTGGAATATAAAAATAATATAAGCTTAATTTGTTGCATTTAGACTTTAATACACATGTACGTATGTGTACCTTACACAGCTGTGTTACTAGATAAGCTCCTCCTGCCTTCATACATCGCCAAAATGCACTATACTCGGATCTACGATAAAGAGATACAATTATGAAAACATCTGGTGAAATCTAAGAAAATTAAATTTAAGTCTGACTCAAAGTCATTATGACTGGGCGATCCAAAGAACGATTTGAGGTGAAATATAAGAAAAGTACAGAATACTTACAATCCAGAGCATTTGTAGACTATCAAATATGGAAAATACGCTAAAGCTAGGCAGTTCCCGAAGTGAAAAAGAGTCATATTAAATAGAAACTACAAAGAACACTACACGCGGACTAGTGGAGTTATATAATAGTCACGAATTGGTGAGGTACCTTTAGGGTCCTTTTTAGAGGAGTCAGGGGTGTTCTTTTATGATTGAATTTATTCGATAAGCTGGATGAGGACGAGTAACTTCCGATTGAGTTAAAACTTATCAAATATATGAAGGAAATTATAAGAGGCAATCAAGCTATAAAGAGTGGACAACTGTGAGGACACGTTTTAGCAAAGAGGCCTGTATTTGCAGAGGCCTGGGAGTCCCTAGCTCGAGGGACCTTTTGCGATCGCAGGCTCAAGCCTCATTCTGGCGGCCATTTCAAAACATTTTGGCGGTCAATGAGCGGGAAGTGTACTGAGATTTTCGAGCATTTTTCTTATTTTTATTGCTTTGTACTCCGTTGTTTTGGGTAAAAATGCCACGGAGGAAGAGGACCAAGATGCCGCAGACTTCTCGTAAGCGTCCTGTGCTACCAGAAGGCGATCTCGACACATCCATGACGGCAGAGGAAAGACGACAAAAGTTGGAAGTTTACTTACAAGATTTCGACTTGCAAGGTTTGAAGATTTGAGGAAAAGATTTATGGGTTAATCAAAATGACGATAATTGTATGGAGAAAGAAACTATTTCATTGCTATTCATACCCGATGGCTTGTTAAATATGGTGTCATAATTAGATAGATCTGCGTTTCAAATCCTCCCAACTGTGTGATGTGTTTCAAATTTAATTTTGTATTATTAGCGCGGTCGTTAATTAAAGAAAAGTTTTTATTGTGTTGCTTTACCGTATTTTTTAGTTTTCAAATTTTGGCGTGCGCTCATTGGCTAAAAGCGATCAAGTGACGTGACAGATGTCATCCGTGGATGCAAACTATCAGGTGTTATAGTTCACCACAAAATTTTGGGGCCCGCTCATTGGCTAAATATCAGCCGATAGTTCCTCGACAGACACAGTCTATTTGTATATTATTGTTCACCACAAAATTTTGGCACGTGCTCATTGGCTAAAATCAATCATCTGACGTGATAGTTGTCGTCCGCGGAGGCAAACTATCAGGCGTTATAGTTCACCACAAAATTGTGGCGCACGCTCATTGGCTAAGAACGATCACGTGACATGATAGTTGTCGTCCGCGGATGCAAACTATCAGGCGATAGTGCCCGCTGAGAGCGGAAGACAATTTTGTGATGAACAATAACGACAAATAGACTGTGTTTGTCTCGGAACTATCGGCTGATAGTTTCCCTTGGAAATTTGATGTTCTTAAAACTAGCATATAAGCCCTCAAACTTTGTTCTCTGGCTTATATTTGTTTTAAGAACATCAAATTTCCGCGGGCAACTATCAGCCGATAGTTCCTCGACGGACACACTCTATTTGTATATTATAGTTCACCACAAAATTTATGTGAGCAACTATTATACAAATAGAGTGTGTCTGTTGAGGAACTATTTAAGAATTAGAAAACATTTCCCGTGTTTCTATAGAGTTATAGAAACACGAGTGGGAGTTTGGGAGAACGAGAAATGGTGAGCCCGAAGGGCGAGTGTTTCCACAGCTATTTCGAGTTCTTCCAAACTTCCACAAGTGTTTCTATAACTCTATAGAAACAAGGGGAAAATGTCTTCTATATGTATTTCCTTTATAAAATAACCCCCAGAAAATAAGTACAACAATGGAAAATCACTCATTTATTATTATCACGAAAATATAAATTCTCCTAACCACGCAATCAAAACTGAGCGTGCGCTCAACTTTCTATGTTTCTATAGAGTTATAGAAACACGGCTTTCAGCCAATCAGAGCGTGCATACTATCGAATCTATTTTATAATGACTGATAGTTGCCTACAGAAATTTGATGTTCTTAAAACAAATATAAGCCCGAGAATGCAATATGCTAGTTTTAAGAACATCAAATTTCCAAGGGAAACTATCAGCCAATAGCTCCGAGACAAATGCACTCTTAGACTATTTTTTTGTTATTGTTCATCCCAAAATTGTCTTCCATTCTCAGCAGGCACCTGATAGTTTGCATCCAAAGATGACAACTATCACATTACATGATTGCTTTTGGCCAATGAGTGTGTGCCAAAATTTTGTGGTGAACTGTAACAGCCGATAGTCCCTCAACAGACACTCAATCAAATTATTGTTATAATAGTGCCCAGTGAGTAATATCAACAAAGTTTTGTGTTGAACAATAAAGTCTGTCATCAGAGTGTTTTGTTACCATTCTCTGCATTGTCGGGAAAACCATTTCTTGCCTTCTTAACTGTTATTCTTCATTTTCTGTCTTTATTACAGCCAAGGGAAAGATCAGTAGAATAAAGACATGTGTCAATTCTATGATTTGCAAGATAAGGGGAGCAGTTAAACTGGAAGTCATCAAACTTCCCTCAGTAAGTACATGTTTAGGCATACATTCAGTTTATAATGAATATACATGTATATAACTACTCAAAAAGTCATTTTATGCTATATTTAATACATACAGTAACTTAGACTTTCTCAAAGTCCTTCTTAGCCCCCCGCACGAAGGACTTTCCCCACTTGCAGCGTGCCAAATTTACCAGTTGATTTTTCAACCGGAGGCGTGGCTTATGACGTACTAAGATTTGCCCAATCACAAAGCGTCAATTCTTCAGGCATTGTATGTTGACGTGTCAGGTCAGTGGTATTTGGTATTTACAATTCGATTGTACTCGGAAAGAGTTTGGCAAAGGCGCGAAATGTAAGCTCCTCCCCTGAAACGTGTTTTCGCGCCAATACATAATCCCCCGATTCAATTTCCTGCAAGTGAAACAAGTCGAACTCGCCTCTCGCTTCGATTCTCACACTCGATTTTTGACCCAGTTTCGCTTTAACCCAGCGACTCAGCGAGTTCGACTTGGAGCAAGTCTGACAGTAACTGTAATGTTTTATTCAAGTTAGCTTAAAGCTTTGTGCTTTTTATTACTAGCATATCAGAAAGATGAAGATGTTGGACTTTATAGGTATGTAAGGTGTATAAATTTATGTATCATCACAGGTTTCTTTCTATAGAAGCCAGCCACTAACAGAGCTTTTGGAACTATAGTTGCAGTACTTCCAACTTCTTTCCTTCTACTTCTAGCTACTTTTCATAGGATGTCTTCAGACGTTTCATTAGAAGCCAGTTATTTTGCCACCTAACAACAATTACTAAGATTTACATTTAATAGAGTTGAAGTTGTAATATCAATTAAGCTGTATGCACAACCTCCTACATGTACTTATGAGCTTTTTATGTTTATAAATCTGACTAAAACTGAACAAAACCCCTGCCTCTTACACTTGTCATGACGATGTGCTGTCAACTACATAAAATTATTTTCCCTTAGAATGCATACACTGTACAGTGTTGCCTGATTTTAAACTGTCTTGTAAGTTTCATACATTTTTGACGATTAGTGGCCCATGTGTTCTTCCCAGGCCAGAATGCAGTTCCGCTCTGCTCAATATTGAAGTACTTTGAATAAGTTTAAAAAAACATGTATGCTTTATTATAAAGGAACTGTGTCAGCAATTTAACAGCCCAAATAATAAGTGTCACTCACCAGAGGTCTATCCAGGGGCCAATTCAATAAAACTTTAAATTTACGCACATGTACTTTACAATTAAGTGTAGCTAATATTTCTGCATCCGAAAACAATGGCTACAAACTTGTGTAAAATACATGTGTAAAACTTTTATTAAATTGGCCCCAGAATGCCTCATTGTGTCCTGGGATGCAATATTTTCCTAGTGGACACAGAATCCCAGCAAACCATATGAACATTAAATGAAAATATATTAATGATAATGTTGCTCATGGGAAATAGTCTGGGGGAAACTCAGGTAGCCATTACAGATCCTCACCTGTAGTTGCCTCATTCTTATTCAAGCATTCCATTTTTTAATGTGTCACTTACTCTTTCAGCTCATGGAGGCAGAGTTAATGACACAGCATTGGTAGAGGTGCAGTATCAATTTAGTTGTATATGTTTTGTCTGTTAGGAAACACTAGCTAGTCTTGTAATTACTAATTGTATGCATGTACTGTATTGTAGTTTAATGGTTGAAAAGTGTTAAAAGTTGAAATAAAGGCAATGCTCAAAACTAACTTCTTATTATAAAAATAACTAACCCCTGGGCAATGTCTAAACTTGTGCTTCTCAAGATTTACTAGCCCAACTCAAATTTTGGCAGTTCTGGGCTAATGGTGTTGAGAGAGCCACTGTAGCCTAGTGGCTAGCACTTCCGCCTTCAACATCGAAAACCTGGGTTCATACCCCAGTCAAGGCAGTGATTCTTCTCAATGTGTAAAAACCTGGCTCTTTACATAATTTTGGGACTATGGTTTCCTTGTGGCTTGGATGACCATATAAAAAGGTGGTCTCATCTCCATAAATGGGGATGTCAAAGAACTGCCGAGGATGCAAACAACCCTCTGACAGTCGCCACCCTTTGTGTTGGCAAATGAGGTTGACTTGGCATGATATTCTAGGGCTGACTAGAGAAATGAGACCTCAACTCCCTAACTGTAACCACAATACCAACCACAGTTTTAAGTTAGTTGATATCTAGAATGTGACCAAGTGCTGAAACAACTGGGCCCAGTTGTTCGAAGCCCGATTAGTGCTAATCCTGGACCTAAAGAAATTTGCCCTTAGTCCTGTAATACATTGTACTTTGAACATTGGGCTTTGAACAACCAGGCCCTATTGCTGAGCAAAGTTGTGCTATGGTCAGATCTGTGGAGTGGGATCAAGTTTGAACCAACATTTTTATCATCTTGTAAACTGAAAGCACAATAATTGTGGACCCATTATACACTCAGCAGCAGCTCCCCCAGGGGTTAAGACCCACAGGCTAACCTGGGGGATTTGTAAAAAGGATGGAACAAACTTGACAATCTTCCCCGGGGTGGGGGAATCTTATGAGTCAAAGTCCCCTGGGTCATGTTTTCCTTATTAAACAGAAAATCTCTTTCATATGAAAAATTCCCCCTCCCATACATGTATATTGAAACTTCAAACAAAGTCAATCATTTTCCCCTACCCAGATATGAAACATACATTCAATCCCCTTGTATTCCCAAATGTAGCAGTGTATATGTTATGTTACTCTAGTTTCATTAGTATTCGGATGTATTATGTTACTCAAATAACTACTGCTACACGGGTAGGAAACAGATCCAAAGATCCACTGAAGTTTATTCTCACACGAGTGTCGAGAGTCTCGAGTACAACGACCAGCAACAAGAACACTAAGTTTTGTAATCTAATCTTCGGCTGTCTAAATTTACATGTGATGTCATATATACATTCCCAGACTGTCTTGCTCAACATTGTAACATAATACATTCGAATACTAATGAAACTAGAGTAACATAACATATACACTGCTACACATTCATGTATTATGTTACTAGAGTAACATAACATATACACTGCTACACAAACATATCCCCCTGGTTGGCCCGGGCATCCACTCCTGGGGGAAGCTGCTGATAAGTGCATAATTACTTTTTAGTATCTTATTTTATTCTATCTGTTTACAGGTCTCCAAAGTTTTGAGTGAAATGGCAAATTCTGTCTTCCAAAATGCACCAGTGCCAAGGTATGGCCTATAAACTTAATAGTCCAGTTTCGTATTCGAAAATTACTGCTGAATGCAATGACTACAGACGCATGTACGCAGGGTTAGCCTCATACTGAAGTTAAACATTCTTAAATACCAGCTAGAAGGTGGGCTATTCACAACACTGTATTGTTGTAGTTTCACATTTTGCACCTTCTTGTTGGTATTTAAGAATGTTTAACTTCAGAATGAGGCTAACCCTGCGTACAATTGAAAGGCTGTGTGCAACAAGGGTGTAAGTGACTCCTGATCACATTCTAAATTCTCCTTCAAGTTCTTTGCTTTCTAAGGGAGAATTTACGACGTGATCAGAAGTCACTTATACCCTAGCTTGTTGCACACAGCCCTTCAATTGCGTCTGTAGTCATTGCACTCAGCGGTAATTTTCGAATACGAAACTGGACTATTATAAAATAACATCATTATAACAAGCACTCTGATTATTATTTATAACCATTTTCTAAAACTCAGTGAAAACATAGGAGGTTGCATGCAGTCTTTGGACGTTCTTTTGGAAACATTTTGTTACTTTTGATTATCAGATTGAAAGAGCATTTTGTACTCTCACTGTAGTATGTTTTAGTTGTTTGATAAAGGTAATATAATTATATATAATTATTTTTTCTGTGTTTCCATTTAGTAATATAGAACCACTTGACATGGAAGTTTGGAAGAATGAGAAATAGCAGTGAAAACACTCACTTTTTGGAGCTCGCTTGTGTTCTCATATAGGCACTTCTCATTCTTCCAAATTTCCACTTGTGTTTCAGTCTATATAACTATATGAAAACATGGAAAATGTTTTCTATTTTAAAACGAAACTCACAACAATTGGGTATTAATTTGTATTTGTTAACCCACTTTTTTTTACAGCTATGTGATCTCAAGCAGATCAGTAATAGACAATATTATATTACAACAGACTTTTCAAAGCCTTCACATGAATTTGGAGATTCAATATTATTGATGGTTTGAAATCTACAATAGGAAACTATGAATGCAGCTATTTGCATGAAAATAAACTCCAACAGCATATCAAATCTTACAGAATCAAATTAAATGACATACCGGTACTGATTGACAGTGTTCCTTTTTTTTTTCTCTATTTGTTAATTTAGTGCTGAAAATGGCAAGGCTTTCAAGCCTGCTGTGGGTGAACATTCGAAATTTAAAAACGAAACTCTTGAGACTGCCATCTGGTTTTCAGGTCTACATTCGCTTATTTGTAATTACTGGTCTTGACTGTGACACATCACAATAATTAGCTGTAAATGGACTGCATTAAAATTATTTTACTTGAGGGCCCTAAGAGAACAAAGTAGAAAACATAGCTGGTAATATTCATTGTTACAGGAAAACAAGAATTTCAAAATATCTTCCATTGCTAATCAAAATCCTGTAATCATATGCGGATTTAGGGGGGCGAGGGCGCCGCAGCACCCCATGCACTTTCATCTGGAAATCAATGTTTTTATAAACAAAGTCTTGTGACGGAAGATCAAATTGAAGAAAAGACTCAAGAAAAGTAACTGAAGATACGTCTCTAGTTCTGGAGTTTTCAAGGAACAGTGAATTAGTATCTGTATACTATAAAACTTGGAAATCTAAACAGACTGCACCCATACCACTATGGTTGCCTGGGCTTAGCTGATTTATCCAAATAGTTAAAAAAACTCTTAAAATGTGTCATTTGAGGCCTTGATTTGTTGGTCAGAAATACTCTCAGAATGCAGGAAATTCATGGCATCTCAGAGAACCGAGATTTTAAAATTTTCCAGGGGGCATGCCCCTGCACCCCCTAGGTGTTCATGCCTATGGTGCTCGGGTGCATTGGTGCACATGCTTCAGCCCACCCTTTCTGAATTTCCTGGATCCGCCGCTGGTAATACCACCATTTGTGTCTCTCCTTGAACCCAAGCTAATTCTGGTGAGAACACAGCCTGCAAGGTTTAATTATTTTTAATTGAAGGACTGGAAATAATTTATTATTAGAAGCCTGCAACCAACAATTGGCATTCATCATCCGTCAATATCACTGCATTTGATAATGTTGGTAAATATGTTGTTTTTGTAGTGACAGAGCTCCCTTAATTAAAGTGGCTAATACAGAGCTGAAAACGCCAGGTAAGAAAAACTTTTACCTCAGGATTGCACTGCTTGCTTTTCTTGTTTAAGCACAGATCTATGCCTATAGGGAAAAGCAAAGGCAGAAATACACGCTTCCTTGCATTTAGTTCTTTAATAGCATCTTCATATTGTGCATAATTATTTTACCTGCTTTGTCATACCACTTTCTACTCTGACAGCCCAGACAACAAGAAAGAAAAGAGGCAAGAATGTGGATGTAAGTTGACATTTTTGTGACATATTATCTACTTGAAAGATTTCAATAAGTTTATAATTAAGCAGTGGATGGAAATACATGTACAATGTAAACTTGTAGGCATTTATGGATACTGTTATGATTCAATTTAGCGCCTTCCTTCCAACAAGTGCTCCCCTTTCGATATTTTTTAAGAATTAAGCACCCCACAAATGGGGGAGGAGGGTGCTAATTGAAAACGTATTATACAATGTATAAACAGCAGCTGTAGTTGGTCATGTTATTTCCCACAACAGACAGAATCTACCTCTCTAAACAGTCATTTTCAGGAGTGAGCAATGAAGAGGTTAAGGCTTCTTGACAGCATTCACCTTATACATGTATGCAGTCAAAATTTGTATCAGAAAAAGAAAATAAGCTCATCCACCATCTCCAATATTAGCCCCCTCCTTCAAGTTCAATAGCTCCCCCTGCAGCAATTTTTTTTTTATGGTATATAATTTTGTTCTTGTTTTAAATATCTTACACACCTATCAATGTTAATCCCAAGGGGGGACAAGAGGTGGGGACTTGATAGGCTTGCATGGTTACCCTGAGGGGGAGGGGTTTGATTTTGGGTTACCTGTGTTGTACGGTCAAGATCATAGGGACTGGGAACACCATGATAGCACGCCACAGGAAGCCCAATATCACCCCTGTGGAAAACACACTATAATCACAGACAAAATGCCTTGAGACACACTGCTCACTTAAATTAGATACCATTCTTTAAATGCTGTTTTAAGTGCACGTTCAATCTGAAATTTATTCACTTCTAACATTGAACGGAGGGATGGGGTTTGGGAAGTTTTAACTTTGTATCAGTCTCATTTGATAATTATTTTTCTCGAGTGTCTCAACAATTATGTATGTGATTGTAGATCACGTCCACGCGAGCACTTTATCAAGCTCAGTGCTCAAGAGATTCTATACCGCCTCCTTGTTAGGCCATCCCAATAGAATGTTTCGTTTACCACGCCCTCTCTCTGTTGATGGTCGGTCGGCCTGGTTACTAAGGCCTGGTTACTAAGGCCCCGTCCACACGATGCCGTTTTCAAAAAAATTCCGGTTTCACGTGAAAACGATGAAAACAGTGTATCGTTTTCATTAAAAACGGAAACTTTTGAAAACGCTCTCCAAAGTTTTTTTTTTTACGCAACGCCATAGGTTTTCATGTGGACGGAAGATGAAACGGAAACTTGCAAATGCTCTCCAAAGGAGATTTTTTTAAATCCTATGAAGACTCGCATTAAAACTTTCATGTGTTCCTCTACTTTTTCCTCTACGAATTGTGGATTGGCAATTAGCACAA
Source organism: Actinernus sp. WN-2022 (assembly GCA_030867875.1). Lineage (NCBI taxonomy): Eukaryota > Metazoa > Cnidaria > Anthozoa > Actiniaria > Actinernidae > Actinernus > Actinernus sp. WN-2022. The sequence goes on from JAOWCC010000064.1 coordinate 34,973,984, forward strand.
AAAATGAAGAAACGTAGAAAGCTCGGAAAAGAGGTGCAGGTATGAAATTATTATTCTTTCTTTCTTTTTACGCAAAGAAACATTTTATTGGGATGGCCTTAGCTCGGTGGTAGAGTGCGGGAGGCAGCGGGTTAAATTCCACTTCTAATCTATATGAGAGGTACCCTGCGAGCAGAGCCTTATTTTCTTTGGTTTTCTAATCTCCCTCTGAGAGCGAAGAAAATAATCTTATTTTCTTCGCTCTCCGTGGAAGGAGATTAGAAAAAAATCTAAGAAAATAAGGCTCTGCTCGCAGGGTATATGAGGGGAACCTGTTATGTTATCTAGGGGATTGTCTCCCGGCACAGCAGCGTAGTATTCTGAGGTACAAAAACACTCATGATTGTAAACTGCACGGTAGCACATTGCGCTACACCAGCAGTCCGTGTCACTAAACCTCCTTAAATGTGAAGCGCATTTCAATATCATCCCATGTAGAATTTGCTCTATATAAATGAATACCTTTAGCCTTTAAAAGTATAGCCAGTTAGTGAATTGCGTCATATTATGTTGATGTTTGTCATTATGTTTCATTGCTTTGAAGGAACAACTGAGTGAGACCGCGGCGACAACAGGACGCACGCTTAGAACAAGAAAGGTACATGTAACTACGCCGTGTAAAACAATCTACCTCATTATTCTGAGGTGCTTTCCAAGCAGTGTTTAGATACTACAGAATACAGGGCCACTTGCAGATTACTCTGATCCACTGCCCGGCAAACGAGGTGGCTTGACTTAGGACCGTTTCAGGCGGGAACTTTTCATGCGCCGAAGTTAATCATAGATCAATTAAGTACGACAGAAAGCGGCGTCTGAATTGTTCGACGTGTTTGAATTATTTGGTACGGCAGATGAATTAGGTACAGCAGATGAATTAGGTGCGGCAGATGAATTAGGTGCGGCAGATGAATTAGGTGCGGCAGATGAATTAGGTGCGGTAGATGAATTAGGTGCGGTAGATGAATTAGGTTCGCCAGATGAGTAGGTGCGGTAGATGAATTAGGTACGGTAGATGAATTAGGTACGGTAGATGAATTAGGTGCGGTGGATGAATTAGGTGCGGTAGATGAATTAGGTGCGGTAGATGAATTAGGTACGGTAGATGAATTAGGTACGGTAGATGAATTAGGTACGGTGAATGAATTAGGTGCGGCAGATGAATTTGGTTCGGCAGATGCTGTCGCATTATACGATCTGGAACCGCTCTTCGTATGCCGAGTAGTGGTATTAAGTCGTATTAAGTTCGGCGCACGATAACCTCTCCGTCTGAAATGGTGAAGATGTTTATTCATAACAGATCGAGTACCGAGCTAACGAACCAGTAAAATTATGTACTCCAGATATATCAATTATTTGTTCTTTTTTTAAAGAACGAATATGACTTACAAGCCAACGAGCCGCGGTGTAAAATACACGGAGCTTCAAAAATGGCCCTGTATTCCGTAGTTAAAGGCAATAATAATCTTCTACTTTATAGAGGAAGGGAGTTCCCATGTCACCATCTGCGAGCGAGAGGCAGACAAGAAACAAGGCTGCAAGGACAGAGGATCCGCAATCTGTCATGCCACCACCCGCTACAACTGGAATGAAAACCACGTATGTTGTCACCATCTCTTGTCTGGCTCACCTTGTGTTTTCCGCATTCGTTATCGTATGTTAAAGGGGCTATGTCATGGTGTTGCGCATGTGTGGAGTCAGTTTCCGATTGGTGGCTGTTGATTGGCTACAAACAGTAAAGTCCTTGAAGACTACGTTTATATACCTGTTAGTCAGGTTTGTATATTTGCTTTGATTTTATCGTCCCACATGCGCGCGAGGTTCGTTGGTTCATAGAGCAGGTTTCAATTGACTGTAGTAAAACCAAAACCAAAGCAATTACAATGAACCAATCACAGACTAAAGTGAATACCGATTGGTTTCACTGGTATGAGAAAGCAACCAATCACGGAGGAAAATTACTCTGGAATTTGATTCGCTGACTGATTACAAAACATTTTCACAGCCAATAGAAAAGCTATGTAAACGCAAAACCAAAGAAATCACCGAAAACTTTCGACACTCAATTGAAACCTGCTCTCTGAACATCGCTAAAAATAACTCTCCGTCCGGGATTGCGTCAATAAACGCCTCTCACCGTGACACAGCCTCTTTAAACAAAAGTATTTGTTCTTTATAACTCCTCTGTCGTTTTTACCTTCTACCAGAGGTATCTCCTCCTTTTTTATCCCCGAGAGACCCATGCTAGCAGGGAACTGTCATTTCTCCGACAGCAATCCTTTTTAAATTACTTATCGAGAGTCGCATATGAAGTGGGGACCGCTAAATGTGCACGCAACGCTGTAACTACAATCCTGGTCAAATAATCTTTGGGTATTTTGTGCATCTGATGATGTAGTGTCTATCTACAATATTTGATTAGTATTTTATTAGAATATGACCCCCTCCCCCATAAACAATGTTGAGATATTGAGGCATAACAAGCGACCTTGTTATTCAAAAAAACAACGTTAAACTGGGGCGAGGATAAAGATTTGAGATGTCGTAAATTCGTTTAATTAAAAATGGCCGAGTATCCCTCGACTGTATACTTTAAAATGCTTCTTAGAACACTTCTGGCCGTGTAAACATGGTAGGAAACATCTTCGCAATTTCGACGAGTTTCACGTCCTAAAGTAACATTTGTTGCGGGCTTTAAGACTAACTTTCTTAATCTTTAGAAGGCGGAACTTATCCAAGATACAGAACCACTTCATCACGCCAGCAGGCAAAGCTCTCCCATGCGGTGCATATACACCGTTCGTCACTCCTAAGTTCGATCCACGGTAAGATAGCAAAGTTGACCGACGTACGCAAGACATGTCTTGAATGTTGTGTTGAAGGGAGACATTGTAGAGTTCAGTGCTAATTTCATCTATTGGGACGCCACCTGATTAGAACAAGACTGTAGTAATAATCTCCGTCCTTTCTCCAGGTTACCAATAACATCTGCACTGCTGCGTGAGGCTAGAGCAGGAGAGAGGTAAGTTTCTAAAGATCTTATCTCACTCAAGCTTATCACTCGCTCAATATCGTATCTGGTGTAGCCGGGTTCTGACTTTGATCAGCACCTATGGTTGTTTCAGGTCCTGTTAAATTTCAGTATCCTTCCCGCAAGAGCTTATCTGACTCAAGCTTATCACTCACTCTCTCTCGATCTTAACTCACTCAAGCTTATCACTCACTCACTTCCACTCCTTCAAGATCTTATCTATATCGTTAGGTTATTCAAGCAAACCACCAAATCGCCGTAATCAGTTTGTGCTTGATAGGTATCAGGGACGGCGCAGCGGGAGGGGGGAAGGGGACTGGGGGGCTATAGCCCCCCCCCCCCCCCCCACTTTTTTGTTAAACAAATATTTTGCCTAGTTACTTCCATGCATTTGAGACTATAGTTTGGTCATACCGGCTCAATGACAATTTTTAGCTTCCCCCCCCTTTAAAATTTCGCTCCGCCGTTCCTGGGTATACACCATTCTCTCAATTTGACTGACCATGTTATGGGCATTTTATCGTAGGATCATGTCCCTTAGTGGATCACCGGTCACTAATCGTGGTGTAGTTGAAGATACTGCCCAAGTGTTTATCCCCATAGGTGATGGCAAGGTAGGGCGACTAAGTGTTCCTGCGCTACACAGAAACGAGGCGATTGCATAAAGTAAGCTAAACAATTGTAGACTGCTAGCAGTCCATACTATTTCCTCTAATCGCTATTGAGCGTAAGATATTACTACCCACGCGAACGATGCCGTGCTCAAACCCCTCTCTCTCCTCCGCAGAGGGAGACTGGAGAGGAGACTGAAATGGGGACAAACCGCTGAGCAAGCTGTCCCACACCGCGGCAAAACGTCACGCGCATGCGCTTTTGATGAGCCCAGCACGTGCGCATCGCCCCAGTTTCCCGCCGAAACTAAAAGAAAACAGAGGCTATCACCCCTGTTTCTAAATTTTAGTACGAACGTGTAATGTTTCGCAAAAAGATAAAAACTACTTAAAAGGTAAGCCTAAGACTTTAACAGTTTTCTTCAGTAATTTGTAATTCACTGTGAGTTTACTATAAAGTTATAAAATCATTTACTTTGAGTCTTCGTTCTTTCGGCCAGCGGAGCACGTTTTGTCGCGGTGTGGCGCTGTCCCCATTTCAGTCTCCCCTCCAGTCTCCCTCTGCGGAGGAGAGAGAGGGGTTTGAGCACGGCATCGTTCGCGTGGGTAGTTCTGGCGGGTTAATAGATAACGCATTCCGGGTAGTAATATTTTACTGACGGGCTTCTTTCACGCTCATATAGCGATTAGCGGAAGTAGCTAGCAGTCTATAAAAATTGCGCTACTTTTAATTAGTAGTTGATAGTTGATGCAAGTAAAACTAATGAGTCATAAATAAACTCTGAAATAGAGCGGATTTCGTATGAGTGAGACACAAATACGGCATGTCCGTAGCCTTACCGTAACCGCACTGTAACTTACTGCACCGTAACTCTGTAATTTGATTGGATGAGAGAGACAGAAAAGTGGGAAACAGGAGTATATTACAGAGGAGTGTTCCTCTTCCACCATTTTATTGTCACACAACACTGTAGAAGGTAGAGTTATTTTTAGCATAGAGTTTCCAGCGAGAAGAAAGAAAGGCCGTCACTTTTAACCAATCAGGATGCACTGAAAAATTGTAATTAACACGGTTCAAACTGCTAAAAAATACTCAAGCGCAAGGGAACAAAAGACGACGTAATCGCATACCAGAACTTCGCGGCTATAAATAGACACACCATCTACTGTGTTAGGGGCCAACACAAGGGCCCAGGAACACTCCTGTGTAATATACTCCTGTGGGAAACCATTTCAATATCACTGCATGTCGTACAGTAACCGTGCCGTAAGTCATTACCGTGACTTTCCCATTCATACGAAATCCGCTCTAGAAGATTATTGGTTTTGCTTGCATCAACTACTGAAGTAGCGCATTAGGCCCTTTATAGTTAACAAATCACGTGGTTGTACTGGAGAGCAAAAAATATCTGACTTCATTTATTCAAAGTCCTTGTACGGGATGGGTAGTGTTATTAGCAAAACCTGTTTGTAAATGCTATTTTCCACCTCCAATCGATTGTCGATCTTTCTAAAACTGCGTTTTTAAAGATAGCGTGCTCTCCAGCATCCATAGCAACGCCTTTTCCATGGGAATCCATGACGAGCTCAGTTGGCCACTGAGACGAAAATAAGATGCAAAGTTAACCTAATTAAGGAATGAACCCCATCACAAGAAAGTGCACATCAGATGTTTACCGAGTTTGAGGAAATTTGGTTTGATAATAACGAATAATAATATAGCAAAAATAAGAGACGTCTGTATAGTTTGGAGGGACAAGCATCCCTCTAGACTATACACACACCTTATTTTTGCGATGTTTGAAAGCTTGCTATTCAGTTTCTATTTACCATATCCTCCTCAAACTTAGTAAACGTACTAATTCTGATGTGCTCTTTCTTGTGATGGGGTTCATTTCTTAATTTTTGAAAGCTTGCTATTCAGTTTCTATTTACCATATCCTCCTCAAACTTAGTAAACGTACTAATTCTGATGTGCTCTTTCTTGTAATAGGGTTCATTTCTTAATTTTTGAAAGCTTGCTATTCAGTTTCTATTTACCATATCCTCCTCAAACTTAGTAAACGTACTAATTCTGATGTGCTCTTTCTTGTAATGGGGTTCATTTCTTAATTTTTGAAAGCTTGCTATTCAGTTTCTATTTACCATAGCCTCCTCAAACTTGGTAAACGTACTAATTCTGATGTGCTCTTTCTTGTGATGGGGTTCATTTCTTAATTTTTGAAAGCTTGCTATTCAGTTTCTATTTACCATATCCTCAAACTTAGTAAACGTACTAATTCTGATGTGCTCTTTCTTGTAATGGGGTTCATTTCTTAATTTTTGAAAGCTTGCTATTCAGTTTCTATTTACCATATCCTCCTCAAACTTAGTAAACGTACTAATTCTGATGTGCTCTTTCTTGTGATGGGGTTCATTTCTTAATTTTTGAAAGCTTGCTATTCAGTTTCTATTTACCATATCCTCCTCAAACTTAGTAAACGTACTAATTCTGATGTGCTCTTTCTTGTGATGGGGTTCATTTCTTAATTTTTGAAAGCTTGCTATTCAGTTTCTATTTACCATATCCTCCTCGAACTTAGTAAACGTACTAATTCTGATGTGCTCTTTCTTGTGATGGGGTTCATTTCTTAATTTTTGAAAGCTTGCTATTCAGTTTCTATTTACCATAGCCTCCTCAAACTTAGTAAACATACTAATTCTGATGTGCTCTTTCTTGTGATGGGGTTCATTTCTTAATTTTTGAAAGCTTGCTATTCAGTTTCTATTTACCATATCCTCCTCGAACTTAGTAAACGTACTAATTCTGATGTGCTCTTTCTTGTGATGGGGTTCATTTCTTAATTTTTGAAAGCTTGCTATTCAGTTTCTATTTACCATAGCCTCCTCAAACTTAGTAAACGTACTAATTCTGATGTGCTCTTTCTTGTGATGGGGTTCATTTCTTAATTTTTGAAAGCTTGCTATTCAGTTTCTATTTACCATAGCCTCCTCAAACTTAGTAAACGTACTAATTCTGATGTGCTCTTTCTTGTGATGGGGTTCATTTCTTAATTTTTGAAAGCTTGCTATTCAGTTTCTATTTACCATATCCTCCTCAAACTTAGTAAACGTACTAATTCTGATGTGCTCTTTCTTGTGATGGGGTTCATTTCTTAATTTTTGAAAGCTTGCTATTCAGTTTCTATTTACCATAGCCTCCTCAAACTTAGTAAACGTACTAATTCTGATGTGCTCTTTCTTGTGATGGGGTTCATTTCTTAATTTTTGAAAGCTTGCTATTCAGTTTCTATTTACCATATCCTCCTCGAACTTAGTAAACGTACTAATTCTGATGTGCTCTTTCTTGTGATGGGGTTCATTTCTTAATTTTTGAAAGCTTGCTATTCAGTTTCTATTTACCATAGCCTCCTCAAACTTAGTAAACGTACTAATTCTGATGTGCTCTTTCTTGTGATGGGGTTCATTTCTTAATTACGTTAACTTTGCACACTCGGTCCCAGTCCTATTTTCGTTTCTAAAGTGGCCAAGTCATTCGTTAATGAAGTAATATCATCACGTGACTGTTAGCTGCAAAGGGCCTATTGGTATAGTTCATTTGACTTATATCTCCTCGTTTAAGTGTAACGCTGGAGAAATATTCGGTAAGGTCTACAGGTACCTTATTACATTTAATTTTCGCGACATCAAATTTTCGCGATTTTTGGATGGCCATATTTCGCGACACTTAATTTTCGCTCAAAACGTCCATTAAAGCGCTTATATTTCACTTTAAGCTTATATGTGTGGTCACTTAATTTTCGCGTCACTTTAATTTCGTAATTTTTTTTAAATCGGGAAAAACGCGAAATTAAAGTGACGCGAAAATTAAGTGTAATAAGGTAGCTGATCCGGAGAGTTCTCTTTTGATTATTTATAGAGGAGTCCATTCCTGTTGACTATTTCTACAAGCATCCAAAAAGCCCTTTCCATAGCCTGCAATACAGCTTTCGCCTCAGTCCTCTCCCCGAGAGAGACGTCTGAATGTACAACGTATTAGCCGATAATTATGCCCACTCTTTCTCGGCAGGGAGTGGACCCTGGAACGAGCTGAGGAGGCGGCTGTATTTCAGCCTATCGTTGCCCTTCTCCCTCGTGATCAAAATCTATCTTCGTATATTTCCCAAATACAGGCGTTTGAGAATCATGTGTGGACTAAAATAAACACTGAAAAAAACTTTCCACAGTATTGAAAAACAATGGAAAAATGAGTGCTGGAAATTGGAATTTCCATGATATTTCGATACTACTTTCCAATTTTTCGAAAGTAGGAAATATCATGGAGAAACCATATTATGGAAAAAGTTAAAATTAGAGTTTTTGAGCTTTCGAAGAAAGATTTCTGAACGTGAACGCAGCTTGAAATATTCGCGGATCGAACGAACTGTACCAAACCGAACCACTGAGAAAACGTGAATGACAGGAAACCATTTCAGTGTACACGGGACGTGACAGCACAGCCGGATTGAAATTCTACCGTAATTTCTCGGCAGTGAGAACAAGAGCTGTTTTATTTAGAAAGTACTTAAGAAACATTCAGATCGTATTAGTATGTAGCGAAATGGGAGAGAACAAGCGGGTAATTTACAGTCTAAAGCAGATTTTTAAGCCTCAGAAGAGAGATAAGAAAATTCAGGGTTGGATCGAAATTGTTTTAGTTTGTTTAACCAATCAGATCACTGAACGGCGGACATTATTCGACCAATCAGATCGCTGAACAGCGGACATTATTCGACCAATCAGATCGCTGAACGGCGGACATTATTCGACCAATCAGATCGCTGAACGGTGGACGTTATTCGACCAATCAGATCGCTGGAACAAACACACATACGAACAGATGCATGAAATTTAATAGCATAGATTTATTCACCTTTTTTTTTACTTGATGATTTAATGGTTTGTTTGTTTTTCTCTGTACTGAAGGTAAGTCCGACTAATGTTTATTTTTCAGACGTTCCAGTTCTCATCTCAATGTAGTGTAAGCCCCGGTCACACTCCAGTCTTGAATGATGTGGCAAGAAAGAATGTAGAACTCCTTCAGGTGAACACACAGTATGACTATCCTTAGCGCATTAATGAACCACTGTGTTTTCCTCCCTGCTGTTTTTCTACTAAATGTTTCTACTAAATGTTTCTATTAAAGGGGCTGTGTCACGGTGCCTTTATATTGACTTTTTATTGGTTTGATAGACATTATTTTATTTGGACGTTGCATAACTAAATAAATCGGATTTTAGCCAAATAAGTTATAATAATAATAAATGCTGTAGATAACGTGAATATTCAAGACTCTCTAATATTTATTTTATAAGCCATTGTAGAAGTTATTCATTTGTTCCTTTCTTTGGTGCATTCATATATGTATCTCGATACTAGATTTTGCACATTATAGGGCGGGTTAATCAATAAGAAGAATATCTCATCTTCGGTCAAGTATTGTACTTTTCTTTTTATGGTTTTTTTTCTAGAGCGTCAAAGAGTTGATCACGCTTTGGGTTATAATAAGGGCATCGAATTAAAAAGTGTTTTTCATCTTCAATTTCTCTATTATATCTGTTTGTTTGTTTGTTTGTTTTTGCCCCAAGAACGTACGGTATTAAGGGGCTATGTCATGGTACTGCGCATGTATAGAGTCATAGCTCGGTTGGTGGCTGTTAATTGGATACAAACAGTTAAACTTCCCTCCCTCAATACTTGATTGAAAGGATTTTCAATATTTTCCCTGGATACTGTTTATATACACTGTTTGTTTGTCATTTTCGCATATTTGCTTTGATTTTAAGCATCATGGCCGAGAGGTTCGTTAGTTTATATCAAAATCGGTGGAAATAGCTGTTTCCGGAACGCGAATGTAAAGTCTATTACCGTGACACATACCCTTTAAGCCTGGTTTTCTGTAGCGACAGAAGCACAAACGTACGCAGACGCTGTGCCGTATATATGTATTTCGCGGTACTTCTACTCATAGGTGCGAGATAAGAACAAGCGCCGCTAATGATCATTACTGCGTCTGCGTGTGGTGCTTGTGTCGCTATACCAGATATTGGTTTTACGACTGTATTATCATCGTTTGTTGTGTTATCAAGTCTCAATCGTTTGCATCTTGTTGTTTCCAGATGCAGCTCTCCCGCCTTCTCAGAGTACCACCAAAACTGATGACGAAGAAGTAAACCTGTGAACACCAGAAAACCTACTATAAACAGCATTTTTAAAGGAGAATTTCAAAACCCTCACAATGAAAGCAAACATTTTGTTGTGAGGTTAATTCATGTGTTGTTCCCGCTCAATGAATCTTTAACACCTCTATTTTTAAGGCCCTATTCGAAAGTCCAAATAGTCATATTTTGTTCAAGTTTTACCTCGAATTCGCGTTATAAGAGGGGCTGAATGGGGTTAACTGATAACTGAGAAATGGCCAAAAATATTACTGTTAACTGAGAATTTTACCTTTTTTTAGCTGTTAGCTGATATTTGTGAGATAGCTGTTACCTGATATTTCATTATTTTTTATTAAAATGACGTAACGTCACATGCTATTATTGGCTTTTCGGATGGTTTTCGACAGATTTGATCCAGTTGATAATAGTCAAATATTAAACATGACACATCAGAGTTATCTGATACTAGAAAAATCTATTGAATAGACAAAATGTAGTGTTTGATGTTGAATTAGCGGTTATTATTCATTTCATACCAGCAAATATGTATTCAAATCAGGTTAGGGTAGTCTTTTTATATAACTTAACTGATAACAGCAAAATTTAACTGATAACTGATAAATAGCTAAAAATTTAGCTGTTAACTGATATTGGTACCCCCCCATTCAGCCCCTCTTATAACCGCATCAAAGCGTTTCACTCATTTAGTCAGCTGATGGCAGCAAGTGGGAATCCAAATTGAACGCCGTCTTTGAATGGGTCTAAAAACGTATAAAGAAAGCGTTTTCTTTTTTCATTATTATCTCTACACTTGTACTGTGTTGTGAGGTTTTTTTAATTCGTCACGCGAGTAAACGTGTTTTCACGTGGCGAGGCATTGTAACTAGTCTGGGTTCCCATGCATGGTCAGGGAAAAGCCAGGGAAAACACAAACATTTTGCAAGGTCAAGATATTTAGGATTTAGTCAGGGTAATCCCAAATTTCAATGAAAAGTCGATTTTTTTATTTTCAGGCATCGGGATGTTCTGTTCAATGTTTCTCTCTCAAAATAACAATCAAATATTTTTTGAAAAATACGAGCATGGAGGCCAGCCCTCCTCCGCAGGCATCTCTAGTTTGTAAGAAATAGTAAGGTTGGGAATCCTGTGGACTTGGGAGTGGGGAAGACTGGGAGCGCGCCCACGTGTCCGACCACAGGATGACCGCTTCTTACTATTTCTTATAAAGTAGAGATGCCTGCGGAGGACGCTAGCCAGGTTAGTAAAACATGTTTCTTGGTCAGTGACATGTCAAGGGAATTATTTTCCTGCAAATGTGTGAGAACCCTGATAGTGTTTGAGAGACCCTTCCCTCGTCGCTTCTAGACTTCTGCAAGTGTTGTGGGAGAAAGGTAAAGGTCTAACGCCCTAACATCCACCTGCAATTGTTTGTTGTGTGGACGTATTGTGTAAACTCACAGTGAATTACAAATTAAGAAAACTTCAACCTGTTAAAGTCTTAGGCTTATCTTTTAAGTAGACGCGTGCGGCTCATCAACAGCGCATGGGCGTGACGTTTTGCCGCCGTGTGACCTAGACTTCGACTGCACATTTTTTTTTCCAGAATGGCTAAACATGGTTCCAGGTGGTTAACGATGGCTAGACATGGTACACATAGTTGTCTGGGTCTGTAAGTACAGACATCCCTCTTACAGACCAGACCCAGCCAACTACGTGTAGCATGTCTCGCCATCGTTAGCCACCTGTTTTCATGTTTTCTCTTTTCAAGGGCGATCAAATGTCAACAAAATGAGAATGGTCGTTCGAGTGACTAGCAACTTTTGAACAGCGATTTTTTTTTACTTTAGGAACTGAATTTTTGGCAAATCATTATTTACATTATCTAAATCAGGTGTCCAACTGTTCCAAACAGCCCTTAACTCAAAATCGGCAAAATATGTCACAAGGTCCCTTTTTGCTTGGCGCGGCCCATAGACTATATCGCAACTCCGCCGTCGCAGTGCACTCTGGGATGGATATCTCGGTTATATTGTTAAATCCAAGATGGCCGCCCAACAACAACAATGGAAAACTGAGATATCCATCCCAGAGTGCAGTGCGACGGCGGAGTTGCGATATAGTCTATGTACCGATAACATATACATATACAGGCGATCCTGTGAGCGGACTCCAGTTATATCTGATCGATATCTGATCGCGTGAAAAGGGAAATAATAGAGGGTGGTAAAGGGTATTTTCGAGAAGCGTGATCAGCCTATTAATTTTTTCGTTAATTGTGAAACAGCTGTTCATTTACCCGTGATCGAATCGTGATTTGTTTAATCTCCGTGAACCGTGAATTGCCTTTTTTGTCTTCGTGAAATGAGAATTGAGTAATTAATTTACCGTTAATTGTAGCCTAGGAAACCAGCCGATCCCAGCGATAAGAGTCGGCTGGTTTCCCAGGCTACGTTAATTGTGATTTCTGGAAAATGTGCGAGATCGTCTGTTTTCAAATAATGCTGATCCCGAAAGCGGCGCGGACAACGTCGTTCGCAGGCTCTCTTCCTCGTGGTGGCCATGCGTGAAATGGCCATTTAATTTTCTGTGAAACATGATCAGACCCCCTTGCCACCCTACTAATAGAGAACAAACAGTGATAGCAAATAATATTAATAATACATTTATATAGCGCCAATTCCCTACAGCCCATTAGCGCTTTACATATAATATAAAAATAAAAATCTTAAGAAAAATTAATTTAATTTTTTTTTTTTTAAATTTAAAAATATGCCTGTCTAAAAAGATAAATACAGTCTTAACATGTATTTTAAAGCTTTCAACTGTTTGGTGGTCTCTTATAAAGTCCGGTAGTGACTTCCAGAGCCTAGATGCGGACACAGAGAAGGCTCTATAGCCATACCCTTTCAAGTTATATGGTGCAAATTCTAACAAGTTCTTAGAGGCAGATCTTAGTTGCCGTTTCGGTACATAAGGACGGACTAGATCTTTCAGATAAATAGGAGCTGTGTCATTCAGGCACTTATATGTAAGTAATAATATCTTAAAACTGATCCTATATTCTATTGGCAACCAATGTAGCTCCTTTAAAACGGGTGTAATATTGTCGAACTTGTTTGTCATACATATTAATCTGGCTGCTGAATTTTGGACACTCTGAAGTTTCTGGATCAATTGTGTTGGCAGTCCACAAAGTAATGAATTGCAGAAATCCAGCCGTGATGTAATAAAGGCATGCACTAGTATCTCAGCCGAGTGCACTGATATATATTTTCGTATTCGCCATATGTTTCGTAGATGAAAAAATGCCGATTTACAGATTTCATTGACCTGGCACTCCATGGACATGGCTGAGTCGAAGTTTGCACCAATATTCTTAGCGGTGGCAGAGGGTTCAATAACCTCGCCACAGATAGAAACGGAAGTTATAGGGGGTAGGGGACGATGTCGCGCATTTAGAATCATAAGTTCAGTTTTGCCCCTATTCATTTTAAGCATATTCCGTGACATCCACTGGTCAATATCCTGGGTGCACGCTTCTACTTTGGCCCTAGCCAAGTCGCCTCTGAGGACCTGAACGAAATATAAATGTGGGTGTCGTCTGCATAAAGATGAAAAACCATTCCATGATTGCGGATTATGTCTGCGAGGGGTGCTGTATATAATAAAAAGAGCATGGGTCCGAGCACGGAGCCCTGAGGAAGTCCAAATAGTAAGTCGTGTTGTGTTGAAACGCCACCAGACACACTGACGAACTGCTTTCTCTCTGACAAGTATGATGCAAACCATATGAAGTCCAAATAGTAAGTCGTGTTGCGTTGAAACGCCACCAGACACACTGACGAACTGCTTTCTCTCTGACAAGTATATGATGCAAACCATATGAAGCAAAAATACTCGAGACCATATATAGCGATACTTACTGCCTGTCATCCATTGTTACTGTGCCAACCAGAGATCCATTGGTTCATTATACAAAGCGGCCTTTTGAAATGGTTGGCCAGGAGCGTTCGTATTTTGCTGTCGCAGCGTTTTCAGAAGTTTGGCATTTGATATCATTTTCCCACCAATTAGTGTTAAACCAACAACATGGCTGCTACGCTTTTGTGATTTGATTCCCTTAGGAATTATTACAACTCCAGAATAGCGGAAACCATTCTAAAAATAACGCTGCGCCATATGGGTCCTGAGTTGGCTCAACACGAAGTATCACTATAGTCGCGAGCTGATGAAGTTATTTTTTTCCTTTATTATTCTTGAGAAAAACACCAAAACGAAGAGAATAAGTAAGAGAAAGAGTAAAAAATGGCATCCGGGGTAAGAAAAGGACCTATCGTGCGCTCGTGGAACACTGCTGGAAGCTTAGTTAAAAAATTGATTCGCTGGGCGGTTTCAAATTATGCTGTTGAAATCTATAAAAGGCGACAGATGCCCGCTTCGTCAACATGCTCATTCGTATATATATTTATACCGCGAAGGTGCAGTTCACGTTTTAGCGTACAGTTAAGTTGAGAGGCACCGGGAACGAGAATGCATGCATACACAATTTCGACCGCCCACCCGCCACACACCTCCATCATAGGAGTTCCCAGCTCGCAAGGTCGTGGTATATGTGCCCTGTGGAATTGGGTACGGAACTTAGTAGCAACCAGACAGCGACCAATTACTACCACGCTTGGCACAAATGACCCTAAAATTTATCACTTTGTTATATTTTCAAAAGTTTCCAACATAGAAGATTGAATTTTTGTGGGATGATGAAGACCGACGACCTAAACAAAATCCGATGATTTGATCTACCGTAGACATCTTGATGACGTCACAGTTACGTCATGTACCCATTTATAATAGGTTTCTCGATGTTTTCAATTACCTTGAACATCAGTAAATTTTATATTTTCGATTTCCCATCATGTCGACAACCAAGAAACCGAAAACCCGAGTTCGATTGGTTAAGAGAGAGAAAAGTTATTAAATTTTGAATTTTGGGATGCGGGAAATATTCAATACAGAACCATTTACAAAATAACTTCTTCGCTCATCTTTTAGAGTTTAAAATATTTGTTTACGACAATCTAGCAATCAAAAGAGTAAATCGGTACCCACAACGTATGTTTTTAGAATTTTCAATTTTTGAGAGGAAATACTTTAAAATTCCCAGTGAAAAAGAGGAAACGTCATTATGACGTCATATATTTTTGAAAATAACTATTCAATTTTAAAGAGGAACTGTACTTACTGTACACTGAATAGCCGCAATATGGTCTTTTTTATGTTTCTTCAATTTAGAAAGCATGACTGATGTCAGACCCATGACGTCAGAAAATGTGACGTCACAGGAAACTTCAGTTCTTAATAACTCGGCAAATATTTATCGTAGAGACTTTAAAATTGCGGCATTCAAAAACACATATTTATGTTGTTGTGATAACATGATTTATTTCAAACGTATAGGTAACGCAGAATTTGACCTTAAAAGGAGTCGTTCGTTATGACGTCACACCAACGTCAATATACAAACGTGTTTGATCCTAAAGACGTTATTTCATTTTAATATTAACATACAAAAATTTCGTTAAATTTAACAGCGAATTAAACAAGATGTGCTGGTTTATATATTTTTGGCTCGCTTTTAGTGATCGATTTTGAGGTAACTTATGCCAGGCGTGTACTTCCTTGCATGATCTTTGCCTGTCTTTATAGGGATTTCAACAGCACAATTTAAAACCGCTTAACGAGTCACTTATTTGCCAAACAAACTGGACAAGCTGGTATATGTGCCTTGTAAAATTGGTTAACAATTTATTATCAACCAGACAGTAGCGACCAATTTATACTACTTCCTTGCATGACCCTTGCCTGCTTTTTATAGATTTAAAATCGCTTAGCAAGTAATGGTTTTGCTGAACAGACTGGACAACAAGCTTCTAGCATAGTTGGTAAATGGGCCTTGTGAAATTAGTTAACAATTTATTACCAAACAGACAGTAGCGACCTTGCATGACCCTTGCCTGACTCGTAATTTTTTGTCGAGATAAATTTAACGCTACATTTGACCAACTAAAGATTTCAAGACAAACAGGGCTTGAGACACGGTACAATTAACACTAACTTTCCTTCAATAAATTACTTCCACTTTCTTTGTTTGACAAGTATATAGTTTAACCCTCGGGGGATGGGGGGTACTCTGGAAATTTTGGTGGGGTGTGCCGCTAGGTTCTTCGAACCATTACTCTGTACCAGACCAAAAGTTGCTAATCTTTGCGACCCTATTCCAGACTAAAAGTCGTAAAAATAGTCTATTCAAGACTGAAACCTATATCTCCCATCCGAATTTCGGAAAATTGATACCCTGTCCAGACTAAAACGCTCGAAAACCATACCGTGTCCAGACTCCAGCGGCACGTCCCTGTATACCTTGTATAAGAGCAACCGGTTTTGCCGCGGTGTGGGTTCCTCCCGTAAGCTAAGTGACCACCCATTGGTTGCCAGCTACCTGTGGGAGCTAGATAGTACTGCTCGAAATGAGCCACAGTATTGGCTAACCGGCCAACAATACATAACACCCTAACCCAAAGAACGCCGGAGCGTTACAAAAACAAGAGCCCATCTGGGCTTTCACTCGGGCCACATGAGATTGAAGATGAAATACACTTTCATTTGAAATCCTCTTAGTATCAAGTCATGCTTTAATTCGCCAGTGAGAACGTCAAAAAAACAGACTGGTCTATTAATCGCTTTTATGGCATGACTATGATAACGCAGGATTCGAACAACAGAATACTGGCAATTCAAGTGTATAAATGCAATACAATGACATATTCAGACTTTGAATTTGATTGAAAATAGATCAAAAACTCGGGGAAATGTCCGGCTAAAACTGTATGAATAAATGTGAAATGAAACATAAATTTCATAGCAAGAAAAAAAATTGTAATTCCTATAAATGAGAAAGTTCTTCTATTAAGCCGCTTCTCATATACACAGACTGTTTCACAAAAAAACATTTGCGCTTATCGACACAAGAATTCAGTTGACCTTTCAAATAATATATTCTGAGGTACGCATACTCTAAATCACAGATGTTAAATAAAGCGATAATTAGAAGGAAAAGTACATTAACAGACAAACTGAGAGGAATTTTATTCAAATCAAAAAGAGTTTACTTACAGTACTTACGTAACTGAACTTTCGTTTTGGATCTTTTGGTAGTGCACCCACCTTCGTGCACATATGCACTGAATCGGAATGAAAGTCGAAGCCTACCTCGAACTTAACTTTCAGCTAACCTGTTTCCTTTCATTCCACAATGAATAATAATCTCATAAAGTAAGCCCGTAGCTTTCAATAAATTTGCCAGTGTCTGAATGAAACAGCTAGATCTTTTCCAATTTCTCTCACGAGTCACGGCAGAAGACAGTCTCAAGCTACAAAACTTGAATTTTGATCCTCTTCACAGTAACGTAATTTAACGTCTCAGATATTATATATATGCCCTATTTCAGCTAGCGCTGTGCATTTCAAATACTTTTTCCTCTCTCGTTGCTGGCAGTTCATGCTTCTTGTTCGTGTAGTTGCCGCATTTCAGTTGGCATATGTAACAATAGAATCACTAGGAGTATGATAGCTCAAATAACTACTGCCACACGGTTAGGAAACAGATCCAGAGATCCACTGAAGTATATTTTCACGAGTGTCGAGAGTCTCAAGTACAACAACCAGCAACCATAACACGAGGTTCTTGTAATCTAATCTTCGGCTGTCTAGGTTTACATGTGACGTCATACATTCCCAGACTGTCTTGGTCAACATTGTAACATAATACATTCGAATAATAATGAAACTAGAGTAACATAACATATACACTGCTACACATTCCCCCCTACTGAGGAACTTCGTCCCGAAGTTTAATATAACAGAGTAGTTCATTAACAATTGTCTCTCCGTCTGCCGCTTTTCTTTTAGCTCTCGCCTCTCGTACGGTTCAACACTCAAACGCTTGTTTCTAGCAGTACTGATGCCTTCTGTGACCATGCAGTATCGCATATCAGCCGATCAGGAGGTTTCGCTAGGCGCTTGGGCCTAGTACTTGGAGCATGCCCTTCTTCTTCACTCTGGACCAGTTCACCATCCACTGCATCTTCACCGTCCGCTTCAATACCATCAGGAGGTTCTCCGTCGGGCACTTCAGGCACTGTATCTTCACCGTCCACTTCAATACCATCAGGAGGTTCTCCGTCAGGCGCTTGGGGCCCATTCATAGTAATCTCTCCAATCCCCGAGCCAGCTCCTTCTGAGTCCTGGGCAACAATGTTCGGTGGGATGAATGGATTAGCATCAGGGTTCAGCCCCTGTACTAAGTCAGTGTCCTCCGTTTGGCTTGCACTGTTTCCTTCAGGATCGTCTGCACTTAGATTCTCTACTTCGTAACACTGGTCTTTACCTAGGGCTGGCCCTTCCAGCTATCTCTGTGGAGCTGCAGCTCTTTGGTGACGCGGTCTTGGTTCTTGATCCTGTACCCGATATGGCAGCAAAATGTTCCGATGGAGAACCCGTTCTCGACCCCCACTTTCTCGTTGCACTACATACACTGGTAGTTCTCCAGCACGACGGATAACAGTGTATGGTGTGTCCTCCCACCGATCTTGCAGCTTGTGCTTCCCTCTGGGACTCAGATTCCTTACCAACACACGGTCACCTGGGTGAAGTGGGCTTTCTCGTGTGCGTACATCATAATGTTGCTTGTTCTCATCTGCCCTTTTTTTCATCTCCTGCATAGCTACGTCATATGCATGGGTCAGCCTACCTCGGAGGTTTTCAACATAGGCTGCATACGGTTGGGTATGACTGGGACTGTCGACCCCAAGGGTGACATCAATCGGCAATCTGGGATGACGCCCAAACATCAGGAAATAAGGGGAGAAACCAGTTGATGAGTGTCTTGTGGAGTTGTAAGCGTGAACCAATCCTGAAACATACTCGGGCCAATCCTTCTTCTTATCAGAATCAAGGGTGCCCATCATACCAAGGAGGGTTCTGTTGAAACGTTCCGTCTGTCCGTTTCCCTGAGGGTGGTAGGGTGTTGTCCTTGTCTTGTCGATGTTCGCGAGCCTGCATAGATCCTTAATGAGGCGTGACTCAAAATCTTTCCCTTGATCAGAGTGTAGTCGCTGGGGAAATCCATAGCTGACAAACAATTTCTCCCACAACACCTTCGCAACAGTTGTAGCCTTCTGATTACGAGTGGGAAACGCCCAAGCATACTTCGTGAAACTGTCTGTTGCGACGAGGATGTGTTCATATCCTCCTTTTCCTTTTTCTAACGAAAGAAAATCAATGCTGAGCAATTCCATCGGTGACGAAGCAAGTATTGGGACCATAGGTGCACGTGGAGGGTCGGGGGCCTTGCGCTTGATACAACGTTCACAATTGTCGATGTATAACGACACGTCACCAGCCATGCCAGGCCAGAAGAACCGCTGACGGACCAGGTCAAGAGTCTTTTCCTTGCCTAGGTGCCCGTTATCATGGTGGAGACCCTGGAGTGCACGCTGTCTAAGGTTCGTGGGGAGCACTAGCTGACGACATTCCTGACCATCGACAATTCGACCACGAAACAACACCCCATCATACAAAATGAGGCGGTCTCTCTCCCTCAACATCTTAGTTACTGCTTGGTCCGCTGCTTTGTCGCCAGTTTTCTCTGCATTACATCTTTGTTGTACAGCACTAATTACCCTCTGTATGACTAAGTCTTCTTGTTGAAGTCTTGCCCATTCAACAGGGGTGACAGCCAGTTGGGGATCCGTTTGCTGTGATGATGGAGGAGGCAACGGAAGCTCAGATGATGTCCTTGCTTGCATGTTCACCGCCTCTGCCGCTGGGGTATAGGACTTGTATGGCATGTACTCCGATTTAACCATGTGGTAATCACAGATGGCTTGAAATTCTTCCGATGAGCAGACATTCGGTGTTTGTTCCGAGGGAAACAATCTGGCCAGGAATGGCTTAATGTACTCTTCGTCCGGCAGCTCCGATGAAGTGTCTGGATTCTGTGTGTGTGGCATCCTAGACAGACCGTCTGCATCCCCACATGACTTCCCCGGCCGATAAGTAATGGTAAAATCGAAGGTGGACAAACTGGAGAGCCAGCGGTGGTCGGCTGCACTAAGCCTAGCAGACGTCAGAAGGTACGTCAATGGGTTGCTGTCAGTTACCACGTGAAACGTTTGACCATATAAGTAGGGGTGGAATTTCTCGGTGACAGCCCACTTGAGGGCAAGGAACTCACGACGATAAGCACAGTACCTCCTTTCCGTCGTTGACAGGGACCTGCTTCCATAAGCAACGACTCGGGGTTTGCCATCATGCACCTGATACAGAGCCGCACCAACACCTTCACCCGACGCATCTGTATGTAATACAAAGGGTTTACTAAAATCTGGGAAAGCAAGAATAGGGGAAGAGGATAGCTTGCTTATCAATGTTTCAAATGCAGTTTGGCATTTAGCCGTCCATTCGAACGTTCGGCTTGACTTTACATTTGAGGCTTTTGGGGCCGGGTTCCTCGCTAACTCGTGAAGCGGTTCCGCAATTACTGCAAACCGTTCTATGAATGACCGGTAATACCCAGCAAATCCCAGAAATGTTTGCACCTCTTTACAATTCCTTGGCGGGTGTTCAAGCCATTCCAACAACACAGATATCTTCTCGGGATCGGGTCCTACCCCTTCCCTTGTCACAACATGTCCTAAATATGTCAGTTCTGTCTGAAAAAACTTGCACTTGGAGGGTTTCAATTTCAATCCATACTCGCTTAGTCGTTGCAAGACAGCTTCTAGCCGGTCAAGCATTTCTTCAAAGCTTCTAGCAAAGACGATAACATCATCTAAATACACCAAGCAAATCTTCAGATTCAAGCCAGCCAGACACCGTTCCATTAGTCGTTGGAATGTTGCTGGAGCGTTTGTAAGGCCAAACGGCATCCGATTGTATTCGAACAGCCCGAAGGGTGTGGTCATCGCTGTTTTTTGCTTGTCTGCTTCCTCAACCTCCACTTGTAGATACCCACTTTGTAGGTCAAGAGAACAAAACCATTTGGAACCCTGGAGAGATTCCAGAGTTTCGGTTATTCGGGGGATTGGGTACGAGTCTCTAACTGTCTTTGCATTAAGACGACGGAAGTCCACACACACTCGTAAACTACCATCCTTTTTTCGAACGAGCACAACTGGGGATGCATATGGACTGCTTGATTCACGGATGGTCCCTGTCTCTAGTAGGTCCTCAACAGCTGCCCTAAACTCTTCTAGCTGCCCAGGGGGAACTCTTCTATGTGACTGGCGAAATGGGACATCATCAGTTAGTGTTATCCCATGTTTCACCTGGTTGGCACATCCCAGATCTCTCTCGTTCCTTGCAAAAGCATGCGACATCCGGGCGAGCATTGCCTTCACCTCCCCTTTTTGGTCCATTGTTATTGGGGTGTCATCAAGATTAACCTCTACTCCTGCGGTCTGCAAATCACCACTACATTTTTCTGACTGACCTCCACTATGACAATGAACTACTTCTTGGGCAAGTTGGGCGGTAGCTATAACACTCTTTGCGGGTAAAGTTATCGACTGAGACGAATTGTTAGTTAGTTCTACTGGGACCCGACATTTCGTCCCCTTAGGTGACAAAGTTATTAAGCTGGGTGTTACCATTAGTCCGGATGAATTAACTGTGTTACCCCCAGATTCTATTACAGCCTTGATACTTAAGCCGGGAACACAGCGAGTAAGTCCCCATAAACACACCGTTTCCTGTGAACCAATTGTGATGGGATGGCGGGATACACATTTGATATTCATTTTGCCCTCCTTTTGCTCCCCAAACACCTTGTTGTGATATTTCAGACACCTGTACGTACACATCCATGAAGATGATAGTTCGGTAGATTGAGTAAATGTTCTCCCTTGCAACCGCTGGCAGCTCTCCTTACACCGTGTGGCCAGGTTGGTTCCAATAACAAATGGTATCCTTGAATTATACTCATTGTCTGCTACAACTAATGCAAGTGTTTCGAACCTTTCGTTGGTTCCCATCTCATTTGTTTGGAAATGGAACACAACAGAAATATACCCTATAAATGGTACATCTTGCCCTCCAGCACCAACGACACGGATCAGATCGCTTATCGGCTTCACTACTCGATTTCCTAGAAAACATTTGTAAAATGACTCTGATACTGAAGTAACCTGGCTTCCTGTGTCAAGTAGCGCTAAACCTTCATTGCCATCTACATAAGCTATACATTCATTTGTATCGCCCACTAGCGCATCCAATACTTCTCGATCTGCAGGGTGGGGCCCTTGGGAAGGATTTAAGACCTCTGGTTGCCCCATGGCAGAGATCTCTGTCCGTTTCCCTGCATCCTACGCTGTGGGGTATTCCGACAACCTATTGAGATGTGTCCAGGTTGCCCACACTTGTAGCACACAGGTCGGTCAGCGCCAAACCCCTCGGGTGGATCTTGATTGTGACTAGACAGGTTTGTAGTGGGGCCTCCAGCAGTGGCCCCATCCTGTGCTACAAAACCTGATTTCTTCTCAAAACCGAGACCCTCTTTAATTACCTCCCTTATTTCTCTCGACAATGCTGTGCACATTTCGGTTACCCAGGCTGGCTTGGACTCGGTTTGTTTCTCCTTTTGTCGGGGTTCCTGTGGAACAGCACGACTGACGACAGCATTCGACCGCGCAAAATGCTTGGGGGCCTGGGACGAGGCAAGCTCTTTCTCTCCATACCTGGCCGCCGTAATCAACTCTGAAAAGTTCTTACAAATGTCCTTACGATGGCGGGCTTTATCCTTTATCTCACCGTTCAACCCGGCCCAAAAGAGCATCCGAAGTTGCTTCTCTACCGCACTATCGTCGGGCAAGAGTTCGGTCTTGCGGATTCGTGCCAACCTTACGATGTTATCAAGCCTCGAAGCAAACGCGGCAACTTCTTCGCCGTCCCGTTGTTTTAGAGTGTACGCCTCGGCCAACAGCTCGTCTCCAGTAGCCGTCTCAGCATCGCTGTAAAACTGGTCCAGTATCTCAAGTAGCGAATCACACGAAGCACTAAGCCCTAGCCCAACTAATTTCGTTTTAGCCTCTCCTTGTAGCGATCGGCGAATCTGTTCGGAGATGACTTCGCTGGAATAAATACCACCATGAACGGTTGATTCCACTTCAAATCTCCAGACACGGTAAGATACTCCTTTATCCTTGTTTTGAGCACTACTAAAACCATAAAATGGCGAGAATTGGGGACGTGAAACCACTTGAACGGCGGGCGGTTGTTGTTGTGGCGTGTCTACACTCGCGTTAGATTGCGAATCGTTTCCCTTGTCAGCCGATGCAGTCTGTAAACAGATCGCGTCTCCATCGAGCACCACGTCACAACTGTACTTTAAGAACGACTCCAGCCGAACAAATTCCGTCTTAAAGTGTTCGAGGGGAGCCTTGTATTTCTCCGAATACTTCTTGCATAGATCCTCAAGGTCAAGGGTGACTTTGCTCTCCTCTCGGCTGGCTTTCAAAATCCCGAGTACTCTCTCTCGTTCCAAAACTATTCTCTCCTCTGTCGTTATCTCCATTTCTGTCCCGTCGGGGGTGCCAAATATGTAACAATAGAATCACTAGGAGTATGATAGCTCAAATAACTACTGCCACACGGTTAGGAAACAGATCCAGAGATCCACTGAAGTATATTTTCACGAGTGTCGAGAGTCTCAAGTACAACAACCAGCAACCATAACACGAGGTTCTTGTAATCTAATCTTCGGCTGTCTAGGTTTACATGTGACGTCATACATTCCCAGACTGTCTTGGTCAACATTGTAACATAATACATTCGAATAATAATGAAACACTGAAAACATCTGCTTAACTAAGATTTGTAACAATCTTAGCGGATCATGTAAATATTCCGCTTGGCTCAATTGAGGGTTTCCTTGTCTCGCCTTGTCTGAGAGCTTTGAACTTTCTTATCTGAGCGCGCCTGACGAGATCTAACCTTTGATTATAATTCGATACCCGTTGATATCCAAACGTGTTTGGATATTGTATTTCGCTTACGTTTCTAAATGTACATTGGATCTGTCCAAACAGCGCTGATCGAATGTATTACGGCTCCTGGTTGTTCATGTATTTTTATGGTCAACAAGAACGCCAGTTGAAATATCCTGAGCCTGTTGGAAGGCTTTCGCCCTCGCGGGTCGACCATTTTGATTTACTGTATTCACTTATGTAAATATATTAACCTGGCGATTGTTGCGTGACCAGCACAGTGCAATCTGATTGGTTTGAAGTTGACCTTTAACGCATGCGCAGAAGCCGTCTGACATGGATTAAAAAAAAATAAAAAAATAACGACTTGCATTTTAAGACTCGGCGCTGCCACAGGCAGCCCGAGTAACTAGAGCTAGGAAGTGGTATTACTCACCACAGGGGGCCCAATTTGTTGTCAAATGAAATTTAATCTTACGATGGCCCATCAAACCGAGGATGACGTGGCCAAGACATAGTGTCAATCGAGTTTAAAGCAAACTGGTTTGACACTATCACTTTATTAAGAGATCATGCGGGATAATGAGCTAGTGCAAGAATAATCAAAAACTATAATTTGTCAGCAATCGACTCCCTTTTTAAAGTGCCTATAACCCTTTTGCAATTTTGATAGCTATGAACCTCAAAAAAGTTTTGAGTACTTCTGTGAAGAAAGTTTTGGTTTACAGTGAATACTTTATGTTCTACGCTTGTTTGAGATCGTGTAAATGTGACCGTTTGTGACCTTTCCTGGCCCATGACCGCGTAAGTAAAAGCCTGGGTCGAAACCTGTACAGACGTCATCTCATTAATGTATTATTCTCCACGCCGCCTTTCTATCACAACAACATCGATGCATAGAAAGTATACATAGTTTGTGAGTTGTTAGTAAAGAAAAAATCATTTTAGTCAACATGTTAAGTATATCTTGAAATGATTGCAAAGCCGAATTAATTATATTACGTCAATATGACGTACATACAGGTATCGACCCAGGCTTTTACTTACGCGGTCATGGGTCAGGAAAGGTCACATTTACACGATTTCAAACAAGCGTAGACCATAGAGTATTCACTCAAAACCTAAACTTTCTTCACAGAAGTACCCAAAAATTTTCGAAGGTTCATAAGCTATCAAAATTGCAAAAGGGCTATAGGCACTTTAAGACTATTGTGCTCTCTAAAATTACTAATGATTTATCGATCTATGATTCCACTCCACCTAATCTGAATTCCCTCGCACGTCGTCGTAGCGCAGGCACACTCACATTCTTATATGATAAGTTCACTTTTGCAACTGAACTACTTACTCTATTTGGCAGAGTGCAAGTATCATGTCAAACAAATAAAAAGTTATACTGATTGTACTATTGTGTTTGTTTCTCACAAAAAGATATTAATCTTGCAGATTTTTGAGGATCACACCTTTATATTCCGGGCCGGAACAATGTTATTCTCAGTGATTTTCATATTAACTGACGACCCTAGCACACGTGTGGGATGGATGAAATCAAAGTAAATGTGCAAAAATGATTAACAAACTATGCGTAGATATAGTCTTCAAGAAAACAATTGTATATCATTAAGGGAGCTAGAGGACTCTTTTGAAGCCAATTGACAGCCACCAATCGAACATTGATTCCAGACCGTTGCGCAAAACCAAGACTGTAAGATCATTATCTCTATTCAAGCTCAAACTCAATCGTTTTAAACTCTAACCATACACGTTTAATACTTAACCTATATTCTATATGTAACTTTTATGCTTACTTGGTATTCCATTTAGTTAGTTTTTCTTTTTACGGGGCCTCTGAAAAACACTTCGGTGACGAGAGCACCCTGTCAAAATATTATTATTAATCCCTTGTCGTTATCATGTGACGTCATAAGATGAATAAACTCCCTCCCAAGAGAAATCCCGTAGCTTTCAATTGTGACATCACAAGATGAATCAATCCCGCAATTCGGGTAACTTTTATTCTACTGAGTTGAATGCAGTGCTCCTCCAGTCTCTCGAAGAAAACTAATTTAGAGAACTGAAGTATATTAGAAATAGAATATGGGACAAAAAGAGTTGTTTTATGGCGCTACTTGCACTTTAAGTTCCCTCCTCTTAGTGAACTCTTTCCACGTGTTAACTGAGGACTGTTCTCGTAGATTACATGCATAGGAAAGAATGCCAATGTCCTAGAATATGTGACAGTGTCACTAGGACATATATTTCAACATTTCCTAGAGACTATTATTTTTACATTAAGGAATTTTACTTTCAATTGGAAAAGCGCTAGTTTACTTAGTAAGCGTTTAGGAATGTTTTATTCGGATGTGCGTTGGTGGCACCTAAATGTGCTTCTGTGGTGTGCTTCTGTGATGTGCTTCTGTGGTGGCAGAAGCTACAAGCACGTTTTATCTCTTTTCGGCGAAATTATCTTGTTTGGATTAGATACGGTTATCACTTTGGTACACTTGGATTAAGCACAGGACATCCTTACCGCCATGTTTTACAACGGCCAAGTCGCCTAAGCGTAAGAAGCTAAAACTTGGCAAAATAAGCGCGGGAGGAGAATTGCTTCACATTTTAGAAGACGTATGCGACAAGAATAAATCTAATGTGGCTTCCGTTCTCAGGTAGTGTATACCTGTGGCTTTTTCATTACAACATAGTTGTTAAAATCTGTATTATTCAGTATTTTGTACCATAGAATATCGCCAATCATGTGCCCTCCTGGGTAGAATATACCTGAGGGCCACAGTCAAGTCACTTGGGTAGTGTATACCTGTGGCTTTTTTATTGCAACATAATCGTTAAAATCTTTATTATTATCTTTTATCATATAATATCGCCAATCATGTGCCCTCCAGGGTAGAATATACCTGAGGGCCACAGTCAAGTCACTTGGGTAGTGTATACCTGTGGCTTTTTCATTGCAGCATAATCGTTAAAAACTGTATTATTATCTTTTATCATATAATATCGCCAATCATGTGCCCTCCAGGGTAGAATATACCTGAGGGTCACAGTCAAGTCACTTGGGTAGTGTATACCTGTGGCTTTTTCATTGCAGCATAATCGTTAAAATCTTTATTATTATCTTTTATCATATAATATCGCCAATCATGTGCCCTCCAGGGTAGAATATACCTGAGGGCCACAGTCAAGTCACTTGGGTAGTGTATACCTGTGGCTTTTTCATTGCAGCATAATCGTTAAAAACTGTATTATTATCTTTTATCATATAATATCGCCAATCATGTGCCCTCCAGGGTAGAATATACCTGAGGGTCACAGTCAAGTCACTTGGGTAGTGTATACCTGTGGCTTTTTCATTGCAGCATAATCGTTAAAAACTGTATTATTATCTTTTATCATATAATATCGCCAATCATGTGCCCTCCAGGGTAGAATATACCTGAGGGCCACAGTCAAGTCACTTGGGTAGTGTATACCTGTGGCTTTTTCATTGCAGCATAATCGTTAAAAACTGTATTATTCAGAATTTTTTACCATAGAATATCGCCAATCATGTGCCTCTTGGGTAGAATATACCTGAGGGTCACAGTCAAGTCACTTGGGTAGTGTATACCTGTGGCTTTTTCATTGCAGCATAATCGTTAAAATCTGTATTATTCAGTATTTTTTGCCATAGAATATCGCCAATTATGTGCCCTCCAGGGTAGAATATACCTGACGGTCACAGTCAAGTCACTTGGGTAGTGTATAACTGTGGCTTTTTCTGTATTATTTCTGTAGATATCTTTTTGTAGCAAAGGCTTAAAAGCAAACGGGACATTTTATCTCGAATGCGGGCATGCTTCCCGTCCGACTGCTTATAAAAAAACATCCGGTGGCTTGCTCAAAATTAGTCTACTAGCTTAAATTGCATCATCCTAGAACTATTTCTGATTTCCTGTCTTTGTTATATTAGCTTTACCCGGAAAGTTGGGTCACTCAGTAACTGGCCGAATGAATTGAACTTGTGAGGTGAAAACCAGAAAAGTGATTGGGCTTTTCATTTCGAACCAATTGTTTTTCAGATTCGACTAATTCTGTACACCACCGGAAAATCACAACCGCTAGCGTGTTGTCCTAATTTTTTTCTATCAGTTTAATGGAACGCGTTCAAGAAACTAGAGAATCGCACATATTATATCCATGGGAGAAAGAAACCTTAGCTGCAACTCCATAAATTGAAAAGGCAAATCAGTTCCTGCGTTATCTGAGTTATCTGGATTAGAATAACCGTTCATGGTCTCTGAAGGCTAAAGGTCAGAAATTTAATAGCGGAACTTTAAAAACTGCCAGATTCTGCAAACTCTGCATAGGACATGCGTGTTTATTTCTTCGTTGCATTCGTAAATTTTTCATATTAAAAAAACAGATAACACCTTAGTGGCTAGCCTGAATTTCAGCCGTCTCCTCTGGTTCGTACGAACCCAGAGGAGACGGCTGAAATTCAGGCTGCTTAGTGGCAGGGATCAAAACGTTCGACTCCGTGTTACTTTGATTGACGTCTCCCGCTGATGCACAGCGCTCTCCTGATATCCTGTAGAGCGCTGCGCAACGGGAAACTTGGACGTTATCCTTCCAAGTTCTATTGTTTCCTGCTAATCCCTGAACCTAAATTTCAGGGCTTGCGGCTCCTCGTGGAACAGTTCCTAGTAATATTCAGTTGGGAAATAAGAACACACATTTTACTGGACTTGGAGTCGTGGAAAGAAGACGAAAGAACTTGCTTCTAGCAAGGCAATAATGCCTTAAGTCTTGCCGTTTATAGCATTTATACAACCGCTATGTAGTTTATAAGATCGTCTTTACCTTTTATAATTTTCATACAACTGATCAGTTTGTAATTAGCTTTTATCTTTAGGCTTAATAAATATATTCTCAATACTTGTGGCAATATTAAGTTCGTTCTCCGCGCGCACGTCCTTGCTGCACGGTTACAAATACATGCATGCAGAACGTTTTAAGAATAGTTTTATAAGGATATGTGTATTTTTAAGTATAATTTAACTTTTTATATTTTAAAATTACTATTGATATGTATTTTATCATTAGCAATAAAGTCATTATTATTTATTTGTTATAATCTAGAGTCGCCAAAATCGGACCAAATATGGCCGCGGTCGCTAACGTCGGAGAGGTGGCCACCTACGAGAAGTTTCACCCTCGGGGGAGGGGTGTTCTTCCTATAGGCTATATTCGGCAGGTAGGGGTGATCGTCGTATTTTTTAGGGTTTGAAATCGGCGATTTAGTAAGTAATTTGAATGAGGACCCCATCAGAATTTTAATTTGTTAGGTAGTCGCTTAAGGGGTGGTCGCTCCAGGATGTTCCACTCTATCTACTGTAAACAAAAAAACTGGCTTCGAAAATCAAGATGGTCTCTTGCGAAAATCTATTAAGTAATGCAATGATTCCAGAGATATATGAATGGATACTGTTAATGATTGTATCTTTTTTTTAGAACAAATTGGCTTTTACCGCCTTAATAGACGACTGCTGTGTTGTATCCGCCGGGAGCAGCCAAATGGATTTTTACGTTTTTCTTCAAAGTGTCGCAAAGCGAGGAAGATAAATCTTGAATATGAGGTTGATAAATAACTGATTACGAGAAATATGAATTAATAAACAGTTTTCTTTTTCAGAAAAATGTTAATGGCACTAGTTTTTATTTCTGACTAATAATAACAATACGGATTCGTCGCTTGCTTTCAATATCTATGGATGATAGTTAACCGGCTATGAGTTTCGATTCCCGCGTTAACTGATGCAGCTCAGTGCAGCCCATGAACATAATTTGTTTTGTTTTTTAATCTTAAAGCACATTATTTATTGTATCTGCATGTGTTCATATGGGTGTCGAGACTGTTTACCACATGATGTATATGAGGACTGTTAACACAAAAGGAGGACTCACGTCTAACACCCCTCTGAGAAGAATACCGGTTAAAGACTGAACAAAAAAACGAGAAAAGCCGGGAGACCAAAAACTGCGTGCATGCCAGCCAAGTATGGTGGGTAGTAGTAGCCTTTTTGTGATAACGACGCTCATGATGTGCGAAGTTTTACCTATAGTTCGGGTTGCATTCCCAGGAGGCAGTGCAGAACGTTGCACTGATATCATCGGACCAATCGCCGTTTCAGAATGAACGCACGTACACTGAAATGCAAAGTAGGATAACTACATGAGCCGGCACTTCTAAACGATTTAGCATTAGTTAAGCATCGTAAAGAGCGATAAAACTCGCGAGCGCGCCTATATGCTTTTAATAAAGAGAGAAAATACTGACGTATCGACATCGTAACGTCTGAGAATTCATGAGCGCATATGGCTTTTAATAAAGAGAGAAAATTCTGAAATATCGACAAAAGTTTGCTATCATGAGGACTGTTAACACAAAAGGAGGACTCACGTCTAACACCCCTCTGAGAAGAATACCGGTTAAAGACTGAACAAAAAAACGAGAAAAGCCGGGAGACCAAAAACTGCGTGCATGCCAGCCAAGTATGGTGGGTAGTAGTAGCCTTTTTGTGATAACGACGCTCATGATGTGCGAAGTTTTACCTATAGCTATAGTTCGGGTTGCATTCCCAGGAGGCAGTGCAGAACGTTGCACTGATATCATCGGACCAATCGCCGTTTCAGAATGAACGCACGTACACTGAAATGCAAAGTAGGATAACTACATGAGCCGGCACTTCTAAACGATTTAGCATTAGTTAAGCATCGTAAAGAGCGATAAAACTCGCGAGCGCGCCTATATGCTTTTAATAAAGAGAGAAAATACTGACGTATCGACATCGTAACGTCTGAGAATTCATGAGCGCATATGGCTTTTAATAAAGAGAGAAAATTCTGAAATATCGACAAAAGTTTGCTATCAATTGATGTGCGAAGTTTTACCTATAGTTCGGGTTGCATTCCCAGGAGGCAGTGCAGAACGTTGCACTGATATCATCGGACCAATCGCCGTTTCAGAATGAACGCACGTACACTGAAATGCAAAGTAGGATAACTACATGAGCCGGCACTTCTAAACGATTTAGCATTAGTTAAGCATCGTAAAGAGCGATAAAACTCGCGAGCGCGCCTATATGCTTTTAATAAAGAGAGAAAATACTGACGTATCGACATCGTAACGTCTGAGAATTCATGAGCGCATATGGCTTTTAATAAAGAGAGAAAATTCTGAAATATCGACAAAAGTTTGCTATCATGAGGACTGTTAACACAAAAGGAGGACTCACGTCTAACACCCCTCTGAGAAGAATACCGGTTAAAGACTGAACAAAAAAACGAGAAAAGCCGGGAGACCAAAAACTGCGTGCATGCCAGCCAAGTATGGTGGGTAGTAGTAGCCTTTTTGTGATAACGACGCTCATGATGTGCGAAGTTTTACCTATAGCTATAGTTCGGGTTGCATTCCCAGGAGGCAGTGCAGAACGTTGCACTGATATCATCGGACCAATCGCCGTTTCAGAATGAACGCACGTACACTGAAATGCAAAGTAGGATAACTACATGAGCCGGCACTTCTAAACGATTTAGCATTAGTTAAGCATCGTAAAGAGCGATAAAACTCGCGAGCGCGCCTATATGCTTTTAATAAAGAGAGAAAATACTGACGTATCGACATCGTAACGTCTGAGAATTCATGAGCGCATATGGCTTTTAATAAAGAGAGAAAATTCTGAAATATCAACAAAAGTTTGCTATCATGAGGACTGTTAACACAAAAGGAGGACTCACGTCTAACACCCCTCTGAGAAGAATACCGGTTAAAGACAACAAAAAAACGAGAAAAGCCGGGAGACCAAAAACTGCGTGCATGCCAGCCAAGTATGGTGGGTAGTAGTAGCCTTTTTGTGATAACGACGCTCATGATGTGCGAAGTTTTACCTATAGTTCGGGTTGCATTCCCAGGAGGCAGTGCAGAACGTTGCACTGATATCATCGGACCAATCGCCGTTTCAGAATGAACGCACGTACACTGAAATGCAAAGTAGGATAACTACATGAGCCGGCACTTCTAAACGATTTAGCATTAGTTAAGCATCGTAAAGAGCGATAAAACTCGCGAGCGCGCCTATATGCTTTTAATAAAGAGAGAAAATACTGACGTATCGACATCGTAACGTCTGAGAATTCATGAGCGCATATGGCTTTTAATAAAGAGAGAAAATTCTGAAATATCAACAAAAGTTTGCTATCATGAGGACTGTTAACACAAAAGGAGGACTCACGTCTAACACCCCTCTGAGAAGAATACCGGTTAAAGACTGAACAAAAAAACGAGAAAAGCCGGGAGACCAAAAACTGCGTGCATGCCAGCCAAGTATGGTGGGTAGTAGTAGCCTTTTTGTGATAACGACGCTCATATATATATGACATTCTATATATATATATAGCAAGACTAGGAACTGAGAATGCTTTACCATTTGCACAGAAAAACCGGTTGGGATGGAAAACGCCATACGGAACGGTCGATCCGGCGCGGCGCCAATTGGAACAAGTAGATTAATGCAAATGGTACACAAATGTTCGGTTATTTTGGTTGGAATGGAAAAAGAGGAATACCTCTGTCCTTACCGAAAACTTTCCAGTGGAATGAACCGTTCCATTTTTAATTCCCAACCGAAAATACCGGGTTTCCGTGGAAATGGTAAGCGCTCTGAGTGTTTTCGTTACTAAAACCCTACAAACAGTATATTTATTCAGATGCTCAGAGTCTTTCAGGACTCGTGTTGCAATAGAAGAGGCCCGTCTTCATGGGCGGATTTAGGGGGGGGGGGGGGGGTGGATTGGGTGGCTACCACCCCCCTATGGGCTGGTTGGACTGGCCAAATTACAGTATTTTACAGAGGCAATGTTTCCAAACAAAAAATCTATGACAGCCACCCCCCGTTCAAAAATCCTTGATCCGTCCCTGCGTCTTTCATTAAACACGGACGTTCATTACACGTTTCTACTTTAGTAGTTTAGAGAATAAGACTACTTCAAAAACAATATCAGCCAGGCTGTTACTTTCAGGTAAGATTCCTGCCTATCGAAGATTGATCTTCGCTCGTGTAAAAAACTCCTTCTTATACAACCCACGCTCTCTCTCTTTAGCCTCTTGTATCATATAGGCATTGTGTTTTAGCTCTAGCTGATATAAAAATGCATCTTATCGGCATGCATTTTAGGTTTTTCATTGAAACAACTGTTGCCGTTCGCACTCTTGCGTGAGATGTCATGGACATGCGCAGTTGAAGCAGGAGTCGAGTAGTCTAGTTCTCTCTTAAAAATGAAGAAACGTTATCCGTGACTTTTGCTGTAAAATCAGTCTTTAGTATAAAAGACACATGTGTACTCGGTTATCGAGTTAAAGCAGCCCTTATCAACAAATAGAGTATACAACCAGTGATAACTCCGGGGAAACGTGACACAATAATAAACGAACATTGAATTCATTATACAATCATAAACCACTCAGAAGAAATGACTGAAAAAGCTGAATTTAAATGGTTTTAGCTAAGCACGTAATAGTCATAAGGTTAGCAAACGTACAAGCTCTTGAGTTGTAAGTGAGCGAACAAAACGAGTGCGCTAGTTAACGTTGGCGTTAGATTTCCTTACATAAATGTCACTTTCTCAACTCTTTAAAAGTTTCCGCTCTTTTTAAATTTACTAAACAGAAAATATTTTTTTAAGAATCAATTAAAGTTCAACGAAAGCGATTTAAAAACCTAGGAGCGAAAACAATATTTGTTTACATTTTTAATCTATTACTAAGCGAACATAATGATTTGAACACCATTTCGTTGTGAAATATAGTCTGATATTTTCTTCTTGAAAATTTGATGTTCTAGAAACCTCATAATGATATATTCACGAACGTCAGTTGTTTCTCGGGCTAATATACTGAATATAAAACACTTAGACTGTATCTTGACAGAAGAACTCTGTTGTTGTAATAGTTGACAAATTGCCTTCATTTTCTTAGCAAAAAATATATTTTAAATGTGCACCTGTTTGAAGGTGAACATCCGTGAGTAACTAACTAATATATAATTTGAAAGAAACCTTACTTAGCTTATTCTGAACATTCAGTTGAACTTGTAGTTCGCCTACTATGTTAATTGGTCCTGTTTCTTTTGTAACAATGAGAAACTGAAGGAAAACGCATTCGTGTGTTTGTCAATGTGTGATGATATCTTTGACAACGTCTTCTTTGATAAACTGTCGGCATATATATACACTCTTTGGGGGACAGTACATTGATATGAGGGAACCGGGAGTTACCTAGAAACATATGTCACATCGACATACTTCAAAACACTCTTGGAGGTCAGTCGATAACAAGGCGCGGATTTTCAAAGAAACCGAGTTGTCCTCTCTTTTAAACTCCCTCCTCGGATTTTGCTTGCTATCTTACTGCAAAGTCTCCCTGGCTTAGACACTATGCAATAGTTATTGGGGGTTGGGATGAATAATTGAGGTAATAGGAACAACAATGTTTGCTCTCAAAAGATTGTTATGCATGCCTAATTCTGTTTCCGTGTTTGTCTCCAGTAACTTATATACTAGATGTCATTTTCCTGACGATAAAACTCGATCCTCGTTTGAATTTCCTGCGCGCCGCCATCTTGTATCATTTATTTTATTGATATTTAAAGCACTACATGGACTTGCTCCGCAATATGTCAAGGACATGATCAGTCACTATGTGCTTGGTAGAAACCTTAGATCGTCAAAAGCTAACCTACTTACGGAACCTAGATTTAATGTAAATAACTATGGTGGTAGAGCTTTTACTGTTTGTAGCCCTAGGCTATGGAATAAGCTTCCTGCTTCTATCAGAGAATGTGATAATGCTTCTAAATTTAAGAGCAAACTGAAGACACTATTGTTTAAAATAGCCTATAACGTGTAGGGTAGTGATATTTTGTTATTTATTTATTTATATGAAGTTGTAGATTTTAGATTTTATGATTAATATGTAAAATTTTTGACCAATGTAATATTACACCAATGTAAGATTTTAGATTTTGTGATTTATATGTAAATTTTTAATGACCAATGTATTTTAGACCAATGTAAAGCGCTTAGATATATTTGTTATAAGCGCTATATAAGCTTTAATATATTATTATTATTATCTTGGATTTTTCACAGTGTTGCCCAAACAATGGCTCTTTATTTGTGTAACAATAGGGGCAACACTGTGACGTCATGACTGATCCAAGATGGCGACGCGCAGGAAATTCAAATGAGTTTTATTGCTGGGTTGCACGTGACGTCATGGCCGCCATGTTGGTGGACGTTAACAAAAGATTCCTCATTAGCTTCTCTTGTTAGTTCCACCAACATGGCCGCCACGGCTTTGTCATTTGAATCTCTGGGGATTGGTTGCAACCCAAGAATGGACAGTAATATCGGTGCATAAATGACATCTAGTGTACAATTTACTGGAGACAAACACAGAAACAGACTTAGGCATCCATACCAAACACTTGAGAACAAACATTGTTTTTCAGCCGAGGTCTTCCTTTAAAGTTAAATATCAAAAACACATAGAGGGTGTTAAGCAGTAGCTTTGTTCCTATATAAGGTCCGAAAGTAAAAGTAACATCGAAGCCTAGAAGAGTTTTTTGGGCGATATGTATTATATGCTGGACGGTATATTAAACGTTGGTCAGCTTGTTCATCTAATAATAAAGTTACGTGATCGAAGTTTGTCGATGCAAAACAAAGCGAGCAAAACAAATCACTTTCATTGATCTCATGGGAAGATTTAATAAACTGAAACAAAAATAACATGACATTATTTTCCCCATTTTGCATTTTTGAAGGAGTAGACATTTTTATTGTCGACCTAAATTTGTCTCATTTTCTTTCCGTTTCCTGGTTTTCGTTTTACTGAGCAGTCCTATGTATATAAAAACACCAAAAAAAGCGGAATTGGTATATTCCCCTGGCTATGTAAGTTGCTATCGTTCATTACCCAAGTCTCCTATGCGGACCTCTGTTATTCCTGACTGTTGATTCTTATGGCTTAACTTTTGAATTAAAGTAACCGACTCCGTCACTGTATATGAAGATTAAACGAGTTTTATCATGAAATGACGCGTTGGTAAACTTGACACTAAAGCGATAGCTGACAACAACACAGGCGACCAAGAGTCTTGAGGCATATTTCCCAAAATGGTACTATTTTTCTTCTCGGTATCCAAAAGCTTCATTTATGTCGGAAATCCAAAACAAACCCTAGTTCCCCAAACATGGTTGTTTCATAAAGAAACCCATTATGCTCCTGTCGCGTAATTGAATTTTCCGAGGAAAACAACTGCGCTTGCGGATGGGAACCTCACGAAATCTCAAATGAATAGCACGAAATTAAAAAAGTTGAAAATCTTCTGAAAAACACGCTCTTCGCTGGTCGACTTATTTTCTTTGTGCATTTTTTTCATAATGAATAGGTGCTCCTGTTAGTTTTACGATTATTTTAAAAGCTTTGCCAGTTCCCCACCCCACCCCAATGTTTCATAAAGAAACCATTATGCTCCTGTCGTGTAATTGAATTTTTCCGAGGAAAACAACTGCGCTTGCGGTGGGAACCTCACGAAATCTCAAATGAATAGCACGAAATTAAAAAAGTTGAAAATTTTCTGAAAAATACGCTCTTCGCTGGTCGACTTATTTTCTTTGTGCATTTTTTTCATAATGAATAGGTGCTCGTGTTAGTTAAAAGCTTTGCCAGCCCACCCCAATGTATACGTGTTTTTGCTCCATTCTGGCAGGCACTGCTATGGATTTTAGGTATTCTTTTGTCCCAACTCTTACACAATATTGGTTGTTTACCATTTACACAGAAATTCCGATCGGAAATTCCGGCGTAAATGGTACACAAAATTTCCCAAACTGAATTTCCCGATCGGAAAAAACGTTTACCATTTGTACACAAAAATCGCTCCGTATAAGGCCTGGAACTGGTATGACCGACTGGGAATTGTATATTTCTCGTTCAGGAATTCCAGGAATCATTGGGACTGCCTTTTCAGACGTTCCATTAATTTCGGAAATTTTCCACGGGACGAACCGAAAAAAACGTTTACCATTTGCATTCCAACCGAAATTTCCGGAATTTCCGTGTAAATGGCAAACAACCAATATGTCTGAATTTCTGTTTTGGTGAATTTCATTTCTATTTGAATTAGCAGTATTTCTATGGTCTTAAAAGCAGATTAACTCCTGTGTTCCGCAGAACAATGCTAACCATAACAAGAGACCATCACCTAGCTACTAAGTAAGGGTTAGAGACTGCTTGTGAGTTCTTTATCGACAAATACAGGCACGCGCTGATTGTACGATGAACGAAAAATAATGAATACTGCATGAGGCCGAAGGCCGAATGCAGTATGAAGAAATTTTGAGTTCATCGTACAGTCAGCAAGTGACTGTAATTTGCCGATAAAGCACAAACATAAAGTCTCTAACCCTTTTAATATTCAAACTGAGTGCACTGTCAGCCGTGAATTTCAATTTAAATCAGTTGTCAATAACAATTTCATAAAGAAGTCAAATATTTCGCATGAATTAAATCGTTTTACGGTAAATATCTCCACAAAGAAAAGTCATTTCAATAGACAATGAATAAAAACAGAAGTAGATAACTGTGCAAAGAATAATTTACTTTGGCGTTCGGTCAGTTTAGTTGACGCCTTGCGAGTACATGTTTGTACATTTAACTCGAAAACGTTTCTCTTGGAGCCATGTATTAAAATATCGAGTATTTAGCCGGCTTAACTCCTAGATAGTCTACTTTCTTTAATAGTTTCTTTCATTCGAAAATAACTAACCTGCAGATTCCAGTGAATTGAAATCTTGAAACCGGCCTCCATGTGCTCGGCTCTGATGCAAACATTTTCCAAATAAAAATATCCTAGGTTTTTGAACCTTCCACTGAATTGTCGCTTCATTGTCTCCTCTTATTGACAGAGTAAGGTCTCGCCGGAAATAAAATCCATTTCTTCAGTTTGGACTGCTAGAGTGTTGAAGAAACTTTTGTTTACTCAGACACGTGTTGACTAGTTAGTTGTTGTACTTCCAGCGCTTGCAAATCAGCCATTTCTAACGAACGATTATGCAAATGTTTGCCTGAAAACATAATGTGAGGCGAATAGTATGATTGTACATTTAACTCGAAAACGTTTCTCTTGGAGCCATGTATTCAAATATCAATTATTTAGCCGGCTTAACTCCTAGATAGTCTGCTTTCTTTAATAGTTTCTTTCATTCGAAAATAACTAACCTGCAGATTCCAGTGGGGCAGTGAATTGAAATCTTGACTCGAAACCGGCCTCCGGCCATGTGCTCGGCTCCGATGCAAACATTTTCCAAATCAAATATCCTGTGTTTTCGAACCATCCACTGAATTCTCGCTTAATTTTCTCCTCTTATTGACAGAGTAAGGTCTCGGAAATACAATCCATTTCTTAAGTTAGACTACTAGAGTGTTGTAGAAACCTTTGTTTACTCGGACACATGTTGACTTGTAAAGTTGTACTTCCAGCACTCGCAAATCAGCCATTTCCAACGAGATTATGCAAATGTTCGCCTCAAAATATATATCTTCTGTCACACAGGCAACAGAGTTCAATCCTGCCGTTACCTTTCTAGTAATTGTCTGCATTTTCACTGTTTAATATGCGATGAGGTTTTCCAAGCCGTCCAAACACGTAACTAAGCGAAGGACTAGATCTCCCTTTCCCTATAGGTAAGAGAGGGTCTGGGTCGAGTGCTGTGGTCACCAATAATGCACGCTCATTAGCCAATCACATGCTTGGATTTTGTACAATGCACGAAATTTGAACATTAATAAATAATAAACACTACAACTACAATTACTACTACAATTCTTAGGCTGATAAACTGATCAAACTCTTATGTCGGAATTGACCGAATCAAAATATGGCCGCGATTAATTTGCATAATGTCGAAGCTCGGTATTTTCAAGAGACTAAACAGTGTCGGTGTCGT
The DNA here is from genome assembly GCA_030867875.1 of Actinernus sp. WN-2022. NCBI lineage: Eukaryota > Metazoa > Cnidaria > Anthozoa > Actiniaria > Actinernidae > Actinernus > Actinernus sp. WN-2022. The sequence goes on from JAOWCC010000064.1 coordinate 35,012,964, forward strand.
TTAAAAGAAAATATACATGTTAGCTGAATATGAAATAATGAACCATTGTGAATTTATCAAGGTTTGAACTATGTGCAAAACACCAAAAAATTATAAACGAGGTCAGGCAGTCGTGACTGCCTATTCTCGTACTAAAGTCTAATTTTATATAAAAGCCTTTCTTGCTATGTCATCCAAACTTTCCAAAACTATTCAGTGATTTTCAGGTGATATTTTAGACAGTAGGGGCGGTTTTATATAGGTAGACTTTTGGTAAATCGAAAATATAAATCACCATCTCGCTAATAAAGCATTTCGTGAGTGCGATAGAGTAAAATCGGGAATTGACTTTTTATAAAAAAGTAGCAGTGCAAGAGCCAATTGGGAATGACTAGCCTCATTTCGTGCCGATCTTTCTAGTATTTACGTCAACATTTGTTCCACAATTATGGGAGCGAGCAATCCAGAAATTAAGGATAGAATAAAAGAAGAAATAAACACATTAATAGCACCAATTTCTTGGATATCCACTCAAGAGCACATTGGGTTGTTGACGCCCATATATCAGTTTAAAATTTATGTTTTCCATATATTTCTTTAAAATTCACTAATTCTCCCACCCTTATTTTTCTTTCCCATGCAAACTCTCCAGAATTTCCCAAACATCCAGGACTTTATGGGACCTTGAACTACAACTTAATGGAACCATTTTTGAATTCCATGAAACCTCGAAGAGATAAAGTATGAGAATTGGTCAAACGTACTAGCATGCAGGCCTGGATTGCCTCCGTAAATACCGAAGTTCGACATTGATTACCGCCAAAGTCGTTTTATGAAATAAAAATGAACCATTTGCGAGTCTCAAATCTGTGTTTTGATCTCGGTATGTTGAATAACAAAACAATCATCCTGCTCGATCTCAGTGGAATATCGTCAGCTCATTTTAGCCGGCCACTCAGGCGTGCGGCCCTCGTCGGCTAAGCATCTGTCGATATTCCGCGCGAACTTGCAAGATAACTGAACCGTTACCGCTTACTATACATAATACATGGTGCTATTTACTAACACGATGCTAAGTTAAGCTAAGTAAAAGCAAATTGACTTTAAAAAAAGACAGGTAGTTAATGTATTTATGAATGTGTTAGAGATAAAGAACTAAAATTAGATTTTTAAGTTAATGGTTGCACTTAAAACAGTGAAAAACTCCCGTCACTTTGATTCATTTCAGTTTAGTCACAAATTAATTTGTTTCTTTTGTTTCTTTGCATCTAACAGACACTAATAGTTACATGTTGTTTCACGGGTTAAGTACTAATGAATCACTAAATCCTATCATCGACTAAAAGTTTGAGTGACTGGGAGAAAAAATAGATTTAAAAATTCGTTTATATCTACAACAATATGTGGGTCTGGTTTCCCTTTTAGTTAGGTTGTCAGTGACACAAATGTGCTATTAAATCAGTATAAAAATCATAATTCTTTTAGTTTTGGAACTATATCCAGAAAAGGGTGTTAAGCTTCGACTTTGATATGTAAGTGGACATAATATAATGTTTTTCTTACAAAACAATACCCAATCACATGACTGCATCCGCTTAAAAAAACATAATCATTTTAGCTGAGAATGTTCCGAGTATTTCCGGGTTCCTTAAAAATATATTGTGTATAAAGTAAATGCAGTTCAAATATATATTTCTCCAGTATATCAGTCAACTATATACGTAAGAAAATGACACCAATTGCGGATACCATTCAGACAGTTGGGCAAGTGCCTTTCATGCAATTGTGAATGATTTGTAATATACGCAGAATCGGTTTTGAATCAGATAAATTGTGTTTATTGTTATCTATCTTTGGCGGGGAAAGATCTTTGTACAATCTTTGTATTTCTTGATGTCGGCTTACATTTCAAGAGTGGAAGGAGCGCGGAAAAGCGCTCGCCGATAAGCCACTTCAGTTATAGAAACTGTGATCGTCAGTAAAGTACTTGGAATAAACTGAATTTGTAATGTCACAAAGCCTCGATAAAAACTAAATACCAGTTTACTTTTAAATTAAACACAATCAAGTCAAGGCACGAACTAGCAATTCTACTATTCAATGGAGTCAACGTTTAATATGATTCAAGTCACTCACTAGTTAGTAACATTATTTTGTAAACTTAATTTTTATCTCGACTCTTATTAACATAGAAGTTAATCTTATAGTGTTACAAAATTATCAGGTTGAATCATGGAAGTTCCACTGTCTTCTTCATGAAGCCCTTGTCGTCCATAGGTAATTCGCATGCATTTCAGTTAGTCTTTTGTTTCCGGATGATGCATCCTAATTACATTTATACAAAAACATACTTATCAAGCCATTCTAATCTTCCTGCGGCATTCGTATTGCATATTCGCTGTAATGGTATGTAGATGAGTTTGAGATGAAGACATAATATTGCTTTGTACAGACATGTTTACCATGGTAGGTAGCCTTGACCATATCTCACGTATAATGTCTTTTTTCTCCCTTTACTTATTGTAATTCATATTCAGTGTAAAATAAAAATGTTGTTGTTGTTGTATAACAAGATGAGTCATCATGATTCATCTGTACCAATCTCTAAAAGTAAATTATTAGATATCGGGAGGGAACACTGAACTAGGATATTTCAAAAGAATTGTTTTGCGATATAAGCTGTTTAAAAATATACTAAATATTTCTCCTCGGTGCACCCATAACTGAAAGTATTATGTAAAGTCTAAAGACAATAAACTTACTTTATGGCGCTGAAATATGAAATAATATTTCTCCTTGAACATTGACTGTCCCAAGAAATACAATTTTCCTCGGGCTTCGCTCTCGGAAACTGTTCGCTTCTCGTAACAGAGAACATCCTCGGGCAAATATGAGCGCATATTTCAACGCCACAAGTACGCTATTGTTCACTCAGAGCAGATCAAACTCTGCCAAACCTTTTGCTTACCTGGGTTCCAGAGAGTTTTCTCCGTTGCTCAGCCGGAGCCTCTTTGCGGCGATCTGACCTCAGTGAGAAATGGAGAAAACAATCTGGGACCCTTTGCTTGGATCATTAAAAAAATATTACTTAACCCACAAGGGTTTTTAATATTCATTATTAGTTTTCTTTAAACTACAAAAGGAATTTCTATGTTTCAGAAAAAAACATGATCTTGAAGTTTAATACGTGGAACGTGACACGGCATTTCTATTTTAGCATTTCCGTCAGCTATCGCTAAACTGACTTTATATATTCTTGTGAAGAACATAGAGAGACTTTATTTGTTCACACACATAAATATACATAATTACATTATGAAAGTACATGACTAGGTTGGCAATCTGAAAATAGATAAACTAATCGAGTCAGATTGCCACAATGAGTAACTTACAATGTTCGGTCAGGATATTAGCTGCGGTTACACTACCCCAGATAAAGTCGTTTACCCAGTAAAACTGGCCCCAATAACATCCATCTGGAGTTTCAATTTACCTGGGTACAGCAGTTACACGAAGACCGTTGAATATCACGCCCCAGTAACTTTGTGGCGCGAAGGCCTATTGTACTGTCAGATCCTCGAAATTTCATTGGCTGAACTATCTGGAGTCGGCAGCGATCCCTAAGACTTATTTGGGGTGCTATCAAGGGAAAGTTCCATTGTAGCTATGGAAATATACCTAGGTACGTTTTCTCCTGGGGAAATCGGTTAGACACGAAAACACGAATTTACCCGGGTAAATTTTCAATATACCTAGTAAAACTGGTCTAGTGTAACCGCAGCTAATGTATATGAAATAAACATAGGCACAATAAGAACATATTTTAAACATATAGTTCGCTTTTATACAAGTTTTCCGTTTATTTTTCAATTTCGTATAGAAATATTTTCGTTTTCCTCAAAACAGCAACGCTTTATAGGATCTGTTCTTTTAATTTTCTACGGAGTGTGCAGTTTTCTATCAAAATGACGGTGTACTATCGCTGACTTGAACCAAGAGATTAGCAAACCAAAGAATCGCTATAAAAAGTAGGAGGACTGTACGGCCCCGCAAATGATCCCAGGCCCGCAAATGATCCCGGCCCGCAAATGATCCCAAAATCGTCCCGGAAATGATCCCGGCCCGCAAATGATCCCAAAATCGTCCCGGAAATGATCCCGGCTGAAAATATGGAATGGCAACGGATTTTGGATTGCGAGACTTTTCTGATTTGCAATTCTTCATATGGTTTTCTTATGCTTATTATCATTTTGCGTATATTTTTCTTTAACTTTAGCGACATGTAAAGTAATAGGCAATAAAAAGTTTAGCTAGATTCCTTGAAAAATCTATCACAAACACTTAGTCTACGTTTCACGCGGTACTTAGATAACAAAAAACATGTGCAATTTTTAGAAATCCAATTTACTGTTTAAACGACCGTCTCTTCACTACGAAACGCTTGCGTAATATATAACTGATGATAACTTGCCGACAACAAATTGTGGGTCGCCTGTGGTTTCGGAGGGAATCAACCCTTCGTAGGTGGTCTAGTTGTGTGACAGTTCCTTCAATGTTTACAAATGCAAAATGGAGAAACCCTCGCTACTTTTATTGTGCTATTGCTTATACTTTATTGTCTGAGCGTTTCCTCGGTAGGAGATGAGGATGACAAAAAGAACAAGAAAGAGGTACGGGTATATTCTGATACCATGGAATACTGCGAAGACTGCAATGATTACCCTGCATGGCATGTGAGACATGATCCAGTGACATGGCTTATTGCCAGTCCAAAACAATCAAGCGATTTTAACAGAATTGTTGTTGGCAATTTAGGATCAGGTAGATTTATGTTACCGTTCGCCACATTACAGAAGAGTCGGCAAGCAGGCTAGTATGAATGTTATTAAACAGTCGTCAGTTCAAGATGTCATTAAACAGTCGTCAGTCCAAGACGTCATTAAACAGTCGTCAGTCCAAGATGTCTTGACTTTTTTTTTTATTCAATCAAAATAGGATAATCCCGACACCCCAGCTTAGGCTTTCGAGATCTTGCTTTCTTGATATCTTTTAATATCTAAACCCCTTGCCTGTGAAATGTTGGGCAAATCAACTAGCGGTAGTCGACTACAATGCTCTTCTTTTCATTAATAAAACATGGCTCTCAAACAAAGGAGCTATAAATGCCATTTTAATTAAAAGTATTGCGTCAAACGTTTTCCGGAATAATATTCAAGGAGCCCAGGTTTTCCTATGTGTTTTGAGCGGGCTGGTTTTAATTTGAGCTGCTTTAAAAATACAGTAGATTGATTATTTTACAAAGAAAGCGGCGTCTATTACTTACTAACACGTACTCAGAACACTTATTTTCGGATAACTATATTCATCATGCAGTGTATCCAGGCAAGTTTTTTTGGTTGAAAAATATAAAAAAGAAATGTATATATGCAAATTTATAAGCATAAGATAAAAACATATAGAAATCCAAATAAAAAGTCTCGCAATCCCAAATCCGTTGCCATTCTGTATTTTCGGCTGGGATCATTTCCGGGACGATTTTGGGATCATTTGCGGGCCGGGATCATTTCCGGGACGATTTTGGGATCATTTGCGGGCCGGGATCATTTGCGGGCCTGGGATCATTTGCGGGGCCGTACAGGACCAAGTTTAGCCATAGAGATATACTTTTAGGAGGCTTGAACTGGAAAATCCCGAAACAATTCCACTCTATTAACTATGATTATATTAACTACAAGTTGATAAGCTAACCGTCGTGTAAAGAGAGCCTGCAGCTGAAATTTTAAAGCAGTGACAGCGTTGACGTCAACTAACTGCACCAACACTAGTACTCGGAAGCTCCATCTCTGATCCCACGTTCAGTCAACATTTTCTTATTAACTATAAAGTTGATATAATGCAATGATCAAATTCAACTTCAATTCAATAGACCCTTCCACGTTTTTTTTTTAACTTTTGATATATACGTATAACAGCAAAACCGTCGAAACTGCTGAAAAGCGCACATCGAAGTTAGTCAAAATCCCAAATACAAGCCCGCAAACTCGGGAAATTTCGGGAAATTTTACAAAATTCGACTGGGGTGCACAAACTTGCCCCCAATCAAAATTTCCATAGAAACGTCTGTAAACTTTTCCGAGTTTGCTGGTCTATAACTTTGCTCCTATTCAAGATATATTTCTCAAATTTGGGATTTTGACTAACTTCGATATGTTCTTTTTAGCAGTATCGACGGTTTTGCTGTTATACGTATACATCAAAAGTAAAAAAAAAAACGTGCAATGGTCTATTCAAATTCAACTATAAAGTTGATAAAATACAATGGTCAACTGAATTCTCCACCGAAGCAGACATTCGTTATCAAATACAGAGATTAGTAACCAGTTGTATCTTAAACTGTCATACCATTTTCATGGTATGTTCCGGGGGTATGTTTCACTTAGCTTGCGCCGCATCCCAACTGAACCCCGGTTACCCAGGGTTCAGTTCGGATGCGACGCAGGCTAGTTTCACTATATTTAGAATGCAATGTTCGCGTCGATAAAGCCGACATTCGATAGTCTTTCTCTGTTTCCGGGTACTGATTCGAGTTTTCACTCAATACTTAAGTTAGAAAAATACTGATGTACTTAGTTATAGTAACATTTTAAAGATCCATTTTACATTCGACGAGAAATTGTATTTTTGCTGCCCCTGGCAGTTAATCAAACAAACGCCAACCGCATTGAATATTCAAATCACGTATATTGTGATCTAAATGATTCGCTGAAACTTTGTCACTTCCGTTCAAAAGATAATTCCTTTCAGAAACTGAATTACCATTAATACGATGTCGAATTAAACAACGTACCGAAAGATCACATCGTTCAATTCAAAGCTATACGTTTGTCAAAAAGGTATGTAAATGCTAACACGAGTAAAAGAAAGTCGATCGACTTGCTGTTAGTAAGGATGATTAAAAGATATTGCTCACACATGTTATTCCATTTCCCCCAATAATTTATGAGTTTTTCAGTTTTGTTATATTGATTGTCTATAAGTAGCTCGGCCAGATTTCAGTTGCTTGTAAAATATTATATTTTTGATAAAAACACTTCAAACTTACTTAAGAGAACCTACGCTATGTTTCAATTTCTTCATTTCTCTTAATCGCAGGAGATAATGTAGTATATATATATATGTATATATAGTAAATTTCCTTTTCTACTTTGAACTTTTTCAATATATATATAAGCTTATTTCTGTGAGAAATACCTTTTTATCGCCTTTAATAAAGTCCTATTTATATGCGGTATATACACGTAACTGCTTTGTTGCCACCCCCCCCAAACCACTTTGACACCCCGTGTTGCCGTAAATTTATGTTTGTAATTTTCGGCTAAAAGTCGTATCGCATCCGTGCATCATAAGTGTATTAAATCATATCCGTAGAATAGACCGCTTTGTCAGTAGTAAGAGCTTTAACTTACCACACAACGGACATTAAACAGGAGCCGGGGAACCCGGAAAAAAACCCTCAGACCAACAAACTCAACTCACATATGGCGCCGCGGTGGTTAAGCGCTTCGCCTCTCACCTGTGGCCCAGGTTCGATTCCGGGACGCGGCGCCATATGTGAGTTGAGTTTGTTGGTATCTCGCCGCTTCTCTGAAAGTTTTTCTCCGTGTTCTCCGGTTTTCCTCCCTCCGCAAAAACCAACACGCTAAATTCCAATTCGATCTGTGGATTAGCTGGGACCTGGCTTTGATCAGCCCGCATGGTTGTTTCAAGTCTCGTTAGAAATTCAGAGGTCAATCTGACGAGTTAGTGCTCATTTATCTCCGTTTATATGGCAGTCTGGTGGATAAGACTGCTTTCTCCTTTTTTCCATTTTGCCAAACAAAATGAAATGATAAAAATGTAATTTAGCATCTTTATTTACAGGGGGAAATATGCCATGTTTCTCTGACGTCCTCTGGTTAATTCAGCTACTCATTCTCCAAAAACCGGTGGAATCTTTTTCAACCATGCAGAGCTAAAATAACACGATAACAATCTAGCTAAACCCGAGTTGTTGAACAACTTTCTGTAAAAAAGGTCAGAAAATAATCGATCTTACAGAGCTTTAAGGGAAACTTATTTAGTTTTACTTTGCAACTTAATGATTTATTTGAATAGACCAAAATAAGTCTGCGATATATATTGTACGATTTTGCATGATTTTCCGGTTCTATATATCTGCCGATGTGAATCTAACGTTAAATGACTTCATCAGGCTTCATCATTCTTAATGGCTTCAACAACACTTATAGTCTTGAGCATTTTTTGTATTTTTTCCCCAGTATAATCCGTATTGATCGTCGCCGTGGAGTTTAATGTTCACCGCTATCGTTTTTTTTCACGGGGTGAGCTCCAACCTCTTCCAATGCTGACATCCGCCTGCTCGTGGGTTATAAATTATTATAATTCAGTGCGACCTTCAAATCAGCTTTCTCAAGAGAAAAAATTGTGAAGATCGGATTCAACGTCGATCGTCTATGTTTTATTCAAGCTTTCTAGGCATCGCTTTGTCTTCCAGTGACCAATTTGTTGAATAATGAATTAAAATATTAACGGATATGAAAATCAGCCGCGAGGGCAAAGGAACCGTTAGGCGTATCCTGTATTTCGCTGCTAACTCTCGCTCTTTTTTTTCAACCGGTAGCCCTCGAGCTCAATTAGTTTTGCATGAATGCGAAGCATAATTCGTTTTACTGATCAACCAAACACTAGCGATTCCCAGTTCTCCAAAACGTGTTCAATCAATCGGTAGGAAATTATTTCACATTTCCTGGCCGGAGCCTGATCAGTCATCTTGTTTACCGGCTGAAATAGTTTCAATCAGTTCGACACGGCGCTCGACAATGACGGTTTTATTTTCCATTGAATTACCCCGGTGAATTACCCACTGTTCGAGACCAGCCAGAGTTTGATTTGAAGACCAGCACTAGTCAACATAACTAGTATAATGTAGCTATGCTTTCATGAACTTACACCTGTAAGGTGTTGAAGGCATTGTTGGTTTTCTTCGACATTTTTTAAATCGAAGTACCCTGTTTTTCGAAGTCATAGACTTGTTTTCCGGATAATATACCGACCTGTTACACAACCCTAAATGACCTTTCTTCGCATGACCAGTTACACACGAACTCAGCTGAGTAACTCACTTGCGATCGTAGTCGACTGACTCGATCTTGCTGGGATGTCTATCCCACGAAATGATTCATCCCTCGGTGGGGTTAACTCGCTGCCAACCATACGCTCGTTCGGTGGCCTCATGAACCGCTTATACAAAGGAAAACGCAGTTGAAACTCTCTCTTTAATGTCGTTCTGAGCTCTCTGTTCATCAAGCAAAATATGCAGGGATTGACAGCGGAACTCGTGTACTGAAGAGCTAGGGTTATGGGGAAAACGAGCGCGGGTATTTTGGTGTAACCAATGTTTAGTCCCACTAGTAAAACCATCATCTGGGGAAGCCAGCAGAAAAGATACGTGCCAACGATTATCGACACTCTTTTAGCAGCGCGATAGTTCATGCGGAATACTTGGGAGATCGACTCTTCGGATTCATTCTCAGCGGTTTGGTTTGCCCTAATAGTGATCTTGAAAATGCGTTTGGCTTGTTTTGTGGCAATTCGGTAGACCAACGCGTTTGACACGAGCATAATAACAGCCGGGATGCAAAAGTGCGCCACAGTTAAAAAGAGTACATAGTTGGTGCTCAGTGGTCTTCTGCAGAAACCTCGAACTACAATGGTGTCACCGCCTGACCACCCCATCTGCGGTAGTAGGCCAACAACCAGAGCATAGCCCCAAAGGCCTAAAATGGTCGCTGCGACGGTCTTGTGGGTCAAGAAGACCTCGTAACCGAAAGGGAATCCTATGACGAAGAATCTCTCCAAGCTGACAGCACAAAGATTAAGTGCCACAGCCACAACACTGATCAAGTTTATGTTGCTAACAAATTCACATGCTGCCACGGAATGGTATCGAAGCGTTTTTAGCATAAGCCCAAGGTTTACTGGGATAATAACGGTCGCAATTAGACCGTCCGCCAGCCCCATACTGAGAATGAAATAGTTACAAATGCTTCTGAGGCGAGGGTTTAACAGCATTGCAAATGCCACCAAGGCATAACCACTAATCGAGAAGATTATCACAAAGATTTCGTACATACAGACGGCCGTTACGAGATTTTCTGGGAAGAGTGGTGTTTTGCTGTTATTGGACCTCAGTGCCACAGGCGTGGTCACGTTTTCGACCGAGGCCATAGTCGCAGAGAAATATCAAAGTGGGAAGCTTGGTGTGATCATCAATGTCTCTTTGCTATGTTGATGTCCAAGCAGTACATAAACGTACAGCGTTCATAGAGGCTGATTCTATCATAGTTTCCTACGTAATACCCTCTATCAGTCGCTTCGAGATCACTAAAGAAGTCACCTCGCGTCTCGGTTTTTCGCAGAACTGTCGAATTATTCACACAACACCTTCTTTTCCTTGAGTGCCAAAGATGTATCTCCAGTCCTCTCGTGTCTTAAACAATTTGTTTTGAAAGTCCTTGAAAACTGTCCTCAAATGATTGTTTCGTAATCTTCTCACTGGGAGCTGCTCCAACTGACAGAACTTTAATGTGTAAGTGGCTTCGTTGGACTGAATTCGTTAATCACCAATCGTGCGTTTTTATTCGCGTTGTTTGTGTATGGAGGCGTACCCAACAACGGCCAAGCTGTCAACTACCTCACTGAGAAGCGATAATCATTGGTGGATCTGGGTAAAACGCGCCGGCTAATTTAAACTCCAATAACATTTCTAGCCACTGATGCTCCAGGCAGTCAGTACCACAGTCGGTCTTTTTCCTGACATAACGAGTTCAGTAGCGAATGAAATGGGCTATTAATGGTCAAAGACCTCAAGGCAACTACGCAACGCTCAAGGCAACTACGCAAATAATAAATTCATTTTTTCCTATCACAGTTAAACTTAGTTCTTGGCAGGTACGTTCTCTGTCCCTGTCGGCAAAAGTTCTCTTTGTTTGAATTTTGCCTCAGGAGGTGTAAACGAAGAATAAACTTGTTACTATGCAAAGTTGTGGATATTAATTCTGAGTTGTATGAGTGACGTGAGGTTTTAACGATCACGAATACTGTAGTTGATCTTGAGGCGTTGAGCGCGAACTTTCCATGGTCTCCCAATCGTTCGTGCGATCACCTGGAAAGGAGAAAGCAATTAAAGTCGAGCAAAGTTTTCAAAATAAACCGTTGTTTAGGTACTTAAATATTGCTCTGCGATTATGAGCGAATATACAGACATGAAAAATGTAGAGTATCGTTTAGTGGGAACTTTTTTGAAGTCCGAATTAGACCACTTATCTTAATTTTCTAATTTGATACTTTCGATTCCAATAAGTCGTTAAGTTATCTATATTTTTATTCAGAAATAGAATGTTATCAACTAAGAAAAATGAATGTTACTAATTGGGGATTTTTATTACCCCTATAACGTCTCTATGGTAGAGAGAATTTATGTTTTTAACCCGTTGACTGATCATATATCATGAAACGAAGTTACAGTTACGATATATGAAGTACGTCTCACTCGCCTGGGCCGATTTTTCTACAAGAGAACCATTTTGTAAAAATTCGCATGATTCGTGCGTGTACGAATAAAATTAAACTAAAAAAAAATGAAAAACTTCAGAATCAGAGCGGATGTTTTGAAATAAAAAGGACTTAGATCTGTATTCGCAGCACTTTATAGAAATGTTAATGAAGTTCTCGAATCTCAATGAGGAAGTCATTAATCTCAAATCCTTTCAATTCTGAATGCATTCTCGCCCACCAGGTTTCTCTGTTTGCGTTCTGATTTCATGAACTTAATTTCACCATTTAACTCCCCCGTCTGACAGTTTTTTTTGAAGAGGTGGTATTATTTGCAAATTTTGGTCAAATATGGTAGTGGTTTGAGAAAATGTATACTTCATTTAGTCAGTTTCAGGTATTTCACGTGTTTTGCACCTCTGCTTGAATTTACTCGGGGAGGATATTTTTTTTTCTTCAAACTTCATGTGGTTCTTCGTTACAAGGCGATTCACAATCGAGCTTTGAGGGTTTAAAATGAAATTATTTGATCTCAGCCGCGACATGAATGCCAAATGATAGACTACTGAGAGGTTTCAATGGGCAATTACTCAAGCTGGTCGAACCGGATGCATTTGCTCATGTTTTTCTCTGCTGAATTACAATTCTTATTACCTCTAAATCGGTTCGCCTGAGAAGCTCAATAATATATAGACTAAATATGTTGTAGACTTTTATTCTCTAGCCTAAAGTATTTGTCTAAGTCAAACTAAATTCCCCAGCAAATGCCGAATACAAAAATACTCCCTTTGAATAATATTTAGTCAGCATAAAATTTGTTTTCTATCTTTAACTAACCTGGGCGCGAGTACAGCTGACTGGAAAATAAGTTTTTTTGGGTGGGAGGAGAGAACACATGAAGAGACTGAATCAAACTCGATTCAGATCTGCCGTGCACAATAAATATTTCTTCATACTACCCCAGTTGTTAAAAAAGTGTATAAGTTATGGGTAAGTATTAACCAAACTAGCTCATTTTATCCACTGGATAGGGATTTTCCAATCGATAGCAAGTTATGCACTTTTTGGCAATCTCTTTATGTAGGCGACACGAATTTTTACCAAAAATACAATAGAATACAACACAATACAATTCAATACAACGCAACACAATACAATACAAAAGAATACAATTTGGTAGCAATTCGTGTCGTCCTACATGATGGAATGGCCCACTTTTTTTAAACAACCGGAGCATATATAATTAACACCGTTGTCATTTTTTTGAACTATGAATAAGTTCAAAGTCCTTGGACTTAGAAAAGAATTTCAAAGTACTGTAGGCAAAGACCTTGAACAAAGGGAGATCTACTTCCCCGAACGGTAGAAAACGTCAAGCTACAATACCTGTCTTGATGCATACAGACTGTCTCTCCAATGTGGGACCTGTTTTTTTGCACTCTGCTTTGGCACTGCGTATGTCCGTGACACCAACTATAGCGCCAAACTATAATGTTTTCATCAAATTTCACGCCAGGTTGTAAACAGGTACTCCCACGAGAACAAGCGCATAATTGTTAACATTCCATCGTTTCTTTAACAATGGACGTTTGATTACTTAAGTCAAACAAAGCAACGACTATATATGTAAATACGCAAGTACAACCTACAAGCTTGAAACATTGAAACTCAAAATGCATGAAGTTTTAAAATAATTTTGTTGTTTATCCCAAAACCAACAAACAAGCATGAAATTATTAAGTAGTGTTTGAAGTCGTTTCAAGGCCTCCAATTCGGACTGGACGGGGTTTCAAAGTTCTCGCAACTAATTTGCGCGGACTTTGAAATCCCGTCCAGTCCTCATTGTCGGTAGGGACCTTAAGCAACCAGGACGGCGACGGCAGTGACGACGGGACGTAGAAAGAACTTTCTCCCGAATTGTTTTTCACAACCAGATTTTCGAAAAATATAATGACTATAAAGTTCCGATCACGCCGAACGAAAAATGATTTTATTTACTTTCAACGTTCGCGTTGTCTTTAAAACGTACAATTTGGGGTTTTCACGTTCTGTTTGTGCAGAGAACGGTGACAATGTAGGCGACTACGTGCATTTTCACATGCACTTATTGTATTTTGCAATTAAGACTATTGTTTTATGCCGTCGTCCTAGACGTTGCCGTCGTGGTTGCTGAAGGTCCCTAGAGGATACCTTTGACCAACATATGTCCCTTGAAGTACATGTCACTAATGTCTGTAAAACATGCTACTATCACCTACGTAATATAGCTAGAATAAGGGACTGCCTATCACAATTGGATACTGAAATCCTAGTCCATGCATTTATCACTTCAAAGTTAGACAGCTGTAACTCACTATTATATGGACTACCTAAATTTTTAATTGACCGTTTTCAGAATGTTCAGAATTCAGCAGCTCGTCTCGTTACGCGTACTAGAAAATATGACCACATCACACCCATTATGAAGCAATTACACTGGCTTCCAGTGTGCCAACGCATTGTTTTTAAATTATTATTAATTACCTATAAGGCACTTAATGGCTTAGCCCCTACCTATATTAGTGACCTTATACAGCCATATGCTCCGTCTAGGAACTTAAGGTCTTCTTCTAAAAACTTACTTAAAGTACACGTAGCTAGACTAGCTAGTTACGGTCATAGGTCTTTTGTATTTGCCGCGCCTAAATTATGGAACTCTCTACCAGATTTTATCCGTTCTAGTGATTCAGTAGCCAGTTTTAAATCAAATGTTAAAACACATCTTTTTAAGAAATTTTATAATTAGATAGTTTATTTGTTATTAGATAGTATAATGTAAATTTGTAATATTTATGTACATATATTTCCATACCTATCATATCTTAAATTAGTATTTTTATACTTATTTTATTAGTTCGTTAAAAAATTGTAAAGCGCTATTGAGCTATAGGAAATAGCGCTATATAAATAATTCATTATTATTATTATTATTATTATATCCCGAATGTATCAAACGGCATCCATATTTTCGCGTTCGCCGATTTCAACACAGTAATTTCAAGTGGCCGGGTAAGTGCCATTTTATCAAATTATCATGTCAAACTCCGCTTTTATATTCATAGCTGGAAATATTCGTCAGGGTCACAAACGTTTTAGTGATGTAACGAGAGGAAGGCAATGTTCTTTTATTAGTTTTTCAGCGCTGTCGTGTGCCCAATCTAAACCAGTTCAGCAGTGGACCTCTGACACGCTACTTAGCTCGAATAGCCCTCATGGTTAGTCTAAGTAGCGATTACTTTATCTAAGTCTTAAATTTCTATTAGCAGAAGATTATTTACTTTTCCTATATTTTGTTAGTTTCTGTCCCGGGGTTTCTGTATTCTTCTTTGTAAATGTATGAGTATAAATAAAAGCTTGATTGACACAATCGATACAATCCTTATAGTCCGTGAGCCGAGGGCCGAGGGCCAGGTCGGTATCATCCGAGGTGAATAAGGCTCATGTAATTTTTCTGAAAGGTTAGGTCTCCTTAAGTGAGGAAATGCCTGATAGCACTCCATCAGTGGCAGCTTTAAGAAGTTATGGGGATATTTAAAAATGGCCGCCATCTTGAACCGGAAGTGAAATGTTTCTTATACCAAAATGCTTGGAATATGTTGATATTCGCTGAGTATGTAATACATATTTGATTTGGTGAGCTAAAATGAGAAAAAGCCTGATAGCATTAAATAAGTGGCAGCTTTCGGAAATTATGGGGATATTTCAAAATGGCAGCCATCTCGAACCGGAAGTGAAATGTTTCTTATACTAAAATGCTTCTAATATGTTAGTTTTAAGTTGACATTTACCAAGTGTGTAGCATATGATATTCTTAGTTAGATTAAATATTTGTTCATTGTGTTTGTTAATAAATACGCGAACATTTAATCTGACCTGCATCGCAAACCGGAAGTGGTTCCAGCTAAACCGGAAGTAGTCCAATATATCCCACAAAACCTCTAGAGAGCGAATGTATAGCACGGAAGTATTTTCAGTACCAGTATTAGTCCAATCTCTTTTAATTTTCTATGAAAATATGATTAAATGCTATTTCATATTTAAAACTGGGGTAGTCTATTAACCTCTGATTGCTCTTGTGACTTGGCTTAAAAGCTTGTAAATGAGAACATCTGTGAACGAATTTATATGATTAAAGTTTCTGCCTTGAAACATTCATCAAGATTCGTGCTTATAAAGTCTCTTGACATCCATGACGAAAGTTCACTACCAAGCGCTAATAATCACTATCGCTATCATCATCATCATCTGTGTCATCAGAAAACTCCTTGTTCTCGGTACCACTATCTTCATCATCGCATGTGGAGGGACGATTCTCGCACTCTTGAAGTTTGCACATTTCAGTGCACTTTAAACCGTTCGAAATACAAACACATGTGGGTTCCACGCACTTCCTAGCACAATTGCAAGCGAGCAGTTCCAGTATTGCTTCAGGTGCAGGTTTTCCATCCATCCAGTCGAGAGCAAGCTTCGGCACTCCTTCCTCGTATTCCATTTTCCACCCTCTACCGACTGGGCTTGGTACTTGCGGATCCTGCTCCAAGCAGCGTTTACAAATTCCGGCCTGGTAGTTTGCTCGTTGAACATGCTTTACCAGATAGTCTCTGCATGGAGGAAGCTGGTGGCTTTCTATCTCACCTCTCTTTGAACAAAAGAGCTGGTACCTGAGATTGTTCACTTTCATGGTCTTTGTCTTGCTAGAATAGAGAAGGCACGTATACGTCTCCAACTTCTCAATTAGTTGTGGCGTGACATCCCACTGCTCTCCAAGCTCATCAACAGCTTCGCGGCAATCCCTGTTGTTCTTGATGAGTTTCAGTGCTTGCGATTTCCCCTTTCCTGCAAATGCACTCACTGAGTCGCAACCAGTAAATGCATGCATTGCAATGAGTGCTTTGCAGACATTGCGTACAATAGATTCAGCAACCTTACGGACATCGACTACTTTGGTGCGCGGCGTGATCCTGTCTTCACCAGCAGAGGGATAGTTATCTGCTCCACAAACGAGAAGATCTGTGTCGTCTGCGCATATCAGCACCGAGCTGTAACCTTCCTTGGCGGCATGGGATGCATCTAGTATCAGACGACCATCTGCTTCTTCCTGGTGACACATCAGGGATGGGACTTCCTCAAAGGTCTGTGGCGCAATCTTGTAATATGTTTCGCCGATATTGGTATAGAGCAACTTGCCTTCAAGCTTTCTTATGCTGGTATCATTCTTCCACTCGTTGACAAGAAACTGGATGAGGCTTGTCTTGTTGTCCACTTTGGTAAACAAGTTCCTCCACTGACGCACGATCTGCGAACTTGTGATGCTGCGCAGCTGATGTCCCGATTCTTCACCTCTCAATAGGCGTTCGCTGTTCTTGATTGAAAGCTCGTTGTACGTGTCAAAAACAATATCTATCCTCTTGCTCTGCGCTCCCTCTCTCAAGGCCATAGCTAGGATATTTGCAGCAACGTCCCCAAATATCAGTTGATCTTCTTTGATCTTCTGGACAAGTGCCATTCCAACGATGACAGCAGCAGTATTCTCCGGGACTCGATCAGTGGCCTGGACATCCTTCTCAAGTAATGAGGCTAGAGCAGCCTTATTGGTCTTTCGAAGAAGGCCATCTTGTGAGGACAGCGCCCACGGCAATGGCACCAGAGGATGGGCCAAGATCGTATCCATCTGCAAGTTTCTTGCCTGAGCCATCACTATGATACGAGCAAACAACGACCTATCTGCCTTTAGAATTAGAGATCGTCCGCTTGTCGTCACTTGCTTCTTCTTGCCCATGTCGGTGAACGTCTTTAGCTTGTTGGTCTTGATAGGGTCGTGGAACTTCTTAACGTGAGGAGTCTTCTCCAGTCTCTCCTCCTTGAAGGTTACATAGCACTTCTCTCCGATCAAGAACGCATTCCTTAGATCAGTGGCAATCTCTTGAGGTGCTTCCTTTGCCGTAGAAATGCTTAAGATAGAATGTTCATCTGCAAAGGGGTTTATCCATCCTTCAAGAAGTTCGACCACCATTGAAACAGCTTGCTCATCTTTCGTTATTCTGGATCTTTTGAGCTCCGTATGTTGAGACTGTGTGTTTCTGTGCTGCACCATCTGTCTAAGCTTTCTCAAGAAAGCACTTCGGTACTCTGCAGTTAAGTAATAACGCTGGATGGTTGCTGCTTTCAGACTGAATCCAGTGGTACCACCGGAGGTCTGCGTATCTTTGTTGACTGTCACCTCTGTCGTCTGATCAACAGGGATGCGTCCGTATGTATTGCTGCTGCTTAGCTGGACAGAAAAGCGGCCGGACTGGAAGGCCAAGGTGTGAGGTAGCGCGCATACATGTAGTTCACCTTGTCATAAGCGAAACACCAGGGTATCAGCTTTCTAATGGACTGTAAGTGTAAGTCCCAGTTGCCTTCACGTGATGTGCGCAGAAGACCAAGAATGACGCTCTCTACAAAGTCGACGTAAGACATCCAGAACGACGAGAGTTCGCCATTACTATGACAAAGGTGGTCTAGGAACTCCCTCCACAGGACCATGGTTGTTTCTAAAGCTGGACTGTGTATCACATTTTCTAGGGTCTCCTGGTTAAGATCTGTCGAATGTATCTGCTCTAGAAGTGATGCTACTGTGGCGCGTTGCCCTTGTTCTGCCTCTTCCTCTAGCCAATTCGTGAATTCCTTCCAGGCCAGTCTCATTAGTGCTTCATAGCTGTACTTGTGGGCTCTGATGGCACTATTATAGTGCTTACCCTCGATGACTCCAGTTATTGATCCCTCAGCAACTATGTGCGATTCGATCAATATATCTTTCAATCCACCGTCCCCAAATCGCTTGCCAAGGATTCCAAGCCCGTTACAGATTGTGTGAAACACACCCATACGTAAAAGAATGTTCGCAAAGCGCTCCTCTTTCCAGGCAATTTCAGCTGCTTTTGCGTATAGCGCTTCATCCATGATGACTACGACTATTGTCTTTAGACAGAGTTTCTTTCGAATTTCATCAGACTGCAGTAGAATCTCGAAGACTGTAGACAATTCTGTTGCCGGAGCATTGATAGTAGTAAGGTACTCAACAACATCTTCTGTGACCGATTCATGATCCGTCGCTCGGATGTTGAATCCGGTCCAACCTGGAATTTCTTGGTTTTCAGTGTCGTTCTTCCTCATCAAAATCCACAACAAGTTCTTCATATGTGCACTTCTTGAAGCTTGTTCTGCAGCTGGTATATAGTCGTCGTTGGTCTTGAGGATGCGGACCCACACGAGAGCCAGAAACATACACGGCTGGTTCTAACTGCTGGTCTGCGCTCAACGCCCTTTGTTTAGACCTCTGAATTGGTGCCAAGTGCCTCGGCGGGGGATTCGGGCCAAAGAATGTCGGCTGAACCGCTATTCCGTTCACACGATGCGAGGTACCTTTTCCAGAGAGGGTTTCTTCGAGTTTATCTATATTATCCCATGCCAGGTTTGTGAAAGCATGTGGCTTAATGGATGATGGAAGAATTACCCTCTCATTCAGGCCGGACGCAAGCTTTTGTAAGCAGAGTGCTGTATCATGCTCTTCTAATTGGGTGTAGGAGATTGCATGTCCAAGCTTGTTGAGCATTCGGACCAACTCAGTGTTTCCAGTGAGCGTTTTAACAGCATATGGCAGAAGAACCTGCTAAGGGGGCTTGTAATGACCGCAGGTTACTGCGTAAATCAAATCTTGGCCAAACGAGTTGACTAAAGTGGATACTCTGTCCGACGGTTCTGCACTTGGATCACCTGACAAAAGTCCAACAAGAAAGCGACGAAGTGACGGTGGTAAATCAATTTCGGCAGACAGATCACAAGGATGAAGAGGCCAAACGGTGGAATTCATTTCCGCTTTAATGGCGTTCCTTAGCAGCGACGAGGCCTGGTCTAATATCGTGTTTGAGTCTGATACGTTTCCCTTCCAGGTCAGCAACTCACCTGTTAATACTTTGTTAAGCCTGAAGGCTGAAATGACGTTAGAAAACCGCCCACGTCCAACAATGAAAATAGATATTCTTCCGCGCTTCACTGCTTTCTTGACGAGTGTCACGTGACAAAGTCACGTGAATATCATTAAATAATTCAAAATTTATTTTGTATTTTTTCTCCCATCCTTTGTATAACCCTTAGACGCCACAGTAATTCCTAAATCAGACACACACACAAATATATCATAGTTCCATTTTTCTGTTTATTCCGCAAAGTATGCCTTATGAATTGTTTTTTTTTTTTGGGGGGGGGGGGAGGTGCACAAAACACCCTGCCCTGTCCTATAGCTGCCACCAATACACTGCTATTAGGCATTTCTGAACTTCCCAATGACTGCTCTTTCCAAAAAAACAATATGAGCCTTATTCACCTCGGATGATACCGATAGGCCAGATTTTGGGGTTTGGCTCACGGACTATTATCGAAGGAGACCGACTGTTATATATTGGTAAATCAGAGAGGACACCTGGAGATTCTTATGTTTGTTTCAATAGTTATATTGCTGATAATAAGACTCTGAGACTGACTCACTTAGAGCTCGGTTTAATCTCTCTCTTAGCTCGCTATACAATAGAAAGAATACAATAACCGTGTACTCTCATATATTAATTATAATATCACGCAACACACGTTGACTTCCGGTCTAGATTACATACATATTGCAACATCCTTCCCCTTTTGGATACTGCTAGCAAACAGTAACAAAATATAAAAATACAATGTTCCGGGAGGAGTCCATTGTTAACTAGTAGGTTGTACAAATCAAAATGAAATATGTTCGCAAACATAGTCTTGTAAGTAGGTGGGTTTCTTCCTCACCCTCGTGGGCCTTGACGCATTGCCGAGCTCAGGTGTGCCGCTGCTTGTCTCATCTGCTATTGCATGTTGATCTCCTCTGTGTATACAGCTCTCGTGCGTGAAGCCTGGCCGGGCTGGACTGTGGGTGACGACAGCAGGTGGCAGATCCATTTCTGGCCTGAAAACATCGATCTGTTCCTGACACTGCGGTGGTTGTTCTTTGGACTTTCTTAAGTGATATCGATTCCAACTGTATAGGTGCCACCATCTGACCTTCAACATAATATGACCCGTCATTCAGTCTCTCGGTAACGACTGCCTTGCGCCACAGTCTTTCTCCGACCCTAAACGGCTTCATGCGTACCACATCACCTTCGTTGAGGGGCGGCAAGTCCTTTGCTGATCGGTTGTAATTCGCTACTTGCTGCTCTTGGCGTTTCGTTAGCTTTGCTTGGGGTTTCTCCGGAAAAACCACACACGGCTGTAGTAAGGCTGTCGTGGTCGGTAAAAGGGTTTTAGTCTTTCTGTTCATCAAAAGCTGTGCTGGACTCGACTCTAACCCCTGGGTCGGCGTATTTCTGTAATCCAGAATGGTCATGTATACTGGTCTGTGTTGGCGTCCAGTACTTTGCGCATAAGGCTCATTGCTGTTTTGACGGCGGACTCCGCTTTGCCATTTGCCTTGCTGTTTCCAGGACTACTGGACAGGTGTTATGCTCGAACTCCCATTTACGTGGAAACCGCGCAAACTCATGACCGGAGACTGTGGTCCTTATCACTGATCACTTGGTCGGGACATCCATATAGGAGAAAATGGCTCTTCATCTTGAGAATGCCAGTGCTTGCCTTGGTGCTGGGTACTTCCCAGAAATTGCTGTAATAGTCGA
This sequence comes from Actinernus sp. WN-2022, assembly GCA_030867875.1. Taxonomy (NCBI): domain Eukaryota; kingdom Metazoa; phylum Cnidaria; class Anthozoa; order Actiniaria; family Actinernidae; genus Actinernus; species Actinernus sp. WN-2022. The sequence goes on from JAOWCC010000064.1 coordinate 35,034,278, forward strand.
CACTGATCAATGTATTCTTTTCCCTCAAACTCAAACAGATCGACTCCAATCTTCTGCCATGGACGAGACGGTACTTCATGGGGCAACAATGTTTCCTTTTGTTGGCTCCTCTCAAATTTTCTGCATGTCTCGCAAGCCTCGATGAGCTGTCTCACATCTCTTGAGAGACCTGGCCAAACGTCACATTCTCTGGCTCTTCGCAGGCAAGATTCGGGCCCATGTGTGACGAATGAATATTTAGCTTGATCGTCTGTCGTAGTTTGACTGCATGGGATAACGACCCTCTCACCTTTGAATATTAGGCCTTCTTGTACTGTCAGTTCGTCTCGTATAGTAAAATACTGCGTTACCTATGCTGCTCTTGTTTTCCGGCCACCCCTGCAAAATCACCGTTTTCAGAATCTGCAGGCTCTCGTCTTGAGCCGTTTCTCTCCTGATTTCCTCTAGCCTTTGGTCCGTTATTGGATGGAAACTGGCCATGTTGATTTGTTCAAAATCATCGGTTGCGTCTTCCTGGTTCTTCGGAAGTGTGAATGTTTTGTTCAAAATCATCGGTTGCGTCTTCCAGGTTCTTCGTAAGGTATGCTCTTGACAACATAGCTTTGAATTCTCATCATCATTCCCTGCAGTCGTTGAGGTGCAAGAGCCGGACAGCGGTTTCTTGAGAATGTATTCCAATGGCTTGTGGTCGCTCTGGACGTTTACTGGCCGTCCAAACGTGTACTGGTTGAACTTTTCAAGCGCAAACACAATGGCCAACATCTCTTTTTCAATTTGTGCGTATCGTGTTTCGGTGTCGGTGAGAGCTCTACTTGCATATGCGATTGGTCTTCCTTTCTGCATCAAAGTGGCTATATGTACATTTGCGTTTTATATGGTTATTATTCATTTGAGCATTTGTAGCACATTTTGCTGTGTGCATGTATAAAGTGTAAAGCAATAATTGGAATTAGTGTAGAACACAATCAACCCTAATAGCTAGCTACGGCTATTCAGATGTGTATAAACTGCATTCCACTTCCTAGCATTCACAATACTGAGTACACTCCAGTGTAGAACATAAACTATATATGTATGTGCCCAGTTCCTTCAGAGCATGAATTGATTTTTTTTCAAGTGAGAACAAGGATGGCTGCAGAATACTGAGTGCCACTGTTAGTTGCAGAATAACTTATGATCAATGTTGGTAGCCGAGTTTGTTCCGGGTCCTGGCTGGTTTTTATCAGCCTCTTTGTAGATTAATTGATTTAGGAACGCAGCAATGACCTCAGTACTTCGAATTTCCCTCACCTTGTACTGTGTTTATATTCAAGTTCCTTGGCATATCAAAGTGTTGTTATAGACTAACTCTTTTCCTGAATGCATGTGTCACTGATGTAGTGTCACAACTCACACAAGGCAATTCCAAAGGGTGTCTAGAAAACTCAGACCTAGTTTCTCTTCGGCCAGGTATGATTTATAGTATCTTACTGTTTGTAGTTTTGGTACCTGAATGTACAACGAAAAGCAGAATCCAATACAGCGAGCAAGCCAACAGAAATTTCTATCGCAGATTCACTCAGGTTCAGCACAAATTATGGCCGAGTTGATTTTCAACTTCGTCTTCAAGGTGCAGAACAGACCATGTTTGACTTGATATCAGTTTGGACATCAGACTTTGTCGAATGCTCCAGGGGTAACACACACTTTCCTCAGGCTTTGATAAATCGTACTTGCTAACTTTTTAAACATTATTGCATTACTCGACGTTTACATGGCGGTTTTCATTTTGTTCCGAGCATCGTATAGTTACCAGTTCCCCGGCCGAGATAATTTATGCGAAAAGGTGAACAAGACAAACACAAATCTCGATTTCTTTCGCCTGTGAAAGCACAGGTAGCCCACACATGACCACAGGGAGTCCACTGCAAGATTAGGATGCGTTCTCCTTCGTCGAACGTAATAATTGTTTTTAACTCACGCGCTGTCCAGGGTCGCAGCAAATTCAACTTATCACAACTCTTGTCACGCACTTAAAAAGCAAAACAACATAGTTTACAGGTTTAAACATAAACAATTTACCTCTGAAAGTGGCTTTCAAATTTGGCAGGTTCACTCTATCAAGCCAGGCCTCTACAAATGCGCAATCCACATTCAGACAGCCCAATCTGGCCACCGCTATCCCAGCCGTCGAGCCCTTCACTACAGCTACTTTATCCAATGTTGTGCTATCCTTATCTGATGTGTTGAGAAATCTGGTCACCTTAGACGTATCCAAGGCCGTTGGCCCAGACGGTATCCCTTCACGTCTGCTCAGGGAATGTGCAATTCAGATCGCTCCATCACTTACAAGGCTATTCAATCTGTCCTTGTTCTGTGGAAAGTTTCCAGCTGACTGGAAGGAAGCAAATATAACACCGATCTTCAAGAAAGACTCAAAAAAACTTGTTAGTAATTATAGACCTATATCTTTACTTCCCATCATAAGTAAGGTCTTTGAAAAATGCGTTCTAAAAAACACGCTACCGTACTTCTTGCAGGTTATCTCTGATTCCCAGTTTGGGTTCTTAGAGGGGAGGTCTTGTATTTCTCAACTACTTACCGTCTTTCACGAAATAGGTGCCTTATTAGACAAAAATATTGAGACGGATATTCTATATCTAGATTTCGCTAAGGCTTTTGATTCGATCAATCACATAAAGCTACTAACTAAGTTGAGGTTATACGGGGTAGCTGGTGCACTGTGGGATTGGTTAGCCGATTACCTCAGCAATCGCAGGCAACGTGTTGTCATCGAAGGGTCCAGTTCCAGCTGGACGCCTGTGGTTTCTGGGGTCCCACAGGGCAGCATCCTGGGTCCGATACTTTTCCTTTTATATGTAAACGATCTTCCCAGTGTAACCTCGGCTAGTACTAGGTCAGTCATGTTCGCTGACGATACCAAATGTTACCGCTCTCAGAAATCTCAGCAAGACCATTTGGCTCTCCAGTATGACCTAAACGGTTTGGTCAGCTGGAGTGTCAAATGGGACTTAGCTTTCAATTCCAGTAAATGCGAGGTTCTTAAAATCTCTAGAAGACGCAATCCACTGGTGCGTCTCTATAACATCGACCACGACGCCTTAAAAGAGAGTAGCTCTCAAAAAGATTTAGGTATTATCATTTCAAATGATCTGCGCTGGCACAACCAAGTAGTGTCGGTTGTAGCTAAGTCAAATAAGGTTTTGGGTTTCCTGAGACGTAATACCCCTAACTCTTTAGGGGTAACGCTGCGTCGTACCCTTTATCTTACGCTAGTGCGTTCCATTCTGTGCTACGGTAGTCAGGTTTGGGCCCCGCAGTCAAGCTCTAGAGATATCCAACTTCTCGAACGTATTCAGCGCCGCGCAACCAAATTCATGTTAAAAGTAGACTTACCCTATAAAGATAGGCTACTTAAACTTAATCTACTGCCACTTTCATACTGGCTAGAATATCTAGACCTCATATATTTGTTTAAGTGTCGCCTTAAGCTTAACAATACCGATCTATCTAGTTATGTAACTCCATGCTCGCTTTCATCAAGATCTACAAGAAGCACTACTGGTTCAGACTACAAGCTTAACCCATGCAAAACATCTACTTATAGGGATTCTTTCTTTAATCGCATAGTTATTCTATGGAACTCGCTGCCTTTAAATATTAAGTCCTGTAGTTCAATTTCGTCTTTCAAAACATTGCTACGAGCTCACTATCTTGCGCTTTTGCTTTCCACTTTTGACCCTGATCGCATTAGAACCTATAAAACTATCTGTTCTAAATGCCGATCTACTAACACATCTACTATTTGTTGCCGCTAACTTTTTTCTGCGCTTATTTACTTGTACTTGGCCGGCCGACCAAATGTACAAATGTACACTATTATTATATATTTTTTTGCATCATATATTTTACATTTCATGCTTAATACATTATTCATAGTTCTATCTGTAATGTATTGTCAGTGTATTCGTATTTGTCTCAGGCTGAGCTCGTTTGGACCTAGAGTCTGTTTCTCAGCCTGAGTTAAGCTATTAAATAAAAAAAAAAAAAAAAAAAAATAAATCCTGGAAGTCCTCGAAGACACGTACGTTCGCCATTTCGACGCGAGCGATGCGAATTTGTAGACTGACAGAATGTATTTTAAAAACACCGATCAAATGCCCCACCCCCTACCCCCGCTGTTTGTCAAATGCCCGCCCCTGGGGGCCTACATACTCGTCAAATTCCCCACCCTCGGGAGCAAGCTTCTGATCAATTGCGCGGGGGTGGCCCCGGTCCTTGCACCAAAAGGCCGGAAATTCCGCGGAAAAAGCCCGGAAAATATTCCGGGTTTTCTCGGCGCCAAACCGGGCTTTCCGCGCGAGTAAAATTCCGCGGAAAGCATCCCAGAAAAATCCGGGATATTCCGGGAAACCACGAAATTTAAGGAAATATGGAAAAACCGGGGTTTTCCGCGAAAAAAGCCCGAAAAATATTCTGGGCTTCCCCGGAATCCATCCGGGCTTTCCGCGCGAGTAAAATTCCGCGGAAAGCCAGGAAAATCCCTGGCTATCCCGAGAATTTTCCGTGCTTTTCCGGCTTTCCGCTTTCTAGAAAATCCACGATTTCCCTTGTACCAAAAGCCCGGTAAAAAGTCCGGAAAGTCCAGAAAAGCCCGGATTTACCGGGCTTTCCGGACTATTCATCGTGCTTTTTGCATTAGCCTTGCGTGGAAAAAGCCCAGAAAGTCCGTTTTTTTCCTGCCTTTCACATAAAGCCTGGAAAACAATTCCGGACAAGTCTGGAAAGCCAAGAAAGCCCGGAAAAAATCCAGACTTTCTCGGTAATATCTGAATAATCGGGGAAGCCTCAAGCACGGAAAAACCCCAGAAAGCTCGTCTTTCCTGCCTTTCACAGAAAGCACGGAAAAAAATCCCAGAAAGTCCGGAAAAATATTCGTGGCTATTCTGGGGGGAAATCAGACTTTCTGGGAGGAAATCAGACTTTCTATGTAAATATCTCATTTAATACATGGGAAGACAAACCAAGCTCTCCGTATTTTCTCTCTGCATTTTCAGTTTCACGTAAGAAATGTTTTTTATTTAGTGCGAAAATCCATTAGAAAAGCTGGAAAACATCCTAGACTTGCCCAATAATTGTTTGATTTATCTAAAGCTATACGAAACACGGGTTTCCTGCCTTTCATAGAATGGCAGACAAAGTTTTTTAATAATAGATTATTATTAAAGAGGAAGAAAAAAGGCCTGAACGGCGTACTTACCCTCCAAAGCCTCTATCGGCCACCCAAGGCGTTTTTCTTGACAAGCATTTAGGTGCCCAATAAAAACAGCTTTCTTCAAGTTGTACCAAGAAAGACATTGAAGAGATTTTCGTATATAAATCTTCTTCCAGAAATGAACTGTTGTCCTTCCCCGAAATATGGGAGATTCCGGGAAACCACGGAATATAAGAAAACCTGGAAAATCAGAGGAAAGCCTGGAAAATCCCTGGCTATCCCAATAATTTTCCGTGCTTTACCGGATTTCCGAATTCTACAAAATCTACCATTTTCCAGGGTTTAAAAACCTAGGGAAATATTATTTGCTTTCGCAGAGTTCCCCCCAACTTTGCAAGTAAAATTTAACCTTTTTTGCTGGAACGAGTAAGTTGCTATTATTCTTCCAATGAGCGGCCGAATTTGCATTTCTGTGATAGTAGGTTAATGATGAACAATTGCTAACGTGAGTACTCAATAAAGATTAGGCAGCAGAGAAGGGAAAACACAAATTAAGAGTAGTATATGATCTTAAACTAGAAGTAATCATCGATTTACTGGGATTTCACTGGGACAGTTGCATGTTTACCGGTAATGTTTGCATTCATATTAGACTTGCTCCAAGTCGAACTCGCTGAGTCGCTGGGTAAGCGATTACTGGGTCAAACTGAATCGAGCGCGAGAATCGAAGTGAGAGGCGGGGGGCTAAGAAGGACTTTGAGAAAGTCTACATTCATATAAACTCTCGCCAGTTATGTATCTTGGGATGGTGGACTTGATTATTGAAGCCAGCTGACATGCCATTTGTGCTTGTTATCAGGTTCGTATCTTGTAATTGCACGCTAGCTGCAGCAATAAAATTATTGATCGAACCGGCTGTGCTTAATTTAACAAGGTATGTAATCAACTAAAGTCGATTGAGGTATGCTAACCGCCGTGGAAAGCGAGTAGCAGCTTGTTGATTTAACAAGGTTTCACTAAATCTCTTACAGATGATATAATTTACAGTGCTATTGCCGTGTAAAGCAAACCGGCCTCACCCTCACTACTGTCGCGTATGTACCAAGGGACCGATCGTTTATTACGTCGCAGGTAAAATTTGTAAAAGGGGAAAATGAAGGGGGGTAAATATTGCTCTTAAGACAATTTGAGGGGGGTATAGTTTTGAGAAAGGTACGGAGCCTTGTAAGGGCCACCCACAAACACAAATTTTATAAAAGAATATCGCGCGATACTGCTTTACTGTGTTACTATCGCGCGATACTGCTTTATTATCGCGCGATACTGTTTTATTCAGTATCGCCCGATAGTGTTATTTCAAAATACGTACATTACAGTACGCCGCTCTTACCATGAGCCGAACTTAATTGTAGCAATTAAGTACATGGAATGTTCGGCGTCTGAATCAATTGAGAGCTGCTTATAGGCGAATTCTTGTTTACGTTTTTTCCTCATTAGCATACATCAAACTTCAAGCGACGTACATATAAAGAAACAGAGTACATAAATCGAAAGAGATTGTCACACTTGATAATCACCGAAAATTTGAGAGTGATATGATAAATATATTTTGAGGAATGAGCGTTTAAAAAGCTCAAAAATTACAATGAATGTATGGCTGTCAGCAACTCTTGCCCCCCAGCCCATTTTATAGTTTTGAAAAGTCAATTTCTCCGTAAATATTTAACATATCAATCTCAAATTTTCGGTGGTTACTCAGTTTAAAATTATCTTTCAACTGATATAGTCTGTTTGTTTGTAGCTTGAAGTTTAATTTATGCTAATGAGGCATCATTGTTTCTTCTTCCTTATGACAGAAGGAACAACGAGGGTTATATATCTGTTATATATATATTGTTACTTACTGGTTGGGTAGACTTCAGTAATGACTTCCAGTGTTGAGGAATAGGCCCTTTGCAGCTAACACATCACGTGGTTGTACTGGAGAGCACAACATATCTGACTTCATTTATTTAAAGGCCTTGTAGGAGATCGGTATTGCTATTAGCAAAACCTATTTGCAAATGCTATTTTCGACCTCCAATCGATTGTCGTCGATCTTTCTAAAACAGCGATTTTAAAGTGCACCTAACCCCTTTTGCAATTTTTATACCTATGAATCTTCGAAAGGTTTTGAGTACTTCTGCGAAGAATTTGTTTGGCTTACATAGAATACTCTATGTTTTATGCTTGTTTGAAATGGTGAAAATTTGACCTTTCCTGACCCATGACCGCGTAAGAAAAAGCCTGGGTCGATTCTGGATCTTACGTCACCTCATTAATGCATTATTCTCCATGGAGCCTTTCTATCACAACAACACTGATTGATATATAGAGCATATACACAGTCTGTGAGTTGTTAGTAAAGAAAACAGTTATTTTAGACAAAATGCTAAACATTTATTCAACTTATTGCAAAGTCGAATGAATTAGATGACGTAAGATCCAGAATCGACTCAGGCTTTTTCTAACGCGGTCATGGGTCAGAAAAGGTCAAATTTTCACCATTTCAAACAAGCCTAGAACATAGAATATTCTTTGTAAGTCAAAAATTTCTTCGCAGAAATACTCAAAACCTTTCAAAGATTCATTGGTATAAAAATCGCAAAAGGGGTTAGGTGCACTTTAAAGCCGGATAGCTTGCTCTCAGCATCCATGGCAACGCCTTTCCCATGGGGATCATGAGCTCAATTCATTCGTTAATGAAGTATTATATCAGCACGTGACTGTTAGCTGCAAAGGGCCTATTGCATGGATAATACCAAGCCAAGCAAAAAATCATTCTTACTAAGACTAACTGATTTAGCTTTTTCCCAAAATGATTGTTCCTTAACAAGTGGTGCATTTGCCTGTAGCTTAGACAGCTTCCACTTCCCTGGAGTTCCATTTCTATGGCGTCAGTATTCCACCTGGACTACTGTAGTACTTTCTCCTTCGTAAATTGTTGCTTCTCAGATCACGTTTGCGTTTAAGCTGGCGAAGACTCATCTTGATGGCGTGATAAATTAAAGAAAAGCGAGGATTTCCATATAATTCAGGCTTAGATTAAAGTATTTCTCGACTAATGCATCCCTGTTATTTTCAGGTCAAGTCAAATTCGTTGTCGGAAGAGAATCATGTAAAGGAGAAGAGCATTGGTAATGGGCTCCTGATCACGTAGCATGTTCGCCGCCAAGTTGTCTAGCTAATGTACGTATGTTAAAATAACACATTATCGCGCGATATTAAAACAGTATCGCGCGATAGTAACACAGTATCGCGCGATAGTAAATCAGTATCGTGCGATAATAAAAAAGTACGTGCGATATTCTTTCATAAAATTTGTGTTTGTGGGTGTCCCTTACAGGCTCCGTAGAAATCAGAATAGGAGATTAATTTTCTCATGCAGTCATATAATTTCAAGAACTTCAAAACAGTAAAAACACAGAGAAGAAAAGCGAGCAGACAGGTAGCCCAAGACCAAGCAGTATCAAACGGTCAACGGTTATTCCACTAGGTCAGAGCATTATCCTCATACTCATCTACGTTTTTCGACTTAGCCGCGATATTGACGAAATTGTAACCTGGCAATTTTTTGGATGAGTGGGACTGGTGCTTATTTTTTTTCATGGGGAGGGGTTGGGGTAAAAAATTATATTCTCATGTCAGATGGGGGGTTGGTTTAGAAAAAAGGTTTTGAGGGGGTGGGGGTGCAAATTTTGTTAAACATTTTTTTAGGAAAAACACCCCCCCTGCGACGTAATAAACGATCGGTCCCTTATGTCACACATTTACAGGAAATCCACAAACTCGCAGCACTTCGCGTTCTATTAGAAATCGCTAGTTAATATTTTATTTTCCACAAACACACGCAAATAACAAACTCTTGACTGTGAACTGTTTTAGCGTGGCACAAAGTTAGTTTGGCTCAAGTTTGGTCAGCTACATTATATTATTAGTCAGAACTCAGGTCTTGCACTTATCTGATGTCTGATGAGAGAAGTTTGTTTTAAATTTTCAGTCCATTAATTTTCAGTCCATTCAAAAAGCAACACAAATATTGTGAAATATTTGCTAACATCAATTTTAGCTCGCCACAAAACTCCGTCTTTAGCCAGTTAGTTTTTGGCACACAATATATACGCGGTTTTGTTCAAATTATCTTCTCTTAAACTAGAAGTAATCATAGATTAGCAAAGTGCGTTCGACATATTTTTGAAAGAGAAAGGGTGGTAACACAAAAGACTGAAAATTGCTGCAATGATGTGGACGGTATACGTAATCCTGATCAAAAATGCTTGTTTTTAACTAATGTGAAAATTTTGATGTCTTGACTTATAAGTTAATATACAAGGGGATGCATCTGGGTATAAAACTGTAATATTATTTTTGTGTAACATTAAATCATTGGATGCGATGCTTATGTAGCTATATGTATACATGCGTGTTTTATATGGTTATGCCTTATGGCATTGTTCGAGAATTCGTAGCACATTTTGCTGTGTGGTATACAGTGTAAAGCAATAATTGAATCAACCCTATAGCTACACACATTTACATGCATACATCAACTTTATTTGAGTGTCAATAGTATTTAGCTGTAAAGCTAATTGGGGACACTATATTACAGGATATATAAAGTAAGTATAAATAAATATTACAAGCAAGCTATATAGCTACGGCTATTCAGATGTGTATAAACTGCATTCCAGTTCCTAGAACATAAACGATATATGCATGTGTATAAAGTACACTTCAGCTCATTCACAATATTTTCCCGGGGTATTTTTTACTGAAGTGAGAACAAGGTTGGCTGCAGAATATTGAGCGCCATTGTTAGTTCCAGAATGTTGGTAGCCGGGTCCTGGCTTTGATCAGTTCGTTAGAAATTCAGTGCCTTGTAGATTAATTGATTAGGATTTAGGGAACACAGCAATGAACTCAGTACTTTAAATTTCCCTCACCTTGTACTGTCACAGGAAGCCCAATGCCGCGGGGGGTGGTAATTATTATCGGACTTTGTAACAGCGAACTGATTTTTATGCGTAAACTATCTCGAAAATGTTATATCTTTCTAAAATAATGTCTTACTATTAAAGACATATACTTCACTGACCTTGTGTTGTTGTTTTTGACTCTGTTTGCGATGATTTGGGGCTGTTTTAAGTCTTTCAAAAACCGATTCCTCACCAAAGTTCACCATAGTACAGTAAAAATGACAAGGAGTGAAAGTCCCTCACTCGGCGACCTCAACCGGCCGTGGGTTTACCTAAAAAAATCACACTTCCCAGGCGTCTTTCATCTTTTAAACGCCATTTCCCTAGGGACACATTATCAGGCAACAAGTGAACTATAAATTTGGAGTACCACTCTAAATAAAACTACTCTTTCGGGGCGATTTAAAACGACATTTCGGGTTTCTGTTTGACGGCTGACACTACGGTGTGGCAGGTACACACGAAAATACAGCAAAAAGTCCTCCCGTCCCCTCCACAGAAAAATCCGAATTACAACCGGAAGCAAGAGTTAACCAATCATATTTACAGTTAAAGCGATGTCAGGACAAATTAATATCGAGCGAGGGGAGAGTAAGTGGACTTTTTGCTGTAGAAAGAGTAGTTTTATTTAGAGTGGTACTCCAAATTTATAGTTCACTTGTTGCCTGATAATGTGTCCCTAGGGAAATGGCATTTAAAAGATGAAAGACGCCTGGGAAGTGTGATTTTTTTAGGTAAACCCACGGCCGGTTGAGGTCGCCGAGTGAGGGACTTTCACTCCTTGTCATTTTTACTGTACTATGGTGAACTTTGGTGAGGAATCGGTTTTTGAAAGACTTAAAACAGCCCCAAATCATCGCAAACAGAGTCAAAAACCACAACACAAGGTCAGTGAAGTATATATATTTAATAGTAAGACATTCTTTCAGAAAGATATGACATTTTCGAGATAGTTTACGCATAAAAATCAGTTCGCTGTTACAAAGTCCGATAATAATTACCACTCCCGCGGCATTGGGCTTCCTGTGGTACTGTGTTGATATTCCAGTTCCTGCATATCAAAGTGTCGTTATAGTCGCCGAGAAATGTGCGAGGCAAAAATGACAATTGTACACTTATCGTGGCTCTTTGGAACCCTGAAGCACCGCTGGAGAATTATAACCTCGCTGTTTGTTTTTAAATAGGATTCCACAGATAAAACACTCCGAGAACGTCCATCTTTGACCACTCTGATCTTTCTCCAAGTGAACTGCATTGGCATTCGCGCTAAAACACAGGTTTGTTTTCCCGCGCGCGCCTCTGCAAACATGCACCAATCAGAGTACGTATTTAGTCAGTTTGACAGCTGAGAAGGGCATCCGCTGACCACGAAACGCATCTCAAATCAATATGGCGGCAGTGTATAAAGGTGTTGTAAACGTATGAAGCCGAAGGACTACAGTTCGTTTTAGCTGGAAGATCTATATACGAAAATCTCTTCAATGTTTTTGTTGGTGCCACTCGAAGAAAGCATTTTTATTGGGCACCTAAATGCTTGTCAAGAAAAACGCCGTGGGTGGTGATATAGCCTTGACTCTTTGAGGGTAAGTACTTCCTATGTATCTTTGATGGTATTTTTTGGAATAAAGTATTATTATTATTATCTCACTAATAGAGTTTGTATGTGCACAGGCAGCCCAAGCTCACGATTTCTGGCTCTTACAAAGATTACGTGATCGATTGCGTGATAGCGCGTGCTAGAGTCACCGTTTTCTCCACAAATTTTTCTTGTCATCTCACTAATAGAGTTTGTATGTGTTGATTTCTTATCGTGGTAAAAATAAAGGTAATGAAATAACATTTTGCAATAAATGTACCCGAGTGTCCTTTTCTTATGTCCTTGGGTATTCTCTGCTATTTTGGGCTAGTTTGGATCGGTTTTAGAGAGTTTTTGATTTTTGATATCTCTCTATAATGAAATGACAAGGCTGCACACAGGCAGCCCAAGCTCTAAATATCTAGTTAATACTTACAGCGTTTGTATGGGAATTTTAACGAGCTAGAAAGGTAAATTTCATTACCTTTATTTTTACCAATAGAGTTTGTATGTGTTGATTTCTCAGTTATACTGCCTTCGGTGAACTATGGCATGGTGTTGTGGGGGAGTTGTTATAATTCGGATAATATTACATCACTTGAGAAGCTTCATAGTAGAGCCGCAAAAATTATATACAATCTCCCCAGAGACACATCTTCCGCAGATGCTCTTCAGCTTGCCAGTTGGTATTCACTCAGTATTTATCATAAGCTCGTATTGTTTAAGACAATGCACAAGGCATTCCACGCTAGGTTACCAGATTTTTTATGCGATCAAATAGTAGTTAAGAGGACTAGCCGTTATAATCTAAGAGTAGCGGATTCCCTTGAAATACCGCGTTTTAATACTAACTTCCTTCAACATTCAGTTCAGTATAGTGGATCAGTTTTATGGAATAGTGTTATTTCTAGTGATCAGTCAATAGTATATGCAGGACATAAGGATCTAGAGTGTCGTTTAAATAAATTAGCGGTGTTTGACCAGTTCAAGTTTAACACAACATCTGCCTCTTCTACTAGATTTAAGAGTGATAACTTCATTTACTTGTGAGTCCACTCATTAACTGAGGCCTAGTATGAAAGTATTGTACTTTAGAAAAACATTTTAGCAGCTCCGTACTACTCTTAGCATCATTATTTATTAGTAAGTTCAATTTAGTAATTTGAAGTTTATTTACTTATTACAGTTATTACATTTGTAAGTATTCTTAGTATTTTTTAGTATTGTAAATAGATGTACAGTTATATTATTCTTAGTAGTAGACACACGACCCCATAAGCCTAATGTGCTTTAATCATAATCGTGTTTAAATAAAGGCAATCTATCTATCTATCGTATTGAGATGAGAAGGAAAATTTGTGGAGAAAACGGCGACTCTAGCGCGCTATCACGCAATCGATCTTTCGCGAGCAATCACGTAATCTACGTAGGATTTGTAAGAGCCACAAATCGTGAGCTTGGGCTGCCTGTGGGTTGACTGATACATAAAACACTGTTCCAGACCAGTGGGCCACAAATAGTACGACAAAACAACTTCAAGTAAGCCTTCTTCCTTTATTTTCCTTGTATTGCAGATCTGTAACTAAATTTAGGTTATTATTCCGAGTTAGTGGAAGAACTCCCCTACAAACCTTGTAAATACTGTCAGAACCCCCCCCCCCCCCCCTTGTAAATACTGTCAGAACCCCCCCCCCCCAACAAAAATGTTGTTCAAATTCTCCACCCCATCGTCGTATTAGGCGATCAAATGCCCCTACCCCCGGGACATAGCGGTTTACACCGCATTTTTTTTTCAAATAGACAGTTGTAGCACAGCCTTTATTTTGCGATGCGACTTGTTCCTTGTTGAAACAAAGTTCTAAAAAGGATAGAGACAAACTGCTGTTCAATATAGGTTTTATTTTACTTACATGAAACCTAGCCGACCAATACGTACTCAACAAACGTTTGATTACAAAACCTTTTTGTTAAATAGCAACAACATAGCAATCATATCCCCGGCCAAAAAACACTAGGTTCCTGTTAATAAAACATTAAAATTGCATACCGTTATCAATGAATGTCTGAGAAATGTTTTGAGCAGTTCGCAATCCATACAGGGATAAGTTGATCGCTACGATCACTGGAGAGTGGTTTACATTTAAATGCATGATCGCTACATTCGCCGAGATATACCTATATACTAATTCAGAGCTCTGAAAATGTAAAACTCCACGAGTAGTATAGCCGGAGACAAAATGATACCACCTACCCAGGGAACCCGCCGGCGCGCCATACGACCTCCCCAGGCCTTCCGCCGGCGCCCCTCCCCAAGGAAATCCGTCGGCGCGCCGACTTCTCGTATACGAGCACACGAGGCTCCACGTACATACAGAATTGGGGCAATTCTGTATGTAAGCAAACGAGAGTTCGTCTACACAAAGAATTGGGGCAATTCTGTATGTAAGCAAACGGGCGTTCGTCTACACAACCTTTTGGGGCAAAAAGCTATCTACGTCACGGGGCGTTTGGGTAGAAGGCGTACGTGCAAATAATCGTTGTGCGTACATAAAAAATAAAGGAAGCAAAACTGGTGCGCCACCAGAACACCTCTTGGAGACCACTTTTACTATAGCGCATTTTTTGGGCAGGGCTACAGCAGTTTCGGCTACCATTTTTGGGATGCCTTTGGAGGACGGCCCGCACTAGCACGAGATAGGAACGGGGTAGGGCACACACCAGCATGCAGATGGGGACAGGTGGGGAGTATAGAGAATTGGGACCCATGGATATCGAGACCACACCACTAGGGTGGTAGAGAATTGGGACCACATATGGAGAATGGGGCTATATAGAGAATCGGGACCACATATAGAGAATTGGGACCCACATATAGAGAATTGGGACCACGCACGAAAACGAAAAGCTGCGGGCAGGCTTGGTTGCGGCGCTTCTCGGCCACGTTGAGCTGTTGCCTCGCCTCTTGGAGGGCGGCTGCGGTCTCTCTGTCCACGTTGTTCGCCTCTGTCTTCCGCTTCGAAAGTTCAGTGCCACCGGACCTCGTGCAGCTCTCCTACAAGATCGTCGTTTTGGGCCTCTAGCTCGGCTAGGGTCGCCCGCAGCTTGTCGACATGTTGTCGTGGGGCTGGGGTGGGCCTTTTGCGCGGGGCTGGGGTGGGCCGCGGAGTGGCGTTGCTTGGCTGAGCGGCTTCGGCTCGGGCTTTGCGCAGCTCTTCCGCTATATTGTCGCTTTCGTTGTTGCGGTCGGTTGTGTGGGTGTCGGTTTCGGCGCGGGCCTCAGTTGGTGGGTCGCCACATTTTTTTTACCTCCTCTCGGGCTTCTTCGTTGGGCAGAGTGGCGCCACATACACACACCAATAGGCACATGCACGCGTTGGCGCTTTCGGTTGCGCTTGGGTGGGAGGGAGCGTCGCCGCTTGGTTGGCCGTCTTCGGCGGCCGTGTTGGCGCTAGAAGGCTGGCCGGTTGCCGCTTGTCCGCATCTTTTGGTTTTGTGCTGCCAAAGGCTTTGGTAGCTTGCGTAGTTTTTCCCACATCCCTCGCAGGTGTATCCCGGCGGGAGACGGTTTTTTTTCTATCGACGTGCCGTCGTAGGTTGGTCGGTTTGTCGAATGCCGTCATCCAAAGGTATCCCAAAAATGGTAGCCGAAACTGCTGTAGCCCTGCCCCAAAAATGTGCTATAGTAAAAGTGGTCTCTAGAGGGGTTCTGGTGGCGCACCAGTTTTGCTTCCTTTATTTTTTTATGTACGATTATTTGCACGTACGCCTTCTACCCAAACGCCTCGCGACGTAGATAGCTTTTTGCCCCAAAATGTTGTGTAGACGAACGCCCGTTTGCCCTGTCCGTACGAGATACAGAATTGGGGCAATTCTTCGTCGAGCCTCGTGTGATCGTATGCGAGGCGGCGCGGCGGCGCGCCGACGGATTTCCTTGGAGGGGCGCCGGCGGGGGCCTGGAGAAGTCGTATGGCGCGCCGGTGGGGTCCCTGGGTAGGTGGTATCATTTTGTCTCCGGCTGTACTACTCCACGCTATTTAAACGAATCAGTTCTATACACCTTATTCCAATATGGCTGCTCTATTTGCATAATGCCAAAAAACTTAGGATATTAGGCGAAGTGAATGGCGTCTTTATTAAAGCATGCAAAAGTAAGTAATACTGAGCAGTTTGGTCTTTCATTGTTGCAAAGTTATTGACATTTAAAAACAGTGTAAATCACGAAAACGAGGCTAGTAGGTATAACTGGCTTAAACCCATACAAAACTCTCTATATTGAAATCTCGATAACTTAGTACCATTTTATGCTATCACACCTAACATTCAGAGTATTGCTAATCTTGGCATACTTTAACGTGGTAGCATTCAACTGTTATTTACTGCTCTCAAACTAGTCTTGCCATTTTGGAATAAGGTGTATGCTCAAAACTGTGCCCTGTTAGAGCACGTACATTTACTTCTCCCTCTGTAGCTATACAATGTTAAATCAGCGGCAGTCCAAAGAAAGAGGTGCTAAAGAGGTTTGCCACGGCCTTACGCCCGGTTAACCCACTACTGAAGTCGCGGGGTTCGGTGGTTGGGGTTCGATTGACTGATGCGTAAATCGAACGTTGCAGAACTTTATACAATTTGTACTTTAGTAGTATCTCAAAATCTTTTTCAAAGTGCTTTGGGCGTTAGTTTATAAGTACGGTACAACCAGTTTCCTAGCATGGCTTGCCCACTTGCGGTACACGCATG
The DNA here is from genome assembly GCA_030867875.1 of Actinernus sp. WN-2022. Taxonomy (NCBI): domain Eukaryota; kingdom Metazoa; phylum Cnidaria; class Anthozoa; order Actiniaria; family Actinernidae; genus Actinernus; species Actinernus sp. WN-2022. The sequence continues at coordinate 35,050,821 of JAOWCC010000064.1, forward strand.
TACGAACAGCTATACTGCAGTAGAATCTGGGGGAGTTCGCGCTAAGTTCTCCGCGGACTAACGAATAAAGGAGGTAAGAGAACGAATCCTCATGTCCCATGATAATTATTTAAAATCTATTTTTAGTTTCACAAGTGATGTAAGTTTTTCTCTCGTTCTGGGTTGGTTCACCTCGTTAGTTACCCATAGTTTGTATCCCTCGGGTCCTCATAGCCAGCATCGTTAAAAAACACTCAATCAGGCACAACAGCGCTACTTGAGGACAACCAGGTATCTTACTAAAATAACCAGGCTGTTCCCTGTTAATCTAAAATATAAAAACACGTTCCTGGAGCAAACCGCTCTTCAATATTGAGTTTAATAAACTTAATGTACCTTGTATCCCAGGTTATTTGTTTAACATGTCGAGCCTTTTATAAAAATTCAAAAGCAATTTACATTTTAATACCTTCAAACACAGCACACAGCTTTTGGAGTCCATTCTTCTTAAGCCACTCACTCACAAAAGCAGAGTTTTGTCCTTTAAATGTATCTAATATAAGTGTCCTCCATGATTCGATTGACGACGAGAACGGAACATGAATTCGAAATAGAGACAACTTGTTCAAATCCGCCCCTTCGGTCCTTAATAAATAGAAAGGACCAACAGTTAAATGGAACAGTGGGTCCCAAGGACTAGTGGGGAACTCTAGATCCGATGTCTAAAGTAGTGATTTTACATAGCCTGTAGTTACTACCAAATAAAAGTGTTTGTTTAATAGTTATGGCAATGATAAACAATACATTTTATTTATAGCAAGGGTTCTCCAGTTTACAGTTTTCAAACAACAACTGTCTGAGTAAGCCATTAATGTTCACTTCTCATACCAATTCTTGGATCACGTCATTCAGTGTCTAATACATCCTATAAAGCGGTTTCTTTAACATTTTGCAGATGTTTATGGTTTAAGTCCTTACACGAAATTTCAGGTCTGTACGAATTTTTGCTTCGGTCTGTTCAGTTTTATAATAATAGGTTTGAGTGTATCCAACCTTTAGTTTGATGAATCATGAAAATCAACAAATGTGCCAAATTGAAGATTGTTGGCTTTATAAATGTTCAGATGGGTCTCGTAATGAAACCGAATGTATAATGTTCGATTTATTATTATTGCTGCAAAGTTTTGGCAGCTATCTTGGTGGTTCACCACTATCTACCAAGATGGTTGCCCCATACATTTTACAGTATTCTTATATTGGAATGCCCATAACTCTGAAATGAAATGCTCTTCTACTTAAAAAATCGTACCAGAGACTAAGTTGATCTTTTTTTCCAGCTCAAAAACATTTTATTTCATTTAGTAGAAATATTTTTTTGTGTGTGACGTTAATGCACAGCTCGATATGTGCATGCAGATTTTTATGCAGAATGTATTGTTGATAGTGTAATTAATTATAACAGAATCTTGGAAAAAAGGTCTAAGTTTACTATTGTTTATTGGTGCCATTTCTAATCCACTACCAATGACATAAAACAATCAACAAAATCTGTAAGAAATTTAGACTATTTGCAAGATTATGATTAATTACACTACCAACAAACATTCTGCCAAAAAACATGCACAAATATCGAGCTTGGGATCCCTGTGGTTATTGCAACCCAAGAATTATGTTTAAAGGTGATGTTACACGAGACTACTTTTAACAACGATTTTTCGCGACCATTTTTCATGCATGTCACACGAGACAACCTTTAGCACAACATTGATATGGCAACGGGTTTGTTACACGGAACGATTCTTAGCGCAACATCTAGCTAGCACCTAGGCAATTAAAAGTAGTCTCGTGTAACACCTCCTTAACAGGGATGACAAATTTCTCATTCCACCTATCAGAATCTTTGGAGAGAGATTACAATTTTGAAAACTAATAGAAATAAAATATTGATTGAGTCATACATTGTTATACTACCATTGGATCATTCACCCATGATAAATTTCAATTAAACCTTCTAATTTAGCACGTCACTTTGCAAGGCCTTGCTTATCATACCAACTCAACACAAAACATTGCAGCGTGAGTTTTCCTTCGAGTAGACAGCCAGAACAAGGTTTCGTGGTGAGTAAATTCCTTCTCTTATTTTTCAGAGTTAGACAATTAAAGTGCTACTGCAATCAAATTTTTCAGTTTTCTTCAGTTTCTGAAAGTAACTACTAAATACTTCATTTCAAATCTCAACTAAAAATTCCTACGGGAAATCTGATCATTATATACATTAATTTGAACTCAGACTGGGTGCTATATTTACTCGGACTAGAAATGAGCAATCCTTTGTTTAGCAGTCTTTTCATGAACAGCTATGTGACACAGCAACTAGAATGCATTTTATAATATTCAGACTTTGTGTACAAACTCTCTAGACGTTTCTATATAACAATTACACTTACCCTCTGCATACTAGACTAAAGTAGCGATGTTTTGCTACTATGACGTCATAGTATCTAATTCTAGTCCGGGTAATGGCAGACATAATTCATGACTAAAACAATCAGATTTCCCATAGGAATTTTGACTTAATATTTGAAATGGCAAGTATTTAGTATTGTTACTTTCCGAAACTGAAGAAACCTGGAGAAGTGTAATTTGATCACAGCAGTACTTTAAGCATTCTTGAATTACCTCCCTACCGTGTTCTTGGAGTGAAACTTCATTTTACTGTTATATACCCAAAGACTGCCATTGCTGGGCAATATACTAAACTAAAATGTTGTCACAACTATTTTTGTAAACTAGGACATTAAAACAGACACAAACAACACACCAAATTATCAGTAAATGAGTTACAGCAAACAAACAAACACAGCCAAAAAGTAACCACCCAAAATGAAATATGCTGGTGCAATTTTGGGGCTATAATTATTTCAATAGCTATTAATTTCAGTCTTTAAAATGCTTCCATTCTTTTAAACCTTTGACTGGTAAATCTTTTGACACTTATCCTGTATCTCTAGGAAAGCTATTTCCAAAACTCAGAGAAAAATAGTTATGACCTTGATTCTACAACAACAATTTCAGTTCTAGTTTTTCTTGGAAACAAAACATTTATTTGCTTTTCCTCATTTTAAGTGTTTCCCAAAAATGCACCATATTACATTGTTGAACATTACATGTTCATGCTTTCTAGGTATTCTGCTATAACTCCAACAGCTTTGTTAGTATTTCCATGTTGACAACCCTCTGGGCAGTGTGCAATGACCACAGCAGTTTTGCTGGATTGTAGTGTTATCGAACCCATGCCTTTCTTCTTTCCTAACACAAGCTTTTTATCTTCTTCCCGAAGAAATTGGTATTTTTCATCTTCTGCCATGATACCAGTAGCCATGAAGGCGGTGAAGTCTTTGCTTTTAAAACATTTAGCAATGTTAGCTGTCTCACTGGGAGTTAACTGAAAGTAAAATTAATAGTATTAATATATTTTAAAGAATTATTATGATATGAACGAAGGGAAGCAGGTATAGCAGCCGATGCTACATGTATGCTTAGTTAAAAAGAGGTAAAATTAGGTATCCAAATACAAGCGCTTCACAAGGTTATTTTGTGATATGGACTGTGCACGCGCAGCCCATTAGAGCAGTCGCACTAGTTCCAGCTCCTGCACTTCCTAACTTTTCACTGTTGTCAAAGCTTCTTGGGACTATAAAAGAAGTCTACAAGTTGTCTAACTAGCTGAAGAGTATTTCTTCGAGGGAATTTGGGATTCAAAACTCAATACATCTGTTATATCTGGGTGATCATTCAACACTTTTGGACATGTTTTCTAAACTTCTCCCAAGCTCGAGCACTCCGTAAAGCGCTTAACGGTTTACCCGTTTGTACACCCAGAGTGGGAGTCCTCTCCATCAAATCGGACAAACCAATGAACTTTTGCAGTTCAATGGGCCTTGCACGCGCTCGGAAAAAGTCTTAAAATGAGACCTGTGCGCGCACCCAGGCAGATTCTAGACCGTATTTACCAGTGTATAAGCCGCACCCAAAGTTTTGAATCTTGATTTAGGAAAAACTTTTTGAGAAATACAAAAAAATAATTAGAAAATCTTTTGTCCGAGTTCATTAAACGCTTGTACTAGATGCCAAAGTTCTTCAAAAAAATAATAATCTTTTGTTGCAGTTCATAAACACTCGTACTTGAAGCAAAACTTCAGATTGTCATAAATAAATAATCACAACTTTAATTCGATCGAATATGGTTCAACTTGCCTTGTCATTTCTTGTGTATATTTTAACCTGCAGTCTTTAAATCACTCCAGAATTCTTCCGCATTTATTCCCCAATTAACTAATAACAATTCCAAGGAACCGCTTTCCTTTAATCGCTAGAGCAAGCAAGGTTTTCTGGCGAAACTATACTTGCACGAGTAGGTCTGAGGTCCGCCATCTTGGATTTTCATTAACTAGTGCCAATCTCCCACGTGTAAATTTGCGAAGAATGCCTGGTTGTTTAGATGCATGCTTTGACAACCGCTGCGAATCAGCCTGTTTTGGAAGGTAAACAAGCTTAATCATGTTTAAATATTCACGAAATTCTAATATATTAGGTCTAAGGTGAGTCTTAGAAGAGTTTTTGCTTTAACTCTTTGAAAGTGCGTGTTTTCCCCCCAATGATTATGCTTAAATTGCTATATTACACGATCGGATGCAATTTTAACCTGATTGTAATATACACACCATCGCATAATAAAAGCTTCATTCAGGTTCATGATACATGTATGTAAATATATGTTAATGTTGGGTCTCCTTTCCAGGTGTTCCCGTAGATAAGCCGCACCCCCGATTGTGAACGAAAATTTTGGGTGAAAAGGTGCGGCTTATACACAGGTAAATACGGTAATCCTGTTCACAAGGGAAATGATTTTGCAAATTCAAGCATGCCGGCCCACAATTAATCTAAACAAATACAAGAGATATTCCAAGAAGGGTCGGCCATCTTGGATTCCTGGAATCAGCTACTGTAGAAGATCTCAATACTTACTTTAACACTTCAACATTTACCCTATGCTCGGTGAAAAGTGTACTACTCCACTGATTGCAGACCTCAGTACACTCGGAAGAAGTTCTTAAAATGCAGGATATTGTATTCATCGAATGGTACATGCAGCTACATATAATCCTGAAATGTTATTATGTGCTGGTGATATCGAAGTGAATCCTGGGCTACAAGAGAACCAAATCAAAATCAAACAAATGGACTTGTTTGCAAAGTGTGTCATGACTCTACCCATGCTGGTTGTTCTAACTTGTTAACCTGAAATCGTTTTCCTCCACACCATTAACATGGACCTGTTCAAGATGTGTCTTCAGCTCGCTGCCCTTCAATGATGTCAGCATATCCGATTTTATTAACTGCTCACTTATGCAAGCTGTTGACGATACTACCTACGATTCACACCTTCTAGCCTTAAAGGATAAGGGAACTCAACTGAAGATCATGCATATTAATATGCAGAGCGTGGTATCCACATTTGACAATCTGCTCATCGTTATAGAACGTTACTCCTTTGACATTATTGCAATGAGTGAAACATGGCTCAAGGCAAACAGATGTCACCATACCTGGCTACGTTCACAAATTTAATAATCGTGACAATATCAGGGGTGGTGGCGTGGGAATTTACATAAGAGTCCATCAAATTCAAAAGGAGATCAGATACTGAGGCTAGGTATCCCTCTATGGAACACTTGTGGGTAGAGATCCCTGGTCACAACAAGAACGGTAAGCTTGGAACCTTTTATAGATCTGAAAAGATTCTGAGTTACTCAGATTGGTTTAAGAGAACTTTGAATCCCTCTCCTGCGACAGAATGCTCCTCCTTACTGGTGACTTTAATGTTGACTTACTTCAGGAGACCAAGCCTACTTCAAAGCAATACAGTGAAGTGCTTGCAGCATTTAATCTTAAACAGCTTGTCTCAAAGCCCACACGTACTACTCGACAGTCAGCTACTCTGATCGATCACATCATTACAAATCTACCTCAGCGTGTCACTCACACCGATGTTCTTCCATATCCACTCATAAGCGATCATGACGCGCCATATGGCACCGTTCGTTTCACCAGGTTCGTACCAAGGAATATTTTTTTCCAGAATGAGCGCCAGTTCGACGAGGCTGAGTTCATTCGTGACTTTGCAAGTCTTCCACCGAGTCTTGTGTACAGAGTTGACGATCCGGATTTGCAAGTTGATCTTCTAAATGCACTCGTCACCGAATGTCTCGACCGACACGCTCTCCTAAAACGTACCAAACTTTCCCGTCCACCTGCGCCCTGGATGAATGAACTTAACATCCTGTCACTTCAGCAGAAATGCAACTCACAGCGTGCTGAGGCCCATAGAGATTATGAGTGAGATAGTATGGACTCGCTTCCGTGAAATGAGGAATCTTCTTAAGTCCACCATAAAGAAAACAAAGAGAGAATTTTATCAAAGTGCACTGTCTTCAAAGAAGCCAAGGAAGTATGGAGAGTTATACACACAATCTTCCATCCCAATCCATAGCCTTTAAGATCTGACCCTAATGACCTCAACGAACACTTTGCCTCTACTGCCGAGCATGTCACCGGCGCATCTCCTCATTCTGTTACTGATTTGTGGAAGCTGATCGACACTTTACCTGATGATAAGGACACCGTATATTATTCATGCTAAGACACGTGCTACATCATGAAGTCTTAAATGAGCTGAATAAGTTGAGGTCTGACTGCTCATGCGGTCCAGATCATATTCCAGTTAAATTCATCAAGATGGTGGCCGAACAGCTGGCATCTCCCTTGACACATGTTCTCAACAACTGTATTTCCAAACAGATGTTCCCTACAGCCTGGAAAATAGCTTGTATTAGCGCAATACCCAAAGTCAAGGAGGTTAAATCAAATAATGATCTCCACCCAATATCCATTCTGCCAGTGCTCTCCAAGGTATACGAACGTCTAGTGTTATGCCAAATGGCTAGCTTCCTATCTGATGAAAATGTGTTAAAGGACTCACTCAGTGCATATCGTAAAGGCCACACAACTACCACTGTATGTTTGCCACGAGAGATGACGTTATCCGTGCTATGAAACACGGGGAGGTCACCATGGCGATACTTGCAGACTTTTTCAAAGGCATTCAACACCGTTAACAAGGCTTTTCGAAGTCCTATTTGAGATGGTTTGTCAACTATCTAACTGGACTACACAGTATGAATATTAAAGCTACGTTCAGGGTACCCCGGATGTCAATCCTTGGACCAGTCTTAATTAACTTGTATGTTAATGACCGATCTACCGTATGAAGTTGGTGATATATCATTATGCCGATGACACTATGATAAATTATACACTCACGGCAAGCCCATGAAAGTAAAAGAGTGCAAGAACCGGCTACAATATGCCCTTGACCAATTAACATCATGGTCCATCGCTTCTAACCTCGTGCTTAATCCCCCAAAAACGAGTCATGTTGTTCTCCACTGCTCATGCAGCTCTCCCGGGTTCATAATCTGGATGACTATACTATTCGTCTCTCTGTGGGTGGCAAACAGCTTGAAAGAGTGACTTCTGCTCGCCTTCTCAGGACAGCACTTAAAGTGGATTGATGATGTAAACTCTACTATATTTGTTATTCTTTTTTTATCCATTATTAGAAAACTGAAACATTTAGCACCTCTCATGCTTAGGAAGCATTTAGTTGAAAGTCTCATTTTACCAAAGCTTGGCTTTAATGATGTTGTGCTACACCCAATTCCTGGCTATCTTGTCAAATATTTACAGCATGTCCAACTTGCTGGTTATGCTAGTAGAACTGATATCTTAAAACTTTATTAGCTACCCATGTTAGAACACAGAAAATTTCACTTGTTAAAGCTTGTATATATAAGGCCCTTCATTATAGTGACTGGCCACTTTATCTTCCATTAGAATTGAAAATACCCAATAGAACACTATGGTCAGCCAGCAGTAAACAGTTAAATGTCCCATCTGAAAATGGCACCTTCCAGGATACCAGTTCATCCATGTTCAATAATTTACCTGTAACCGTTGCTGAATTTTGTCGGTTATCGAAAGGATATCTAAAGAACTGCGCTGCTGACAGACTCCATGATTAATTTTACAATAGTTACGTATAGCTATATTTTAATCCTTAGTACGGTTATCATTACATCTCAGTTATATCTTAGTCATATTTTATCAACATTTTACATTATTTAGATTAACAGGCAAAGAGCCACCCAGTGGAAGTACTGTTAATATAAAACCATTATTATTATTATTATTATGGCGCAATGTGCTGCCATGCAGTTTAATAATCATGAGTGTTGTTAGTACCTCAGAATACCAGGCTGTTGTGTCAGGAGACAATCCCCTAATCTTTCTTGAAACTCTCTCACTCACTCAATAAGGTGTTAACAAATATTATAGATTCTCATCTGATTCCTCATTATACTCAATCGATACTCCCCACTAAGTTCTTTGTTACTACTTCTACTTCCATTGAAATATATATTGGTCTCTACCACATCCTGATCTAACACATGTGTGAGATATGTACTGTTTAAAACACGAACAACAGGGTTTTATCAAGTTTAAAAATTCTAGGGCGAAGCGCGAGAATTTTTATACTTGATAAAACACGTGCTGTGAGTGTTTTAAACGGCTTCAAAAATGCTTTAAGAATGCAATGAAAGAAAGACTCACATCTCAAGGGAATGGTTACTTAATGAACCATTGAACCTTTGTATTCACAACGCCATGCAAAATATTCGAGTAATCACCGCCTGCAATTACGAACATCTCAAGGGAATGACATGAAGAAATTACCATACTATGTTGTTTGAAGCAGTGTTTCGCAATGCAAGAAGAATCTGCACTTGAAGGATTTGGTGTCGATAAAGTTCAAGACTTGGAAAGCGATGTGACTGACATGACACTCTAATTTTTTTACTGCGGCACAAAATATGTAAGTTATATGCACGTTTTTATTATTTTACGGCTTTAAGTTTGGTTTAATAATTGGAACTAAACAGTGGCTCGGTAAACAAGTAATGGTAGTTCGATAACTTCATTTTAAAAATATTATCTGTGTATCTCGGTAGTCTGCTGATATTAGTAAATTTAGTGCAAAATTTATTATCTACATGTAGGTACCTTATGTTCCGTGTACTTTTTGTTATCTTTGGGTCTTTATCAGTGAATTCTTAATTAGGATGAGACTTTAAATAAAATTTCATGTTCATTAATATTCTTTATATAAAATGTTCATCCTAATTAGCAATTCAGTGAGAAAGCTGAAATATCAATAGAAATTCCATTGTCTCAATCATTAACCCCGTTTCCCTCTGGGACAGAATTCAAATCCCTCCGTGGGCTTTTAGAATGAAGAGATTTTATCAGGTATAAAGGAGCATGCACGTGACTGATTTGCTTCATCTGATTGGACAAAATGCTCATTAATTATTCATGAGTTTTTGAAGTGCTGTTTAGAGTTTTCATCACCAACTTTGACAACCTTTTTATTCGAAGTTCAAAAACTTGTGGATAATTAATCAGCATTTTGTCCAATCAGATGAAGCTAATCACTCCTGTGCCTGCTCCTTTTTCCTTTGTTCAACAAAGGACTCAACCATGAAGTTTTATATAGGGCCACAACACTCGCACAGTGAAAATCGTATAAAGACCCTCCTAGTCAATCTTTATGAAACCAAGGGCTTAACCATGAATCTTTAAAGGCCCTCACTCATACAGTTAAAGTCCTTAAAAAGATCCTTGCGAGAAATCTCAGTTCTTAAGCCAAGACTCAGGGTTGCTCAACCAATGGTCTAAGTGCAATGACTTGAGGAGCTCTAAGACAAAGGTCCCTTGGCTCAGTTATTCATACACAACCGGCCTAACATTATGGGACCCAAATTTTCAATCTGTATTCCAACTGTGCATGTCAGTGATGCACAACATAGCTATAAACAAATAATTATTTGCTTTTCATCTAAATTTCTGAAAATTGTTATCTTATAGAAATAATGTTTTTGAAGCTGTTTAATAAACTTGCAGCACATATGTTGCATGTTTATTAAACTACTGTATACTTACAATCCCAAATAAAGCATGAAAACAATAAAACTGAAGTTCTATTTGAGCTATTATTTTATTTTAGTTATGTTTGCAGACTCTAACAAAGCTAACGTGACATCAGAGCCTTTCCGTTAATTTAATAACCTCTTCACCAACTTCTCGCTGCTCTTGACAGCTGTGGACTGAAAAGTGCGGTCTCATGGTGTCTACAGGGGTTCATTACTTTTTTTTTTAACACCTACAGTGTATGGCTTACCAGGGATTGAGCCAGAAATTGACACAAAAGGGACAATTTGGCCATTTTGCCATTCATCTTCCTTTGGAAGTGGGACAAAGCAAGACAATTTGACCCTTATCATATTTTTTTCAAGGGACAAACGTGTTTTTAAAGCGGGAATGGCGCAATGGCACAGTCTGACTCGTTCCCTGGCTTACTACTTTACAGTTTACGTCTTTTTATATGCAGATACAGCAATTTCTTTTGCAGACGAGGGCATGTGTGTGTAGCAATGTTTTGCAAATCCCCTTTGGATCCCATGCAGTCAGTACTTACAATGTACTCAATTCAGGCTTTAAAACCAAACCTGTGCATTTGTTTTACATGCATAAAGTAGACTAGTACCCACTGGGTACCTATTTTTATGAGGTGCCTTAATTTAGAACCCTAAAATGCTGATGTTATTAAGAAAGGGAGGTTAAGCATTGATACATTATTTTCTGCTAAAAAATGTGAAGCAAATCAAGTGAATAAAAGATAATTGACTCACTTTAAAAGCATTAGAATGCCCATCAGTAGTCCATTTTGCTCCACCATCCAGACCAATTATGACTACCTTGTCTACATGTGCATGTCCACTTCCATCTTTCGACTGTGCAACTAGATTATCAATGTAACTGTCCCAACTCATCTGTAGAGAAAAAAGAATCCCAAATGTAATACATGTGATTAAAAGAGTCAGAGGAATTGCAATTCAAAATAATAATTATTTTGATTTTTAACAAAATTAATAGAAGACGATGGTTCTCCATGAACACCAGTGGGAGTTTGAGAAATGGCTGTGGCAGTTGGAGCCGCGTGCAAACATTCTGACCCCCCCATGAAAATTATATACTTATATCGATTTTCAGACCTTTTTTTAAACAAAAAATAAATCAGGTAGGAATGAAGTATGTACGACTAAAATATGTTAGATCATATGGGCCCATCAGTTGAAGAAAACAAGTGGTATTTTCAGTTTTAGTTCTACTAATTTATTCCATGCGTTGGCCACTGGGTCCAGTCGACCAAAATGCTGCTATGACTTCCAAGGAACTCACTGTATTCTTAATTATACTTTCTCCACGTCGCACTTGCTAGGTTTATTCTATTTCCCTAAATGAGGCTGAAGTATTCACTAAATTGATCTCAAACCCTGGAGCCTAACTTTAAGTTTACTATCAATGTGAAACACATTCTATTTTATCTTATGGTAGTTCAACTACATTTTCAATTCTGCCTAACAAACAACCAAATTTATGAACACTTCACAGCCAAACATAGCCTGCTTGCAGGCGGTGGAGGGTGATTTTTCGCGCAGCAAACGGATCATTGCCGCCATATTGGCCGAGCGTGATTGAGAGCTGGGATCGAATGACAAATGGAGGGGGAGGGGGAGGGGGAGGGGGGAGAAGAAGCAGATCTGAAAGACCGCCTGCACGAAAGCCCCTGGTTTCCGAGTATCCGCCCACCACGCACATGATTTTCGTTAACTTGTAACTCATTCTTAATTGACCAATAGGAGTCGACGTGTGACAGCCTACCAATTTTGATTTGGTTTGATTGAAATACGTGCAATTCAAAACAAACTTCGCTCGCTGTCAAATGCAATGCAAAATGTTGGTAAAATTGGTTCTCAGATACGGAAATTTCAAAAGTTCAAAGTTCTCCATGGAAAGGACTGCGACAGTACCACTTTAGATATATATGTAGACAGTTCGGTTTTAGCTTGTTGCATTCGCCCCATCAGTCTCTCAAAGAGTTTCATGTTGCAAATCCTCCAAAATACATACATTTAATACAAGCTGCTTCAAAAAGCCATCCAGCACCACAGTCTAGCAAACCAGAAGACACTCTCAGAAGAGGTGCCATACAAGCGGCTGCTTCCTTTCTTAAAAGAATTAAGCTCGCATAAAGATAAATACAGGATCGAAAAAATCTCTAAATTTCAAAGAAAACTCCGATGCAAACAAAGTTTTGTCTGGAACTCGATATTGAAGAACTTGTGGTAAATGTTGTGATCGTCTTTCTCTGACAACTCAAAGTCCATCTTAGTGAATGTTTGCCGAAAGAAATGGATGACCGTTGCATAAATGTTTGAGGCGGATTTCTGATTATTTCTTAGTTCAACGGCCGTGAAATCAATAGCCGGATTGCATCTCTGCAATTTGGTCGACAACAATAGTTTTCAGTGGCGAATTAAGTCACGGTTCGTTAATTGTCGAGTTCTCTTAACCTTAAATATCATTCTCTTTCCAAAGCCTGTCGAAAGCACAGCCAGAATGGCAAGTTTAAAGTACAGGTCACAATTCACAGCGGGTCAGGTTGTTAAATTCTAAGACAAAATAAAGGCTCTGTATAGCTTCCTCCTGCTCTGTTTTCAAAGTACCTTTACCCAGCCGCGGAGAAAGAAGCGAGCAGCTGTGTTCTCTCTAGAAAACCTCTGGAACTAGGGTTAAGGCGAAGGAGATAACTTTGAAAACGGAGCAGGAGGAAGCTATATACAGAGCCTGATATTTACGGTTTACGAACTTGCGAAAAGAGAACTCGACAACGAACCTCTCGCAGTTCGCCGCCTTCGCGGCTCTTTCTCCGTGGCTGTTCTCTCTAGAAAACCTCTGCAACCAGTGTATACGTACTTAACCTTAGTCTTCAAAAAAGACAAAGCCTTTTGTATTACTCACCATATTTTATCAACTGCAAGCTCAGTACACAACACTTATTCTAGTTACACCACTTCGCAAGGCTACACATATTCCTTTCAGTTCTTGCTTTCAACACTTGCCGCGATAAGCTTGATTGACACCGTTTCAGCCAATCATATACCCCGTCCGCTGGTGGACGGGATCTAACTTTTGTACTCGGAAACCAGGGGCTTTCGTGCAGGCGGTCTTTCAGATCTACTTCTCCCCCACCCCCCACCCCCCTCCATTTGTCATTCGATCCCAGGTCTCAATCACGCTCGGCCAATATGGCGGCGATGATCCGTTTGCTGCGCGAAAAAACACCCTCCACCGCTTGCAAGCAGGCTAATATAAGCCAAACACAGCTAAAATACTTTTCCCTTTATGATCATGAAGTCTGCAAAAGAGCTGAAATTTCACTTGGAACACATGCAATTGTGTATGAAGTATTGACCAAACATATTTTATTTTATTCAGAATTCAATGCGGCCGGTTTCCCATTTGCTGTTCACGATGCGTTTGCCACTGGGTCCAGTCGACTGAAAATGCTGCCGTGACTTCAACTGAACTCACTCAGGGACGGAGCACCCGGGGGGTTAGGGGGGCTATAGCTCCCCACTATTTTGCCCAAAAAACATTTTGCCTGGTTAATTCTCATTCAGTTTAAGACTATATATAGTTTGGTCATACCAGCTCAATGACCATTTTTAGCCCCCCACTTGAAATTTCGCTCCGCCGCCCTGTCACCGTATTCTGAACTTTACTTTCTCCACATTGAACTAGCTAGGTTTATTCTATTTCCCTGAATGAAGCTGAAGTATTCAAAAAAAATTCTTTCAAACCCTGGAGCATAAGTTTAAATCTTATTATCAATGTGAAACATGTTCTATTTTATCTTTTGGTAGTTCGACATGTGCAATTCTACCAAAACAAAACAACGAAATTAAATTAATTAAGCACAGCTAAACAATTTTTTATGAAGACCGCAACTCAGTTACAAAAATCGCATTTAGTTATTGAAAAGGAAAGAAAGAACCAAAGTTGTTTTAATCTATTTAAATTTTGGAGCAGAATTAAATGGTTTTGGTAAATAATTTCCCTGTGAATTTTAAAATTGGTCATGTCAGTTAAACTCAGAGTAAGTAAAACGTATTATTTACTTTGGACTCACTATGTCGTAAAATTATTGGTATTCCCTAAAATCATTCAAAGATAATCTTTACTAATAAAATAAATAAACTGTTACAGAGTTTGATTAAATCTTACCCATTTTATATACCGTATTCACTCACGGATAAGCCGCACCTTTATGCCGGAATTCTTCATTTAAAATTGGGGGTGCGGCTTATCTGCGAGAAAATCTACCGAACAAAAGGTCTGGAAATTTCCATAAATTAACATTTAAAAGATACTAAGCTACAATAATACATACTATACCAAACGAAAGTAAGCGCTGGCCATTGCTTTTGCAAGTTTGGTGGCTCCAAACAGATCCGTTTATGTTGTGAATATTTCTTCCTCTGCAAGCGATTTAAATACCACACTAAATGGCACAATGTTTCTTTGCAGCTTTGCACTTTAACAGCAAATTTGTCGAACAGATATTCCACCTCTCTTTGAGTAACAAGTTTTTCTCCAATAGATGGCTTCTGGATATCTTTTTAGGCACGATGGCAACAGACAGCTGATGAAAAAGCAAACTACTCCAGCTCCATGTTGTTTCGACTTCGTTCAGCGAAAACAAAACTTCTAGTGTCCAGCTCTCTCTCTTCCACAGGTGCCTGGTTACTAAGCTACGGACGAACGTGAGCACGTTGTTGGCTTCGTTGACATGTAAAATTCGATCTAAAAAGTGACCTGAATGAAAAGATCTCGGTAAACAAACACTATGGAAAGATAAATCATATATCTAAGTTTGTAGACATGAAGTTTATACTATTTCAGAGCTGAAATTACAGGTACAACTTGAGTTTTCTCCAGTTTGAAAGTCCGATGAAGGTTTATACAAATATGTACATGTATGTTTGAAATTCATCCAAAAAACTTTTTTCTCTGAATCAAACTTCTAAACTCGGGGTGCGGCTTATCCGCGAGTGCGGCTTATCCGTGAGTGAATACGGTAACTTGAATTTTCTCGCATAGAGTTCTAAAGTTGCCAATGCAAGATATGTCAGAATTTAATTAAATATACAATGAAAAAAGCAAAACAAAAACCAGCCTCAATCAATTCTGAATAAAATAAAAAATGTTTGATGAATACTTCCTATGCAAAATAATTACCTCTCAAAAAAACGCAAAAGAAAACAAATGCGTTTTTAGTTCTTTTGCAGACTTCATAATGGCAAAAATATTTTAGCTGCGTTTTGGCTTTATAATTAAGTGCATGTTTTAACATTTTGGTTGTTTGTTTGGCAGAATTGCAAACGTGGTCGAACTACCATAAGATAAAATAATGTGTTTTACATTGATAGTAAACTTAAACTTAGGCTGTCTGAAAAGCACATTTTTGTATTACCCATGATGCAATAGATGTATGTAATTTTCATGGGGGGGGAATCAGAATTTTTGCACGTGGCTGTATGTATATGTATATGTATATACAGTCGCTGCTAAAAAGGTTGTCCAGCAGAACATAATATAACACTTTAATGTCCATTGTTTTGGCCTATTGTTTTGGCCTAGACAATAGCCCAAAACAATGGATATTATAGTATTATATTATGTTCTGCTGGACAACCTTTTTGGCATTGACTGTATATATATATATATACACAGAGGATAACAGGCAAAAATACGGTTACACTTTTGACTCTGGTTTAATGCAGACAGTTCTGTTTCGTAAAGGACGAACCTGTACTCTTCAGTGCATGACCAAAGGTAGACTACAGAGAATATTTACAGCATCAAAAATATCATATTACGTCCTTCGATTTCCATGGGGGGTTAATTTATGTCATAGAAAACAATAGAAAATTCACTTCAAGTTTCTCAGTAGAAATTTGTCTTTGTGTCTACATTTGCTGATCAGTTTGTTCCGTTTTCTGGTTTGCATAACATAAAGAACTTCTCTGTTATACATAAATGACATCGCTTCGTTATGTTTGAGTAGTGAGGAGCATGCCATAAAATATTCCATTTAATTGCATTATCTAAGTTTGTCTCTCAAGTGCCAGATCTGTTTGCTTAGTTCAGTTGCGTTACGCTTTGATACCATCTTGAACGAGGCCTTGTGGTTAGCATATCTAGACTTGAAGCTTGTGGCTGTCAGTCCTACGTACGTTTCTATTGTACCGCCGCCGGTTATGCTTTTGCTCGATATATGACGTCTTTAGTTAGACATTCTCCGTTCAGGGGACACGTTGTGTTCTTTGGGCAACTGCATTTTCTCTCGGTTTCGGGGTCTTCGTTACAGTTTTTTATTGTTTCCTTAGATGATAGTTTTCACGTTGGGCATACAGCTGTATCAAATTTTCACAGTGTTGCGATTAAAAATCTTGTGAAGCTTGTTAGTTGTTGGGAAACATTTATCTAGGATCTTTAAGAATTCTCTACCGATGTTTGTCTTCGCGTTGCGATCGTATGGGGGGGTTGTACCAAGTAATGCTTCGTTTCCTGGATCTGCTTTTCGCTTCCGGTTTGAGCTTCTCGTAGTGTTGTTTATAATTGTATCTGTTGTCATCTAGAGCTTTCTGGTAAACAGGTACAGCTTTGTTGAATACTTCTTTGTTAGAGGATATTTCTGATAGCCTTTTGTTGACTCCTACCGGGATATTTTTCAGAACAGCTGGTGGGTGGTTGGATTCGTTGTTTACATATTGGAGATTATTGTTCGGTTTCATGTATGGCATATGTTGTCCCGATCTCAAATCGAGAGTTACATGGGGAAACTGTGGTATATTCATTCCCCAGTTTATAGCCATGAGCGGAACATAAGAGCATTAATTCAGATCATGCAGCAGCCTTTAGATCATCACTTTTTTTAATACAACATAGCAAAACCATATATAATCTGATCCTAAATTTAATTGAAGTGGGCAGGCCAGCTTTGAAGGTAACCAAGGGAAACACTGCATGGGGCTGCTAGAATATCAAAAAGCAAATAAAGCAAGCAAGCAAAATTAATTGAAAATGAAATAATGCTGGAAGCAACACAAAATAACCAACTCTCCAAATGCTAGCCAGACTGCTATTCATATAACACATTTTAACTATAAGAACAATTATTAGTCTTTACTTGACTCACAGCAAGACATGAACGTGCCAAGGGGGTGAGATTGGGCCAAAGACAGGAATGACAACTGCATTCAGAGTAGTATAATCTCGATTACAGTATGCATGTGCTTCTCTTTCACCAGAACTGAAAATTAAAAGTCTCCCAGAATCGATTTGATGCAAGGAAATGGTATACAAATCTCTATCAAAGTACAGATTTTGTGTATTTTCTTGCTTTTACCAAAGAAAGCGATGAATAGGTAAGATTGGGTACCGTATTTTATCACGTATAAGCCACACTTTGACTTTCAAAGTAACAAAATTGCCACAAAGTTGGGGGTGCAGCTTATATGCAAGTGTTTTCAGAAACCTTTTTTTTTTTTTTTTGCAATGACCATAAACAAAGCCATATAAACAATAGAATTCACAGAACAAGAGTGTCAGCAAGATTTCTACCCAAACTCCTCTCCTTAATTGCCAAAGAAAACTAGCTGTTGAGTTGCCCGTCATCTTCTCTGCTAGCTCCTTGAATGTTTCCTAGTATTGTTAAAGGCCATAATTGGCCTTCAAATAAAGTAATTAATTCTCATTGAGTTCATCAACTTCTGAGCATATATCACGCTCGATCGGACGTTCGAGAAAACTCTCGCCCCAGACCTCCTTGAAAATCCAAGATAGCGGACGTACCACAGACCCAAGACACATGGTCATATAGTTACTCCGGCTGCCTGTGGCAGCGACGAGTCTTAAAATGCAAGTCGTTTTTATTTTTTTTATTTTTTTATTTCATGTCGCACGGGTTCTGCGCATGCATTAAAGGTCAAATTCAAATCAATCAGAATGCACTGTGCTGGTCACGCAACAATCGCCAGGTTAATGTATTTACATAAGTGAATACAGTAAATCAAAATGGTCGACCCGCGAGGGCGAAAGCCTTCCAACAGGCTCAGGATATTTCAATTGGCGCTCTTGTTGACCATAAAAATACATGAACCAGGAGCCGTAATACATTCGATCAGCGCTGTTTTGACAGATCCAATGTACATTTAGAAACGTAAGCGAAATACAATATCCAAACACGTTTGGATATCAACGGGTATCGAATTATAATCAAAGGTTAGATCTCGTCAGGCGCGCTCAGATAAGAAAGTTAAAAGCTCTCAGACTAGGTGAGACAAGGAGATATCACTTTCAATGAGTCATTGTCGGAAATCTATTCCATCGTGGGCGGTCTTGTACAGCTAAGGCATGTTTTACGACAGAATAACCAGAGTCTTTCTACTGGATTGAGAGCTCGAGACATTATACATGTCGGCTAATATGGGGAAAACTGAAACAAATAATGAACTTTGACGGCAGAAACCCTCAATTGAGCCAAGCGGAATATTTACATGATCCGCTAGGATTGTTACAAATCTTAGTTAAGCAGATGTTTTCAGTGTATGCCAACTGAAATGCGGCAACTACACGAACAAGAACCATGAACTGCCAGCAACGAGAGAGGAAAAAGTATTTGAAATGCACAGCGCTAGCTGAAATAGGGCATATATATAATATCTGAGACGTTAAATTACGTTACTGTGAAGAGGATCAAAATTCAAGTTTTGTAGCTTGAGACTGTCTTCTGCCGTGACTCGTGAGAGAAATTGGAAAAGATCTAGCTGTTTCATTCAGACACTGGCAAATTTATTGAAAGCTACGGGCTTACTTTATGAGATTATTATTCATTGTGGAATGAAAGGAAACAGGTTAGCTGAAAGTTAAGTTCGAGGTAGGCTTCGACTTTCATTCCGATTCAGTGCATATGTGCACGAAGGTGGGTGCTGTCAACAACACTACCAAAAGATCCAAAACGAAAGTTCAGTTACGTAAGTACTGTAAGTAAACTCTTTTTGATTTGAATAAATTTCCTCTCAGTTTGTCTGTTAATGTACTTTTTCTTCTAATTATCGCTTTATTTAACATCTGTGATTTAGAGTATGCGTACCTCAGAATAAATTATTTGAAAGGTCAACTGAATTCTTGTGTCGATAAGCGCAAATGTTTTTTTGTGAAACAGTCTGTGTATATGAGAAGCGGCTTAATAGAAGAGCTTTCTCATTTATAGGAATTACAATTTTTTTTCTTGCTATGAAATTTATGTTTCATTTCACATTTATTCATACAGTTTTAGCCGGACATTTCCCCGAGTTTTTGATCTATTTTCAATCAAATTCAAAGTCTGAATATGTCATTGTATTGCATTTATACACTTGAATTGCCAGTATTCTGTTGTTCGAATCCTGCGTTATCATAGTCATGCCATAAAAGCGATTAATAGACCAGTCTGTTTTTTTGACGTTCTCACTGGCGAATTAAAGCACGACTTGATACTAAGAGGATTTCAAATGAAAGTGTATTTCATCTTCAATCTCATGTGGCCCGAGTGAAAGCCCAGATGGGCTCTTGTTTCGCCAGAAAATCTTACTTTCTTGTGCGCTTAAAGGAATGAAGATCCTTAAATATGTTGTTGGTTAATGGGGGGAACAACAGCAGAAGAGTTCTGAAGTGATTTAAAGACAGCAGATTGAAATATACACAAGAAAGGACAAGGACAGTTGTAACCATGCATGCGCAATTCGTTGTTGTGATATGACTATATCTCTTATGAAGAAGTTTTGCTTCAATTACGGGCATTTATGAACTCGAACACAAGACTACTCTTACTGAATTTTTGTGGTGCGGCTTATACACAAGATTTTTCCTTAAACCTTTCGGGGAAAAACAAGCATCTGTTTATCAGGCTGAAGTTAGGGGTGCAGCTTATACGTGAGGTGCGTCTTGTACGTGATAAAATACGGTAGATAGAATTGCATGTTCTTTTAAAATTCCTAAAAATGCAATTAGCCATTTCTGAGTTGAGGATGCATGGGATGTCTGGGACTGAGTGTGAAAAATTAATCTGATTAAGAAATGAACAACATCTCAAGAATGATCACTAAAATGAGTAGGTTAATTTACTGAGTTTGAGGAAGATTGGTCAAAATGTGGCAACCTTTCAAAACAATCACAAAAATAAGAGAGAATGTACGGCTTTCGGGGACAGCATCCCCAAAACCTACCCTGGATTCCAGAGGTTTTACTGCCCTCTATGCCAAAGTTTAGATGTGAAACAGTGAGGAGCGAAACAATGGGATGGCGGAATAACCTCTCGGCACCTGAAGCATGCCTTTGTGTCCACAACTTCCACAAGTGAATTTATAGGACACACAAAAAGGCAGACCTTTCAAGTTCAAGAACGAACATAAAGCGGGAATCATTTCAAACACCAAAGACTTTCCCCAACCAGTTGGCAGCATGGCAAAAACATCGTTCTACTACTCATTAATTATTCATGAGGGAACCACCATGTCTAAGTCCTGTCCATAATAACTGCCAGGGAACTAATGTCTTGACAGTAGAGAAGTAACATTGAAAGAAAAAATCTGCCTCCAACGGGATTTGTATCAATTAACTCTTCCAGAACCACATATTTCTATATATATATATATATATATAGCTCACTCCCTAAACAACTACACTACTGAATCACTTGTTCAATTCCGAGCAAATAATAAAAGAATAAAAACCCCAAACTGGTTTTCCGTTCACTAGGTTATCTGCCAATCATATCAATGGATATCATTCCTAATTTTAACTGACCAATAGTAAGCCTGGTACAAATTCTGTACTAAGTTCAAACCTAGAAGTGAGACTCACAAGCCATATGCCACCAGAGGTTCTCTTGTCGCTTCACATCTTGAAGGAGGCGCTTTGTGCCTAACTTTCGCGAAGGGAGGCAGTAGAACCTCTGGTACCCAGGGTAGTTCACATCAGACCAGACAAAACATTCCTGGATTCCCAAGCATAAGGTTGCCAGCTCCCATAATTTATAAATAATATCTAGGAATGAAGTTTGTACTGCACAGAACATCTACCATTAGCTAAGTGGTTTATAAGCTCCAGCTCTGATGCAGGAGGCCAGTTCAGGGTTCAACACCTTGGCAGGACCAATGTTCACTCAGGATCTAAAATAACTGAGAAAAAATAAACTTACAGGACCTGAAACAACCATAGGGGCTGATCAAAGCCAGGACCCGGCTAATCCACAGATCAAATTTGTATTTAGCATGTTTGTTTTTGTGGAGGGAGGAAAACCAGAGGACCCAGAGAAAAACCCTCGGAGGAAGGGCGAGTTATCAACAAACTGAACTCACATATGGTGCCGCGTCCAGGTTTTCAACCTAGCTGGGCCACAGAGATGAGGCAAAGTGCTTAACCACTGCGCACCACCTCAGCTCCAGTGTAGGAGCTACCATATTGGTGAAACAATTTTGTTCTCTAACTGCAAATTGGATAAGGACGTAAATAAAATTGTAGGTCCCATGTCGGTCTCAAGTTTACCAGTCTCACCAGACTGTCATGAGTTACAACGTTAAATAAGGTTGCTTCATCTAACAAGTACAAAAGTTGAAGGTGGAGTGTGGAAATATAGCATGACTTGTGACAAAGTTCTTGCTTAGGAAACACTAATAGTTTAGAATACACACCAAGAAATGTTGTCAGTACATTGCTGGCCAACAAACTGTTGTGTGATCAGACTTTACTGTTTGTTGTGTCACACTATTATGTTGCGTGATGCATGCACGTCATGAGAAGGGGGAGAATTAAAGATGGCCAACTTGAGCTAAAGCGTGTCTGTCTTGTTAAATAAAAACAGCGCTATATCTCTCGACATAACAACACATGGTGGCAGCGGTTCTAAGGAAAACCAAGAATAAATTCCCAGCTATGAACTAAGGAAAGAAAGAAACCCATACCGGTTTTAAATCGAAAAATAAAGCAAATACTGAACTGCCGATTACACAATGCCAGATCCAGAAGAAGTTCAAGAAATTCAACCCCCAAATGAAGCTCAACCGCCAAACCAAGTCCAGCAACAATCTGTGGCTAATTATCAGGTTCCACCACCTGAGAAATTTTCATTCAAGCCAGAAGAATGGCAAAGGTGGATAAGAAGATTCGAAAGATTCCATAAAGCAACCGGCCTCGACAAAAAGCGTTTAAAAAAAAATCAGCATTGACGGAGTAATCGCAAAAGGAAGTTTTTAATCAGAAGTTAAAGGTTCTGTTTGATTGTCATCTTAATGTACTTATCCTTATCAATCTCAACTCTGACCCCTTCCCTGGGGTTACATTTAGGTGGGGTTATGTGGGGCATTTGATGGCAATTGAAGACTTTTGTGGTCCCAGGGAGTCTAGGATTGTACTCTATTTGCTTCAGGATGGTGAAGACAAGCATTTTTACAAGGAAATGTTGAGTTACTTCGATATTTCGTTTCACATAATTTTTAATGTATCACAACCAAACTTTCCGTGCTGATACAATAGTAAAGAAAGATCTATAGTACAGTAACTGTCAGGACCGTATTCAAATTTAAAGCATTTAGAATTGAGGGGAATTAAGTCTGGCAGAGTTTATTTAGGCAGTCTCAAAGTAGAGGCCCTGTTTGGGATAAATTCTGACAAGTGACATGCGTATGGCGTTGAAACAGCAACATGTAGGAAATGAAATAACTGTCTGAAATTGCAAGAGCAACAGAGAGAAATAAGAAAACACTGGGATTCAAGGCCTTTGCCCTTCCTTTGGGGTGTTAGGTGCTCACCTTGGTTTTGTCCCTCAAGGCCTTTGTCTTTCCCATTCTTCAATAATTATGTCACACAAGATAACTATAACCATACATGTAGCTATAAAATTCTAGACCCTAACAAAGTACCAGGATATATGTAGTAGATTCTGATTGGCTTTTAAAAATGATAATTCTTACACGTTCTGATCGACCAGCCATTCAATTGTCACCAGCCTGTCACCACTGCATTCATAAATTGAGAAGAGCAATGATATATGTGCAATATGAGTTTTAAATCTTGATTTGTTTGCTAGAACAAGAGCAGTTAACTGGAGTTGACTGGCACTAGATCTTTCACTAGATCTCTGCAAGTTTCCTTTCATGTAGCACTAAACCACAGGTACAGCCTATGTTATATTACTTCAAAAACAATAAACCTAACCTTCTCCAATAGTAAAACACAGGGTAACAATGACTGAGCTCGTCTAGGGTGAGAAATCCCAAGTAAACAGCTGACACACATGCAAACAAACAGTTTCAACCAAGCAGCCTCTGACATGAACTGCCCATCATAATCTAAGAGGCTGGTGCATGACAGTTCAATGGCCAGTCAGAAGATGTGTGAGAATAAGCATTAGTAAAAGCCAATCAGAATAGACTACAATTATTATATCCTGGTACTTTGTTGGGAGTCTAGAATAAGCTTTCTGTCACTGTTTCACAGATGGTGGCTAATTTTAGACTGGAAATGCACCCTGAAGGCATCCGGTAACCTGTAATCTGTTTATTAATACAATATCTTGCTCTGGTCAACAACGTAACTTAAGGCAATCCATCAGCAAGTTAAAATGAGAAAATCTAGGGGGGGGGGGGGGGGGGGTGCGTGTGTGTGGGAAGACTCCATATATTTAAATGATGGGGGTGCTTGGTGCTCCTTATAGCAGTACACATTTTCATAACTAGCAACAATTTTGCGACTACAATTTTAATTTCGAGCCCTGCAACTGACAGCTGCCACTTTCTACTGACAACCCTGGTCTCCCTATGATGCCAATCTACCAACAACCCAATGAAATCTGCCATGATATATAGGTAAACTGGCCAGGACTTGATCCAAAATGTGTGGATGCATGGGTACACAATGATCATAACATTTCCTCATTTCATTTCTAAGCCCAAGTTTTTGAAACTGATTTTTCCACACTGAAAAGAACCCTCCCCCAAAGATAACTGTAGTCATTGTTACTGTAGTGTATCCACCCCACCCCCATCAGGATGTTTTAGTTATCACATATTATGTAACATATAAAAAACCAAGAGCTATTGTTTTACCAGGGGATCCAAACACCAAGAAAGATGAAAGCACAAGGCCGCTTCAGCAGAGTGCTTTTATTATTTCGAGGTGTTTGGATTCCCTGGTTAAACACGAAGCTAGTTTTTTTTATATGACTTCTCAAGTGAAAACAATACCTGCATTCATAAATCATTAGAAAGTATTGTTTGCCCAGAATTTTATTGCATGCAATTATAGACCACAAGGGTTGTGATTGTTATTTTGTCATGGTCATTTCAACAAAGGCCTGATAGCATAGTGGGCAAGACAGTCGATCAGTATGAGGATGATGGTTCGAGTCACACTGGACACCAAATTTTATTTCCATCTTCTCCTTCACTTCTCCATGTCAAGTCATACTTATGCTGTAATCCTTGTAATTAGGTCCATCACATACATGAATTAATCTGATATCCAATGAGAGCACAGATGAACATCACTAGTGATTTGGATATCCAAATCACTAGTTATCCAAATCACTAGTGACGTTCATCTAGTGTTTCATTGGGTATCCAAACTCATCCACCTGCCCAAATACAGTCCTGATTGACTAAAAAGCTCATGAATTATTCATGAGTTTGAGAAGAATAGCCCACTTCTGCAATATGCTTTACTTGTCACACATAAAGGTTTCAATAAGAGGCCCTGTGCTACATTAAATTTATTCTTTTCAGAGTATTAAAAAAGTGCCCTCTAGAGGAGTACACAGAGAGAGGGAGTTTTAGTGAGAGCAGTGAAATGTAAACAGTCCAGTTGTGTTACTTTAAATAAAGGTTTTGAGGACAGAATAGTTACCATGGAATTTTCAACTGGCCTATAATACTGAGGGCTCATACATGTACTTTTTAGTCCAACCATGTCGTTTGCATCAGCAGATTTTCCAAAGAGCACAGCAATGAGTTGTTCAAGAGGAAACACTCAGAATGAAGGCTTTTTAAAGCATTTCCCCCATTTATAGAGCCGGAGGGCATCATGAACTCTGATGAAAGCTTGAATCAGCACTTTCTTGAAGCACCGAGTCTAAGCATGTTATTGTGATGGAGAAAGAGCTTCATTTCTCACTGTAGGATGGGCCAGGACTTCTTCTGTCACTTTAGCGTGGACTTTATAAATGGAGGTCTGGAGTGACTTTTGGAATATTGGACAACATTTGGTTGCCATAGATTCGAACATGAAGGTATTTTGAAGAATGAAAAAAAGGAGAAGGCTATGCCAATTGGCTGGGTTTCCCGGCATGCTTTGCAGACGAGTGGTTGAATTTACCTTGCGGTGAAGTGCATATGGGATGAATGGCTTGATGCTGGGCAAGTTTATATATGTATTGTTCCTAACATCTTCCTTGAGCAATTTCAAAATCTACTAGTTCATGTAGAATCGATTTTAATGATAAAATATTTGGGCTCAGATGCACTTTAAAAGAAGCTAGGGTAAAATTTGTTCACACTTTTCAAAATCCAGAGAGTTTGTGCAACAATAATTGCATGAGTAATAGTTTATATTTTTGGTGCGTGATTATATGCTATTTTATATCATAAACAATTATTGTCCGGCTGCCAAGAATAACATGTCCAGGCTTGTGAACATTTTGGTAACCAATCAACAAGCTACAACAGTACACATGTAGTAATTTTCGACATTGGTGGTTACAGCTACGCTTTAAATTTTAAAAATCCCGGAGGTACAATTTGTACAGATTTAAAGTATTGTATCGGTAATCATGGTCTAATCTATTCATCACAATAAAGTAATAGCAACTTTACTTTCTATGGGAGTTATCGTATTGAAATCTTATATGCCCGGAAATAAATTGGAGTCTTCCTTAAAGTTCAACTTCTTGAAATTTGGATCGTCTGACACGATGAGTCTTTACGAAAGTCGCTTTAATATCAGAGGTTGTGAACAATTTAACCATTAACAATTCATCACTCAAAAGCTCTTATCTAAGACCTATTTCGTTTACATAAAGAATGTCAAGTAAATGCTGTACAAGAATTTGAAAGAATATGGCGTTGGGATTTAGGAAAAGTCAACACTTCGAACTTGGTTGCATTCCTTCACCGACTTCGATTAACCAACAAACATTCAACAAGTACGTTTGGGTCGCCCGAGCAGGGCTGTGTTACCGGCTTATGTTAATCCCAAATACAGTTACACAACTGCTGGATTTTTGGTTCTTTCATCATAATATTTCGTCATGCAATACTAAGGTAGTTATCTAATAAAATGAAATTAGGAAATTTTCCTGTAGAGGTTGTACACGCATCACTGGTCATTTTCTCCACGCCAAGGGCAACGAGGCATGCGAGCAAGATTTACGAAAAGGCTAAAAGGAATTGCTAATTCAGAGTCAAAGAGAACGTCTTAAGAATTTGGGTCTTGGCGGCTCTCGGAGTTCTCAGAGTTTGTTTTGGGCGACGCAAAAAGGTTAAATCGTATGCGATGATAGTTCGCGATCAGCATGCCGCTTGCGACGGCTCTCATGAATCGGTCGGGCAGCAAAGAACCATGATCGATGATCACTCCCTCCCACTTAATAGCTAACCTAACAAGCTACCCCGACCAACAATAACACATCTCCTAGCTCGCTTCGTGGCTTCTAGGGTCAGAAATTCCCTCAGTACTTGCGTAGCCTTCGAATAACGTGAAGCGAAAGAAGCCACCTCGATGTTACGAAATCGAACGTGTGATGGCGGAAATTGCAACAACTCATACTAGATACCAAGAAATTCGGCTCGGTTACGGCATGTTAGCGCTGACAAGAACAGTTTCGAACCTATACTTAATCAATGAGCGAAGTGAATAATCAAACTGATGTGACCTTACCTTGAAAAACGAGGTAAAACGCTGAAGTGTTCCACACAGATCTGCGTATCGCAGCAAGCAAGAACAGAAGAAGGAAAGGCTGCGAGGGGCGCGGTGCACAAGACTATGTGGTGAGCCTGCGAGCACGTCACGTGATGTGCGAGGAATATTTAAGGTAGCTTCCGGTGTGAATTTGTGGTTGGGGAATGCGGGTTTTATTAATAATTTGCCATATTTTAATATTCATAGATACGAAAAAAAAATAGGAAAAGAATCGAATCACCTAAACAATTGGTAATTAAGTTCGATATACCTTGTTTTAAATAATGAAGTATGTGTGGCGTTTTGCAGTTGGGCTTGTCTCCAAATATTTTAAATCGGAGACGCTGAGAACCTGCTATCCCATCTGAAAGAGGAAGAAATTGCCACCCTTCTGCAATTCTGGCTCCAGTTCCCCCGTCGATGCTGATAAAGCTCATCATACAAATTAATGATCATTGATGTCAATGAAGGGGCAAGCCTTATACGCAAGTGTTTTTTTTTGTATTGACTTGAAACACGACGCTGGTAAAGGACAGTAACGGGACAATAAAACGAAATTATTAACTGACTCTCGCCTAAGCCGCAAGGGAATGAAACGTAATTTATTGATATAAATCAGGAGCCCATGCCAAATTCACTGTATTCGTTCGTCCATTATTAAGATTCTTCTTCTTTTATTGTTCTATATATTGCGACTGACTCAATAAAGGGCGCGGTTTCATTTTTGCAGGGGTACCGGAAGGAAGATGGGGAGGGGGGGAGAGGGAGGGGGAGAGGGAGGGGGAGGGGGGAGAGGGATGGGGAGGGGTAACTCAAACGGCAGATCGTGCCTTTGGAGAGTGAAACCACATGAAACCCAAGCTCTGTTGTGCAGAAATACTGAAATAAAATCAATGACAACTTACCTGAAGTCTTTATCTGTTCTTCATTGGGTTCTGTTTGCAAGGTCGAGGGGTAACATTTCTGAACAGAATTCGCTGAAATTGCATTCAGAACCGAATGAAGAACCGATAAAGACTTCAGGTAAGTTGTCATTGATTTTATTTCAGTATTTCTGCCCTAATGGATACAACCAAATACTCGTTAAAAATCGCATACGAACCCTTATGATTTAAAATACAAACAGAGCTTGGGTTTCCTGTGGTGAAATGGGACTAAACCGAAACATATCGAAAGGAAAACAACGACGTTTAACAGCGCAGAGTGAGACATTTGGCATTCCATACCAAAACTAGGGAAAACACAAGTGGATTAAAACAGGCTGGCTGAAGCCGTAATTGATTTTGGGAGTAGACCAAGTGAATAAAATGATCCCTAAATGTGTTTATACTGTGAACGACCGAGAACAATTTTATACGTGCTGTGTTTAGGTTAGGTAGGGTATGATGCAATTTCCTTTTCCGTCAACTGAGGGATGTGGCTATGAAAGCTCTATGTGCTATGTTGAAAGAGTTTGCAGGACTTTTATAGAGCTTTCATAGCCATAGGTCTGGCCGTTTTATATTTCAATGGGAATTTGCGATTTGTGAAATCTATCTGTAAATATTTCAATAAATCAAATCCTTGCCTGAAGAGTAGTTGATGTCCTTCTTGTTCTATATGATCTCTGGTGGCAATTTCAAGTGTTTTTGACGAATTCTAACCCCCCTCTGATATTTCAAAAATTTCCATACAAGCGGGGCTATTGGAGCCCAGTCCTCTCCTCGAGTCACAGGTAACCAAGAGACCATCACATATAGGTCTCTTGAGGTAACCCACTTTAAAGCACTGATGAAAATTCCGAGTTGATATACAGCGTAATTTTCTAACACAAAGTATTATGGTTAGCTAGACCTGACAGGAAAAGCGCTCGGACTATATTGCAGCCATAGACTATAGGCCCGTTTCCACGACCGGAAAAATGGCACGGCTCGGATAAAAACTTGAACGGTTCGGATAATTTCATTCGTGTAAACGATCCGTACCCTATTTTTACCCGTGCCAATTTTACCCGTTCTGGGACCATAGGCGCCTATGGTCCCGAAACGGAACGGAACGGATAAAACTGGGTTCGGTACCCGGCGTGTTTTCAGTTCCTCTGCATCGTGTAAACGCTTACGTACCCGTTCCATTGCTTTTTTCTAAGCCTGCACTGTTTCGTCCTCAGTTGTTTATTTCTGTCCGCATGCGTATTTAGCTCCACTTTCTCGCAATATGGCGGACGATAAACGAGTGAACGGGAAGAGCAAAAAAATTAAAATGAAGCAAAACATTTTATCTTCTAACGAGTCTCTTTTTCTAAGCTTTATATCTGTTTTTTTTTATGCAACTTCAAAGTAGAACTAACCGATTTCCTTCTTAAAAGAAACATAAAATACAACAGCCTTACCTCGTCAATCGCCATTTTATTTTACGAGCGTCATGTGCGACGCAAACGAATGACAACTGGAGTGATCGAAACATTATCATGGGCTCAACGACGGTCCGGTCTCGGAAATATTCTCGTGTACACAGCCCTTGCCGTTCCACCTAGGCTTGCGGACCGGTGCCACTCAGTTTTATACGAACCGCTTCAAGATATTTCTCGTGTAAATGGGCAAATGTTCATGGAACCGGTACTTCTCTCTATCCGAGCCGTTCTTTTTTTTCCTGTCGTATAAACGGGCCTTATGGTGCGTATTTCTTGTCAAAATCAGTCAAACTTGACCGGCTTTGTTATTTCAGTTCGGCGACATGTTCAACATTCGTCACTACTTTAGTCACCGATCGTTATTAAAGTTCGACGTTCGTTGTTATAGTTCGACATTCGTTATTAAAGATTGACATTCGTTATTTAAGTCGATATTAGAGTTCGACATTCGTTACGGTTAAAGTTCGACATTCGTTTAATATTTAAGGTTACCGGATACCTTCAGGGTGCGTTTCCAGTCTAAATTATGTAGCGCCTCAAGAAAACATCGTAGATAAATCATCCATGTATCATTTTAAAGTTTATAAAATTGGCTACAAGAATACATAAAAAGTTTTATGTTCTTTGAAAATCTCGAATTTTCCGCGATCCCGTTTCTCCGATCTAGTGAGATGGCTTTCAGAAGCTCCGACTCCGAAAATATTTTAAAGTCTTAAAATCTGTTTGCTTTGTCGCATTTCAGAGGAATCGTATTACAAAAGGGTGTCGGGGAATTTCAAAATTCGATTTAGTTCAAAAGTTATCATGCTCTTCGCGAAAAGGCGAAAACATAGTCCGACGGTAGATATGCGAGAAACGCCGTCAAGAATTTCCCAATTCCCCTATACCCTTTTGCAGCTGCGATATCAATTGACATTTTGTGAATAGTTCACACAAATGGAATAAATTCCTCTTGAGTGGGAGCTTTTTAAAAATCTATTTTGGTTGAAAATCGAAAGCGTAGAAACTAGCACTTCAACAAATCTAGCCGCCTGTCGTGCGTGAATCTGAAGCCCCGCCTCTTCAACAATTAGCGAGCTCTTGGCCAATCATTTCTCATCACAGTTCAACTATCTGTCAAGATTTCCCGCCATGGAGGCTACCTAAATGCCGAGCCAGGATCCGAGCCAGGATCACGAGCGTTTCATTCTTGGCCTTCGTTGTTAGAGTTCGATATTCGTTATTAGAGTTCGAAGTTCGTTATACCACAGGCAGCCCAAGCTCTAATATCTAGCTAATACTTACAGCGTTTGTATGGGAATTTTAACGTGCTAGAAATACGAAAGAATTAATGAATAAAATGCCTAACCTTGCTTCCATAGTGTATTACTTGCTGTCTGTGTGGTAACAGGGTTGATATGAAGCGATTTTAGCGAGTTTTCATTTTCTAAAATCGCTTCATATCAACCCTGTTACCACACAGACAGCAAGTAATACACTATGGAAGCAAGGTAAGGCATTTTATTCATTAATTCTTTCGTATTTCTAGCTCGTTAAAATTCCCATACAAACGCTGTAAGTATTAGCTAGATATTAGAGCTTGGGCTGCCTGTGGTTATACATTCGATTCGTTATTCAATGAGACTGGGTCCGACCGCGCGAAATTTGGCAGAACGAGGAAACTGGGAAATGTGCTTAACACGCATGCGCAAACTTCAATATTCCGTTTCTGCCATTTTGTACATGTGCATCATGTCAACGCTAGAAAAATGCAAAGGTCTGCTCGAGGAAGTAGTGTGCGAGCTGCAAAGAACAAGTGCAACTACTCAGGTACTCCTTCGCCGTCAATATCGCCAGGGATATCGGCAGCTTCTACTTAGGCTTCCACTTCTACTCCTATGGCTATGGGGCGCCGTTGTGGACAAAATACCCATGTTTATATATTCATGGCATTTGTAAATATATACATACGTTGATGTCAACTATGGCATGCTGTTTCGAACTAAATACGTTCTATTGGATCGGTTAATTCCAATTTTAGCGAAATATGTCCTAATTAGCAACTCTTATTTGTGCTTATTCGATCTGAATATATTTGGGATTTTTCACCTTTTCGTGCCGATTCGATCCAAGTATTCATTACTTCTACTTCGACTTATAATGATTCCATCTAAATCTCTTCTAATTGCGACTTCGTTCGTTCTATGTTGAAACAAATATACGTGCTATTTGTCGTTCCAAATATATGGTATGATGCATTGCGCGCCGGGTGCTACTCCGGAAAAAGTCCACGGATTACAGACTTTTTATTGAATTTATTAAAGTTATAGATTAGTTAGGGTGTTTTCCATAGTATAGTAGTATGTAGTGGTTTTCCTTTGACGGCTCGCTGGAAGAGCATTGTAATTATTATAATGAATGCGATACTGTTATATTTAATAAAGCTTATGATGATGATGATGATGATGATGAAAACATCATATAATAACGCTCTAACTCTACGTAGAAACAAGTCGTGATCATTTTGTCGTGGAGGCATGTCAACAATCTAATACTAGTAATATAAAACGGGTACAACTGAAATCTCGTTGCAAGAATAAAATGGAGAATTGTATCATATTCCTCGTCCCAGATCCCTACTCGTTTTAGCACCCGGCCGCGCGCAATGCATCATACCATATATTTGGAACGACAAATAGCACGTATATTTCTTTTAACATAGAACGAACGAAGTCGTAATTAGAAGAGATTTAGATGTAATCAAATAATCAGATCGAATAAGCACAAATAAGAGTTGCTAATTAGGACATATTTCGCTAAAATTAGAATTAACCGATCCAATTAGAACGTATTTAGTTCGAAACAGCATGTCATAGTTGACATCAACATATATATTTACAAATGTCATGAATATATAAACATGGGTATTGTGTCCACAACGTATTAACGGCGCCCCATATACTCCGGTTCTGCAACAGCATCGCCCTCGCCTTCTGCCGGCTCAGCCTGGAAACCGCAACGGACCGGTCGATCTGTACAGGAGGAGCATCGGCGTTTGTTTGGATTTAATTTCATTTGTCCATGTCTGTATTTCATTATCAATTATTCTTTCTGAGAATCTGAATCTTGTTGTTTCCAATAGCTACCAGAACCTAGACGATATAAAGATGTTCTGATTTTTTTGGCTCCAGAAAGCTACGCTCGTCTCGTCTACATAAACCAAACCCCGGAAATTCCTTCTGAGAACCACTGATTAATTTCAGCCAAAATTTTATACTTCTGCATTTTGAGTCTACTCTAATAGGGAGTATTAAAAAAGCCATTCCTTTCAGCTTAGCTCTCCGTCTCAGACGAATTTGTTCCACTAATGAAGCTTTTAAAAACCGTACCTCTGAACTCATCTCCTATCTCCTTAAACGAGGTTACAGCCGTGATTTACTCACTAAACAAACTAAACGCGCTGCCGATATCCCTCGTAATCTTGCTCTACAACCTAAACAGAAATCTAATTCCTCTCACCGTATTCCCTTTATAGTCACCTATAATCCGTCACTTCCATCTATCTTTCCTATCTTTGAGAAACATTTTGATCTTCTACATTCCTCCGTGCGTTGCAAAACTATTTTCCCCCAACGCCCTTTTGTAGCCTTCCGACGTTCGTCCAATCTACGTGATTTGCTAGTCAAATCCAAACTACCTTCAGATAACTCCAACACTGCTTCCAACAGCAATCCAGGTTCTTTTCGTTGTGGACAAAACTGTTTAACTTGCCCTTACATTTCTGATAACTGCACCCAATATACTTTTACTTCTACGGGTGAAACCAGAACCATTACCACACACATGGACTGCAACACTAAAAACGTCATCTACATGATTCAATGTACTAAATGTAACAAACAGTACATTGGTGAAACCAAACGTAGACTTAAAGACCGCTTCAACGAACATCGTAGGACAGTTGACAAACCTTCCAGTAAATCCAAACCCACCACTGCATCTGAACATTTTCTATCTAACCCTGACCACTCTGCATCTAATATCCTTTTAATTCCTTTAGAACATATTTTCTCTTCTCGTGATGCTATTCGCAAAGCTAAAGAAGCTTATCTCATAACACGTGCTAACACTCTTGAACCCAATGGCCTTAACAAACGCGACGAGACCTACTAATCAGTCACACCGTTAGTTATCTTTCGTTATCATATTATGTTTTTTACGTCATTTCCGTTTTACCATTATATATTGTCAAGTCACATTGTAAAAGTTCCTTAGCACCTGATGAAGACTAGTATGGCTAGTCGAAATATTGTGCTACATTAAATCCGTATAATTCTACGTCGTATTGGTTATTCTTCATTCTAATAGGGAGTCGACCTAATTCTGCTCTGCAAGCATTATTGCGAGAATATTATTTACCGACGGCTATTGGACATTAAGACTACATCGTCAGCATACAATAAACAGCTTACAGGTTTACTAGAGGGTCTGAATGGGGGGGGGGGGGGGGGGGGGTCTACATGTCAGTTGTCAGTTAAATTTTTGGCCATTTGTCAATTGTCAGTTAGTCCTAGTTAAGCATTGCTAGAGAAAATTTACAATGTTTGACCCACAAACACCAAATTTGTCAGTTGTCAGTTATTTTTCGGTTGTCAGTTGTCAGTAAAAAAATCGTCATTTGTCAGTTATTTTTACGGCCGTTTGTCAGTAGTCAGTTAACCCCATTCAGACCCTCTTACTAGCTTCTTTATCTGCCTTTGAATTAACCCAGAAGTATTGTTAACTCCCCTCTCCCCCAACCCCCTCCCCCTCCCCCTCCTCCTTAGTGAGTAATTTTACTTACTGCACACTCCCTTTCATGTCATAATTTTAAATGATGCCATAACATGCGTGACGTGACGTGACGTCTACGTAATTAAATGGGCTACAAGAAACAGTGCATTTTTGATTAATTTCATTCTAAATATATCTTACTCGTATTTTTTCTCAGAGAAGCTTTGCCGTCGGCCACATTTGAACTTTTGTGAATATGTGTGCAAACTCCTTGACGTTGATTTTGGCAAATACGAAGTCCAAGGACTACGGCAAAGCTAACAAAACGTAGGATTTTATATTGAATATTACAATATTTCGGCTGGTCAAACCAGCCTTCTTCAGGTACTAGATGTTACAAGTGAAGAGCTCTAAGGTAAGAAGATCTATAAATGTGGTAAATTTGGCAATAGAAATTGCGGAAACGGGAAGTGACATAGGCAATTATGCCTGACTTCAATACCAAAAAAAAATGATTGCTCTCTCCAAATTGATTTTTAATTGTATAAAATGACTAAGGGAAGACTAAAATTCAAGATACAATAAAATAAAAACAGGGTCGGTTTTCTCACTTCATAGACACTTTAAAACGCATGGGAGGGGGGGGGGTGGGAATGAAGACTAAACTCCTCCCCAACCTCACACCGCGGCAAAACGGTATGCTCCGCTGGCCAAAAGACTACTATCAAATACAAATTACCGAGGGCTTTAAATTTTTTAGAAAATTATTTTATAACTTACAAATTAAGAAAACTTCAACCTGTTAAAGTCTTATCTTTTAAGTAGGTTTCTTATTTTTTGACAAAACAGTTCACAAATGGATACTTTTAAGTAGAAATTTTAAAATCACGGGTATGTGCCCGTTGTTTCATTTCAGTTTTCGCGCGAAACTGGTGGCGCCGCGCACCGACAAGAAATAGCAAATACGCATGCACGTGACGTTTTGCTGCGGTGTGCCTTACCTAATGATTAGGGCCTGTTTACACGTAAGGGGGCCTGGAGCGAGGGCGTATTTGTTCACCGAGGGCGTCGCCCATCACTGATACCCCCGAGCAGAAGGCTTATTTCGAACCGGGTTTTCTCATTGCATGCAATAATAATCTCTCTTTTCATAAATCATTGTTTGCCTAGTATATTATTGCATAAAATTATTATTCACATGGATTCTCTTTCTCTCTCTCTATTCTTTTAACCAACGTAGCTTGTAGTGTATTCGACAGAGAACT
This sequence comes from Actinernus sp. WN-2022, assembly GCA_030867875.1. Lineage (NCBI taxonomy): Eukaryota > Metazoa > Cnidaria > Anthozoa > Actiniaria > Actinernidae > Actinernus > Actinernus sp. WN-2022. The sequence continues at coordinate 35,086,287 of JAOWCC010000064.1, forward strand.
AGAAACCAGGAGAATAAAAGCGGTCGAAATAGGGTTCGAGTTCCGGCGCGTGACACAAGCTTGTTTTCGATCTTCTCCGTACGTAAAGTAAAGAGTGAATAAGTCGATGGCAACATGTATTACAATCCAAGGGGAAAATATGTCCCGCAAAGAACAAAGAATCCAAGGTTGGACGTGAAAATAGGAGATATATTCCCCCGAAAATAACAACAAAGAAAATCGAGCCATGTGAAAAATAAGAAGGGAGGTTGACCCTATAGCACCAGTTCCCATGTCTGGACCCCCGGGGTAAATTCGCTAACGTTAACCCGAAGTTAAAATGTACAGATTACGAGATTTAGCGCGGTCCTATAGGGTTAAAGGTACCATTCGAGCAACCGGTCCTGGGTTCCTCGCATATGCAACGGAAAATGTAATGCGTGACAAATGTCTGGGACCAGTATTATATTTTGAAACCTTATACTTCTCGCATTTCTCTGCGATTTCTTACTTTTATTCTTCGGATCTCTGAACGAAACTCTCGAGCCGAAGGTGAGCCTGCATATCCTGAAACTGACCAAAGCCAGGACCCGGCTAAACCACAGATCGAATTGGAATTTAGCGTGTTAGTTTTTAAGTAGGGAGTAAAACCGGAGGACCCGGAGAAAAACCCTCGGAGCAAGGGCGAGATACCAAGAAACTCAACCCACATATGGCGCCGCGTCCGGGGATCGAACCTAGCTGGGCCACATAGGTGAGAGACTAAGCGCTTAACCACTGCGCCACCCCAACTCCCAGCTGACCCCCTACAATGGCCGCGAAGAGTCCCTGCATGTTTCTCATAAGAGGCGTATCATTAGAAATAAGGGAGGGGCGGTGGCACCCCCGCCCAAAAATATATTTGTGCAAGGAAAATTGGCGAAAACGTTCCTGCAAGAGGTTTGGTCTAAAAAGATCCATTCGATCGAGGGAACATTACCCAGCCTCGAAGAAATGAGAGAGAAGAGGAGAAGGTAGAAAAAGAAGATCCTCTGGTGTTTCACTTCCATGCGAACCGATTGGTTGAGAATTTGAATCTCGTCCCTGATTGGACACTGGATGTAACGGTAATTTTCATTGGCTTACCAGTGGCTCCGCAAAACCGGTTTGACCATAGTTAATAGAGTGGAATGGTTAGGAAACTCAGGGACCTTCTTTGTTATAGGTCTTTGTTAGCTTTTTTTAACCACTTCCGTGCACAAAACACAATAGAAATTCCAACATGTTAGTCAATCAGCCAATAGAAACGTGTGAGTTCAGTCGTCCAGGGAACGCTAATGAACTATGATAGTGCACAATCTTTTGTCTTGCCCCCTTCCAACCTCAATCGCAGCGCCTTTGTTAGCCCTTTTGAAGTTTGCCGGGTTTCCTAACCATTCCACTCTATTAACTATGGTTTGACGTTTCAGTTTCTTGATTTGAAACTCAGCGCATGGGAAGTGAGATTCTCAACGGATAACACCAGAGGCACTTCTTTTTCTTCTCCCTCCAATTCTCTCCTCTCTCTCGCTTCTTATTTCTTCGAGCATCTGGAACCCAGAATAAGCGCTCGAATGATATCGAGAAAAAACTGGCGGGAAAATTACAAAATAAGCAATTTTCGAAGTGATTACTTGCCCGCTTACTTCTGGCAGAAGTTGAGGCAAATTTCCTCATCAAGAACAAACGTTCGAGCTTGTTTATGCTAACAATGATTGTAAACGCCTCTTCGATTATTGTATACAGTAGAAATTGAAGCAAAATTCCCCTTTCGAGCATACAAAACAAATTATTTTTTATTACCAGCGTTGAATTCTATGTACATACACAACGCCGTGGACGATATTCTGTCCCTTAACGCCTCCACCTCAATCAAACATACCATTAAAACAACACATTAAATCTGACTCAAATGCCTTATAAACGTATGTATACCAAAATAGATTCTATCATATAAAAACGTTACAGAGATAATTTAAATACTGTTTATATCACCTTCAGTTCGACTGATATCTTTTTAGGGAACAAATTATAACCCTTCGAAATAACTGCACATTGGATCAAAGAGCGCTTTTGGCGCATCGTTCTCCAAAAAGGCTAACTTATGAAGAGCAAACAGTTTGGATGCTTTTTCTGAACATCCTGCTAAATTCCTAAGATCTTACGTCACCCCTTAAAAATATTACGATCGCCTCCCCCGACAATCCAAGTCAACAAATGATGACCCCGTCCCCCTCCCTCTGGGGATGGGCCACACGGCACCAGGCTCCAATAACTTACAATGCAACCGGCATCTTGTATTAGAGCAGATTTCGTATGAGTGAGACAAACTACGGCTGTAACCGTACTACAACTTACTGTACCGTAACTCTGTAATTTGATTGGATCAGAACGACAAAAACAATGGAAAACCATTTCAATGTTACGGCATGCCGTACAGTAACCGTTATTGCCGTAACTTGTCCACTCATACGAAATCCGCTCTAGTTGGTCAGTTCAGTAACATATATTTACAGCTTAATTTCATTTTAACCCTGTGGTTGCAGTATACCGGAGGGAAGAGTTCGATAAGTAATCTTCAACTAAGGAACATGACTTCGAACAAGTTTTTTTTGTTATGTCGGTTTGTCAACCTTTGCGAAAACAACTTTGTGAGAAGTTTGCCACCAGGTAAAGCCAGTACCAATCTCTTATCATACTTCCTCACTGATTGAACATAAAGTTTATCTTGGAGGAAGTAGTCATCGACAAGGCTCTATGCGGATGTTTAGAAGTCTTCGTATGGTGTAGTTTAGCGGGACTAGCTGCGCTTTCGGCTCTTCTGTACTGCTCCCTTCGGGTGTAAACGTGGGAGTGATGTACAATTGATTCTGTGAAATAGTCTCTAGAAATTCCGTCCAGTGCATCTCCCGTAATTCCACGGATTTCAAGCGCTTCTGGATGGTGGTTTTGGCAACATTGCTTTTTTCGTAGAGGTCCGGAAGCAGAAGATAATTACGCCTCCTGGGAAGAGAAAACGTTTTTAAAGCGTTATGTACTAAAATGATGCAACAAGAAAGCGCGGAGGCATGTTGTTATCAATCGGCAAAAGCTTTATTACTAGCTAATAACGTCTATAAAAACACTGTAAAAAAAATTACAGGATTTTTCTGAATTTCCGTCAAATAATCATCTAGAATGTGTTTGTTACATGAGTAATGTTTAGCGATGTTAAACTGTGAGCTCGAGGTTTATATCGGATGATTGTTGGCGAGGGGCGTAGCTCCGAGTCGATAGAAATCAAGAACAAGAAGTCTTGTTCTAACCCAGCTACGGTCCTATCCAACATCGCCGATTAATATGGAGGAAAACGGTTGAAAATAAACAATTTTCGAGTGGATTTGTGTCTGCGCTCGTTCTTCGCCGGAAATCGCCGTCTATCGAATGCTAGTCAGATTGCGAGTTTGCCGATAGTCGGTGTCTCTAATGTGGAGTAGAATCATAAGCTAACATCAAAGATACCAGTTTAACACTGGATAACGTTGGCCCAACTTTTTCAAGTTTTTCATATTTCGTAATACATTTCCATCTCTGCATGCCACCGGTAGCCTATGCACTTTTCTGTAGATTCACTTCACTAATGAAGAAACTTTCAATAAAACCTCACCGTTATCAGTTCTTAGCCGTTTCTATTACTTTGAATGCGATTTTGAGATGTTCAAAGAATACTGAACTAAACAGCTGACATAGCCCTTATAAGAAATGAGGGAAGGGAGGTTAGTATGAAGTGTTCTTTGCCTTACGTTTCCAAGGCTGTTGCTGCATTCCAAAATGACAAATGTTATTTGAAAGGAATTATAGTAACAAATGTAAAATTGAATGTTACGACGTTGAAAAAAATCTTAGATTAGTGCCAAAGCAAAGTATGATTGTTGAAGTTCTTTCAGCAGTAATTTTCTGTGAAACAAAATTTTACGGCGTGATGTGCACGTGATAGTAAAACTACAAGTTTGTTCTCTTTGGCTTACACGAAAATTTCCCGTAGGAGCGCCCGCATAAAGACACCATCGCCAGTCAGCAGCGTTGTTATAGTTTCACGACCGAAAATACTTACCCCACTACAGCTCCATTCTTGAACACTGGCAGGTTGTAAGTCGGTAGATGAGGAGTTTCACTCACTTCGAATTCGGGCTCACCAACTTCAACACACTCTGGCATCTCTTCCCAAATACCAGTCATTCGCTCGGGCCTCGAGTGGTCATCTAGAGGGATACCAGAACATTACATATCGATACGTCACTCTGTTCTCCACTGAAACCTTGTTTCATGACCGATTTCGAGTAATCGGTCATCTGGAGGGATACCAGAACATTACATATCGATACGTCACTTAAATCTGTTCTCCAGTGAAACCTTGTTTCATGACCGATTTCGAGTAATCGGTCATCTAGAGGGATACCATGCAGAACATTACATATGGATACGTCACTTAAATCTGTTCTCCACTGAACCCTTGTTTCATGACCGATTTCAAGTAAGCGGTTAGGTTAGGGTGCTCTAATACTGTGACTTACTCAAGTGTTATGTATTTGTCAAGGGCAATCGATCTGTTTGAAACTGACTTTGGCCTTACGCATCATAGTAACAATGTGACAGGGGAAAATGTTTACTTACCTAAAAAAGAACATGAACCAGCGAACTCCCAACCGTCCTAAGGAGAAAACAGCAGTCAGCAGCGGTCGTAAGCTTTTCATAATAATTTGCTACCTTCGACCTTATGTACATTGTCAATTTAAAGGGACTGTGTTACGGTAATAGACTTTACATTCGCGTTCCTGAATATCATATGTCAGCAAGGACTTGTAGCTTACAGTGCAAATTGTGCCCTGAACCAGTGATTTCCAGAGACGATTCCATCTATTCTTATTCCGGATACGGTCAATCGTCAAATGGGGGCTTCACTATAGAACATGGCAGGCACGTACTGGGATAAAGAGTAAAACAAGTTGATGGCGGCTTTGTTTTGTCACTTACCGTGATGTCTTGGCAGTCTTCGGGATCCCCTCGACCGATATCAAGTATATAATCTAAAATGAAAAAAAAAAAAAAAAAAAAAAATTGCTGAACAATTAAGTCAAGAGAAAAGCAAGGAAGAACGACAACGATAAAAGAAAACGTCTGAACAAAAAAAATCGTAGGGTAAATAACAGCAACAAATGTATTTTATTAACTAAACGTGCAAGGACCAATAGACGAAGTAGAAGAACCGGTCACCTTGTGTGGAATCTAATCAGCAACACTGTATAAGTACTCAAAATGATGCAAGGCTGACTTACGCTTTGGGGAATAATAAGCAATTATAACATACTCGGCAACAAAATATCTGGATTCTAATTGGTCAATAACGAGTGCATAAAAAGGTTATGGAGTACACAGTTGCATGCTCTCAGCAAATGTTTCTAGTGCTCAGTATCTTATAAACAAAAAATCGCAGTTGAACTGCTCGTGCTATATACTTGATTTATAGGCACTGAGTGATATTTTGAAAGTTCTCAAATTGCACTCGCCAAAAGCTCGTGCAATTATCAGAACTTTCAAAATGTCATCCAGTGCCTAGCACTCGCGTTAATGCGATTTCCTCTACTTATTGGACAAGGCTGAGCAAAATATCATGAGTGTTCGTAGCGAGCTGTCGGTTATTTGCCAAATCTGAAGACACTAGACGTAAACAGACTGAGGTTTCAATAGCGAGCTTCAAATAGCGAGTTTCAATAGCGAACTTCTGCTGTGATTTATTTATTGATCATCTGAATGATTCTCTTACGAAAATACCCGCTGCATCTGAAATAATCATCGGGGGCGATATAAATATTGACATTTTATCCAAGAGAAACGAGCCGTCTTACAAATTAAAGCAAAAACTTCAAAGGTTTGCAAATGCAAATGATCTGGAGCAATTAATCAACACCCCCACAAGGATAAGTGACCATAGCAGAACGGCTATCGATCTACTGTTTGTCAATAACAGTCATCGTATTGTAGAAAGTGGTGTCATTCACTCTGCAATCAGCGATCATTCTATTGTCTGTTGTACAATGAAGTCTGGCGTCCCCAAGGCCCCACCAAAGACAATCGAATACCGCTCCTATCGCAACTACGACAAGGACTCTTTTGTGCAAGAACTAAAGGAGACAGATTGGGGCGTTCTTGAAAACAACAATGACTTAGACTCTGCTGTAGAAAATTGGAACAATCTTTTCTCAGATGTGGCAAGCAGGCATGCGCCGATAAAAAAGACTCGAATAAAAGGAATACTAACACCATGGAGGACGTCAGATCTACGAAATGCCATGCGTGACCTGGACTACAATCACAGGAAAGCCATTAAAACAAACTCGGAATATCATTGGAGGCAGTATAGGAAAACCAAACTTTTTGTCAACAAACAAGTGAAAAAATGTAAATCTGAATATTATCTGGAGCAGATAAATAAGAACAAGGGGAACTCAAGCAGGCTGTGGAAAACACTAAACGATATCACTTCACGAAAGCCGAACTCCTCTGTGACTTCTATTGAGGCTGATGGCGTTACATACACTGACGATATATCGATAGCGAAGGTTTTGAACATTCATTTTTCTCTGATAGGATCCAGATTGGCAGCGAAAATAACAGAAAAGCTTCAATCTGCAATCACCAATATATGTGGCATCTTCTCTTCTGCGTCTACTCAAAGCGACAGAGAAAATGTGTTCTGCTTCTCTCCCATCTCGGAGTCCTTTGTCTTCAAACAGCTAAGAGGCTTGAAGACAAACAAGGCAATCGGGTTGGACCGCATTAGTGCGAGGCTATTAAAGGATTCCGCGCAATGTATGGCTCCAGTTCTGTCCAGGTTATTTAACCGCTCTCTTGAAGCAAGTGCCTTCCCAGTAATATGGAAAAAAGGCAAAGTAACCGCTCTGTTTAAAATAGGGGTTCGTACTGATTGCAACAACTACAGGCCAATTACAGTCCTTCCAACAGTAAGCAAAATACTGGAACGAGCTGTACACTGTCAATTGTACAGTTATTTATTGGAGCATAAATTGCTTTCGCCGAATCAATTCGGTTTTCGCCCGAAGTTATCGACCGTAACCGCGCTTGCCCATTTCACCGACAACATACTACAGAACCTCGACAATTGTAGTATGACAGGGGCAGTATTCTTGGACCTATCGAAGGCATTCGATACGGTCGATCATGGCCTTCTAGTGTCCAAGCTCACGTCCATTGGCGCTGATGATCAAGCTGTGAAGTGGTTTTCTTCCTACCTCGAAAACCGGTACCAAGTTACGTCTGTAGGAAATGGCCGATCCCCCACCCACGAGGTGCGTGTGGGCGTCCCACAGGGGAGTATCCTGGGCCCCCTTTTGTTTCTAATATACGTGAACGACCTCCCGACATGCTTACAACATTGCCAAGTTGTAATGTACGCCGACGACACGGTGATCTATAGCAGCGGGAAATCTACTACAGACATTGAACGCTGTCTAAACGCAGATCTCGCCAAGCTGGCTGATTGGTTCAATTACAATCGCCTGACTTTAAACACATCGAAATCTAAATCCATTCTATTTGGTAGTAATCGTAAATTGCAAGCCTGTCCAAGTATTAAGCTTACTATAGATAATTATAATCTCGAGAGTTCAGACTCTATTAAGTACCTTGGAGTTATTATAAGTAAACACATGAACTGGCACGAGCAAATCGAGGCTATAATTGCCAAAGCCAATCAAAGGCTTGGATTACTCAAACGTGTCAAGCACTTGCTTCCTTTAGAGGCACGAGCAACTTTATATAATAGTCTTGTTAGCCCACTTTTGGACTACGCTGACGTTATCTGGGGCGATAAGAACAATGCCACCCTCATGGAAGATCTCCAGATCATACAAAACAAGGCAGCTAAAATTATTCTTGACCTGCCTAGGCATGCCTCAGCCACTGATGCTCTCAATAGACTTGGTTGGCCCACTTTATCCCAGCGGCGCCTTGTACATAGACTTATACTTATATTTAAGTATATCCACGGACTTATAAATTACAATTTTAATATTTTAAGAAATAGTGATATTCACAACTACAATACGAGAAGAAAGGGAGATTATCGCCTCCCTTTAGTAAAACGTAATTATGGAAAACAACGGCTTTTTTACCAAGGTTTTTATGACTGGAACAATTTAGATAAGTCAATAAAGGAATCCGAATCCTTGGCTGTTTTTAAACAGCATATCAAGACACATATTTTTAATTAGATTTTATATATTTAATTTTGTATAATAGCATTTTTAACTTTTATCTTTGAACTTCTCATTGTATTTTTATTATTATAATTTTAACAGGGCCTCGCTGAAAAACACCTTGGTGATGCGAGCCCCCTGTATAAACATTGCTATTATAGAAGCCGGCTACCGGCGATGAACCTCCGGGTACTTTACTCCTTACCGCCGGCTACTCCACGCAATCAGTGCAATGTTTTGTTTCAAATTTTTACTCAAAATCCATGCAGACAGCTTACAGTTCAATAAAAATTTCACTTACATTTATTACTTGAACTTGGAAGAGACAATACAGTAGCTTTTTTAGCGGAATGCGCTCTGTTTTCCACCTATTTATACGCAATATCTTTGCCCACCCACGGACGTTGTGCTTTACCGACGCCATCTTGGATTTGGAGCACAACAAATTCTGGGTAAAAGGAAGAGCAGCCATCCAAGAAGTGGAGGCATGAAAATATATAGTAAGGACAGCCCTAAGTCTGGAAAGTTTCTTTCCAAAATGCTGGAAAATGCATCTCTGGGAATCCAATTTTTCCCGGACCCCCCTAGAGGCCGCCTTAATCATTGCAGCCGCCTACATTGTCAACCCAGACGTCTACTTCAAAACTTAATGAAACCCCTGCGTAAATAACTGACAGTGAGACATAAACAAATCATAATATTTTGCGATAGTTCATTAATTACTTTATCATTCGACAAAATATAACTTTCGAAACTGGAACTTTGAGTCACTAACAAACAGCTCTGCACCTCATCCTCGTTACCAGACCCTCCTCGACTTGGAGGCACTGGGAACGAGGATGGATCTGCCTCGTCAACGCATCCTCGCTCTACAATTACCAATAATCAGTAAATGGCAAACACGCTTGAGATGTATACCGATTATTGGTAATACTACGACAAATCCTAACCCGAACCATAAACCGAACCCTAACCATCGGACGAGTTCGCGGGTAAACGACGGGTTCTCACTCACCTAGAGCTAGGGTTCGCAGGTAAACAAGAAGAGAAGGCAAACGAGAGAATTTTTTTTTTTGAGCGCTCGTACTCGGGCTTGAACTCGTAATCGTTTGCGTGTTGTGCTTGGCAGTGCAGGCGTCACGACCACTACACTAAGTGCGTCTACCGCCGTTCGGATTTGGACAATTGTTTATCTTTATCCTTGACTGGTTTTAAGAATGTCATTGTTTAATTTGTTTTCCAGAATTAGCGATTATTGATAATTGAAGAGCAAAAGCCAATTACTGATTATTGGTAATTCTAGAACGAGGATATGTTGGCCTCGTTTGCCAAACGGAGTGGTCAATTGTGCGCATGCTCAGATCATTATTTGCAGCAAATATTGAATTATCACGACTGCGCATGCTCAGACCGTTATTTGCAGTCAGTAATTTGCAGGTGAATCAACCAATCAGAATTCAGGATGGATATGAGGGAATGATAATGATATTTAACCAATATTTCGACTGGCACAGCCAACCTTCATCAGGCCGGTTTACAAATTATGGAAATTTAAAGAAAACGTTACGATTTCAAATATATGAATACGAGACTAAAAATATAAGATTACAAATGGTGATGTAATGAGTTGGCGTAATGGAGAACTAAAGCCAAGAGAATATGGATATGCAATGTAGAGGAATACGATACTATGATGACGTGCATGGCTAACTAGGACCGCTGATGAAGTTACAGTTCTTCTTTTCTATTCATTCCTCTGGGCTCTAATGTTTGTCCTTTATCGACAAGCTTTGCGTACGCTATCTCGATTAGAATGAATGAGTACACGTGATCTGAAATACAGGAAACAATACACAAGAGAACGGTACACGTGATCTGAAATACAGGAAACAATACACAAGAGAACGGTACACGTGATCTGAAATACAGGAAACAATACACAAGAGAACGGTACACGTGATCTGAAATGGTGCAATAAAAAAGACTCTATTCATCTTTTTAAATAAACGATATAAGCGAAATCTTGATACCTTTTAGTAACTTCTTAGTATTCATTTCTTTAGCACATGCGTACGCAGTGTTCCCAGCATACGTTGCGAGCATAGGGTCCGCCCCGTAAGACAACAGCACTCGAATGACATCCACGTGACCTCCCTCGGCCGCGTCATGCAAGGGCCTGGAAACAAGACAGGGACAGTGTCAATGGTTTAAACAAGTATATCAACAAAAGATGATTATTTGAAGGCTTCCATTAATTTAAATACAGCCTTTTCAATTAAAGTTGTATGGAAGATGGTGAAAGGGGCATGGCACATTAGGCCATTCAAAAGCCATATTGGTTTGTGGTCTTCGCACGTTAATCCTAAAAAGGACATTCCGCAAGTTTCAGTACACAGTGGAAAATGAAATAAAAACAATATTATAAATGTGTACAGTGCGGAAAAAAACAAAAACATGAGGTGGTGACTCAGGAAAGAAGGTAATTACTAACAGCTGACTTAAAGCTGCTTGCCGAATCCATGTTCATGAACTGGGGCGGGTAAGTTGTTCCAGTCAACTATGGTCCTAGGCCAAAATTCAGCACATGATGATTGAATTGGGATGAATTTGATTGGATGGGAATACCTAGTTTTTAGCACAGATTTATGTTGCACATAACATTAATTGCTGTTTGGGTATGTAGAGTTTTACAGATTGGAATTGCGGAAAAGCCTAATTTGTAACTTATTTTCCTTGATTATAAAAGTGGTTTTAGCCCTGTTATACCATGGTAGCCTGGGATTCTTTTGTTCTCCGAGGCACATTTAAACCACTAATTTTCCCTGATGGCAGGGATATTTAGAAATATGCATTGTTTCGAAATTTCCCGCCGGGAAATTTCAGTCTCGAAATTTCCCGCCGGGAAATTTCGAGACAATGCATATTTCTAAATTTCCCCTGCATGCGTAATGAGGGAAAATTAGAAGAGAATGCAGGCTGGAAGTGAGAAGGTCAAAAGCATCAACTCCTGCTCCCCTCTGGCACGACTAGCCCTACGCTCCCGGATGAAAAATACTGAATCCAAACTGACCTGTCTTTATCATAACCTTCAATGTAATCCATGTGGGATGACCTATTTCAATCTGCATATTCTTCTCTTAATTTCTCAAACCCGCTTCTTCCATGTGGGATACTTAAAACCATAAACGTGACGTAATTAAAATCCATTCATGCTCTTTGAATATTTAGTCAACCGCATAATTACATTGTATTTTAGTGTTATTCTTCTCAAAAACAACACGCTTCTCCCCAGGGGAAGCCAGGGTCGTTTAATCAATGGCGCTCAGTCAAGCATTAAACAAAACGTTTTCGAAAGCAACTCGACTGCGACGTCTTTAGTTTCGGCATAGAAAACTAAACTTCTCAGAGATTTGTTCCGTTCCTCGGCGATCATGGTATAACAAACTTATACCATGGCATTTCGAGCGGCCTCGGGACTTTTACAAATCTTCCCGCGGCTCTCGGGGCAATTTAAATCACTAATACCCCTCATGCCATGGTATAACTTATAATAATTCCACGGTCAGATCACCGCTTTTGAAACTTCCCATACGTGTATTTCAAAAAGGTTGTCCCGGAAAATGACAAACGACATTCCCAGACCGAAAATGGTTTGTGGTGTTAGCTGAAAGTCTCGTGATTTTTTTTTTTTTGGGTCAAAACTTTAAGACGAATATTAATGGTCTTCTACGAATGTTTATCCGTTTGGCACAGCTGGACAGTTATACCCACAATCCATTTCGGGCTGGGAATGTCGTTTGTCTAGGACAACCTAAATAAGATTTTGGAATGAATGGCGAAGAAATATAGATGTGAACACTAATTCACCTAATGCCATCATTAGAGTGTGCGTTCACGGCGGCGCCATATCGAGTTAGTACTTTCACCACAGCCAGCTTGCCCCTGGCACACGCCTCGTGCAGCGGTGTCCACCCCGCATTGTCTTTAGCATTAGGGTCTGCACCTTGTAGAATACACTGCTTCACTACCTCCTGGAACAACATGTAAACAAACGGCGGTAAGTCTAGTGCATGCTATCTCGTTCTATCTATAACATGCTGTAACAGATATTATAGGAAAATCACATGCCTGACTCGGTAATTCCACGGAAAATTGCACGAGAAATGTGCGACTCGGGCGATATCGGTTTACCGAGTGCAATTTTTCGTGGAATTACCGAGTCAGGCATGTGATTTTCCTCGTATCGCACAGTCCGAAGAATGGCTTCGATGAATGGGGTTCGAACCCGGCCGCGTCCTTGGGCAGGGACGTTTATAAGCCGTTGGCCTTGTCTCCTTCTACTTCTAATCAGTATTTGAAGGGGACGTGAAAGAACATGTTGTAGGTGACAATCCCCTTCTCTTTTTCGAAAGTGGTTCAGCAGCCTGGCCATTGCACTAACCACACACTCAACATTATAAACTGCGTGGCAGCCATTGGCGCCATAATAACAGTCCGAAAAATTCACTGACGGGATATGTCAGTAAAATGTAAAGCGTTACGAGACTGTGGTATATGGCGTTATATAAATATGGCCTATTATTATTTTATTTTTATTATTATTTTTATTTGAAGATTTATTACTTTTATTGATATTTTGCTAAGTTATAAATAGCGCGCGTAGCCTACAGTGGCGATTCCACTCTGAATTACCACTCCTCTCAACCAATCATAGTCTGATTTCGCAAACGTACAAGTGCGATTCAGCTGCGAGTATGTGATTCCAGGCATTATTTACCATATGGCTCTGTTTCTTTGTTTTTTTCGGGGCAGTCATGTCTCGTATTTTCACATCACACCTCGGTTTCTTTGTGGGGAAGATATATTTCCTTTGCATTTTAACGTATATTCCCCTCGACGTATTCCCTCGCGCATTTCCTGGTAACTTAGAACCATTGACTTACTTTTTACCTACAGAGAAGTAACTTGAAAGGAGAAGATGAAAAAACCCGGCACGTGTTACGAGCCGGAATCGAACTCGAACCCTCTTCTAGTCATCTGTCCTATCCAGTACACTACAAGCTACGTTGGTTGAAAGAGTCGAGACAAAAACAATATTAAGAAGTCTTGTGAATAGTATTTTTTTGCAACTATGCACTAGGCGAACAATGATCCTAATGATTTATGAAAAGAGATATTGTTATTGCGTAGCACGAGAAAACCTCGCCATTGTGAAAAATAAGTATTGTATCGGCCTTCGTACACTAAACTCTGCTCGGGAATATGGGATTAATTCATATCACCTTGGGCTGCGCCCTCAACGAACAAATACCATACCCCTTCGCTTCATGCAACCCGATAATCCTTACATATCTGTCATCCATCGTATTTCGGCAAGCGTGAGAAAGTCAGCTGCCTTCTCATTAACTTGGTGAATAATCAACAGAATATTATATGACAACTTGGAGATATGGTTATATTTTCTCGTGGTGAATTTGTCGTAATACGCTCGTACACTAAACTCACTCATGTTTTACGACATTCACCACATGGAAATAAAAAAAACATATCTCGGCGCATCCATGTGTTATTCTCCACATCTCCGTCCACCCATGTATTAACTTCTATTAAAATATTGGACTTATTTGTGTTACGTGCCAGCCTGTATTAGGGGGTCTTTTTGCGCCATCTTGGATTTAGGCGCGTAAAGGCCCCTGGTACGAGCTTGGTTGCCAGGTCATTTTTGTCTGTCTTCTGTTTTTGAACAACCCGTTAGCGCGGAAGAGTTGTTATCGATAGCCTTACCAACGAAACCAAAATAACTTGAGCTGGAACTGAAAAGAGTAGTAAATATGGCAGATGAGATCTCCTCAAGCGACACAGCTACAAGAGTAACGGAGAGCATTGTAACAATAACGATCGCCATTACAGCCCTACTGGGTAATAGCCTGGTCCTAATCGCTGCCTACAGAAACCCTCGGCTACGCAATTCCTCCCACTTGTTCATCATATCTCTGGCGGTTACTGATATCGTCATGGCTGCTATTCCCATGTCCCTTACCTCCTATACCGTTGTCGCAAGGAAGTGGGACCTCGGAGAGATCACGTGTAAAATACAAGGATTCGTTGGCATTAGCTGTGCGAAGGAGTCATTGTTTTTATTTTGCCTGACAGCAGTGAGCAGGTACTGCAAGATTATCCGTCCACATCTGTACGCTCGCGTGTTCAACTTCAAAATAGTGGTTATCTCCATCATTAGTACCACACTACTTGCTTGTACTTCAACTGCTGTAAGTCTCTATACAAAATGGATATTTTTACACCCTGGAAACGTTCAATGCATCCTCAGGTACGACAGAGTGAGAATCATAGTCTGGTCTTCTGTGTTCGTCGTTTGCTATGCTGCCATTATCCTCTGCTACTTCAAGATCTGGAGATTCGCCAGATCTCATAACCAGACAATGGCCAATTCACAAGTCAACGCGGATGAACTGAAGATAACTCGCATTCTGTTCATCCTTGTCTGTGCGTTTACGATTGGATTTACACCGCACTTTATTTCTGAACTGATCGAAGCCCAAAAAGCGGTTTACTCACTGCCACATCGCGTCTACATCTTTAAAACTGTCATGATAGCAATCACTAGCTGCGTCAACCCCATCATCTACGCTGTCTTCAACAACGAGTTCAGGAGAGAGTTTGCCAAGATTCTCGGCATTGAAAAGTGCAGAGGTAGAAGAGAGAGGGCTCCGAGAATTACTTCTTCTGATCAGGAGGTTAAATAAATGTTTATTACTGTTATTACAAGCTGGCTGTGGACTAAAAAACTACGTGATCTTATTTTCTTCTCAATGTAGCAAGCTGTTTGGAACCGGCCTACAGCAAAGAACTGCATATATATACTGAAAGTCTATAGAATCGTTTTCCTTTTCTCTGTTGGAAGGCTTAAGAATGTTTCAGTCTATTTTTCTGCTGCTCTGTCAGCCAGCTGTTTACATATCTTTTCCTCTTTATTACCTTTTTAAATCTTAGCACAGTTTTAACCTTTAAGTGCCTATATAAGCCCATATTTTAATATCGATTCTACATAAGTAAATAGGTCAGTGGACAATATTTTTTTCTTAGTTTGAGTTTAGGGTCTATGACTTATAAAAGTTTATTTTTCGAATATGGTAAATATTGACGTAACAAGAGGCCGATTTATTGTCATTTCTTTATCTTTGTGAACGAAACTAGTTCAGATTTATACAAAATATATGGTAAAATTACTGATATAAGGCCCAAATATAACATGGATGTGTAGAAAATACTATTTATCTCTGCCAGATGTTTATGTATCACATAATTAGCATATTGGAAATAGAAACCTGTATAACTCATAGACCCAACACACATAAAAAGAGAGTTTGCCAAGATTATCGGCAATGAAAAGTGCAGAAGTAGAAGAGAGAGGGCTCGTAAAATTGCTCCTTTTGTTATTCAAACGCCGGTATAACATGTTCCATTCCGTACGGTAAAATCCCGACCGAGTAATAGGCAATCAGAACACTCGATTTGATCTCGGGAGAGCCAACTTTTAGTGCCTAACACTCCTGAAACGTATTGTTTACTGCATGCCCTTAGAAAAATACTTTTGTACTTGCAAAACTGTTTCGATATTCCCGAGGTAAGAAGACAAAGACTAGACTCTCAGTTGATTGTACCAGTGTTTATCGAACACCGGCTAGTTTTTACATGAACTAGTTACTCATGGCAAGCCGGAGGTTAGTATATTCATTAACTTTAAAGGGGCTGTGTCACGGTAATAGGCTTCGCGTTCCGGGCCGGAATCGAAACAGCAATTTCCACCGTTTTTGATAAGACCTACCGAACCTCTCGGCCATGTGGGATGCTCAACATCAAAACAAATAAGCAAAAATGACCAACAAACAGTGTATATAAACAGTCTCCTGGTAAAATATTGCAAATCCTTTCAATCAAGCATTGAAGGAGGGAAGTTTAACTGTTTGTATCCAATTAAAGCCACCAACCGAACGATTACTCGATACATGCGCAGTACCATGACATAGCCCCTTTAATCGTGCATACTTACGTCATATCCCAGTCGCGCTGCCTTGTGTAGAATCGTCTCTCCAGTAGTTCTATTCACTGTTAGCTTTCTCGCATCTAGGATAAAGAAACAATAAGTAAATATGATTAACAACTTTGTGAGAGCAGACTAGTACTAGTCTTCATTTGGCATTTTTCCAGAATATATCCATAATATTTCCAAAATATTCATCAAGCATTTGGGATACGCTCGCCTCTCTAGAGTAGTTGTTCATAACAAAGCGAGCAGCGCGTCTCTGGAATAGGATCTATACGATTTTAATATGGTTAAAAACAAAACTAGCTTTGCTGCAATTTTCCGGTCCGTAGCCTGAGGGGACGTTCTGGACATCAAACTGACCAATCACAGCTCATGAAGTAACCTAGCCATAACATAATAAATGTCATATTCTAGTCAACTAACCTCTAAATCTGTTTACTTCTTCGTCGAGTTCAGCTTCTTCTCTTTTCTAAGAGAAATGAAAAAAACCCGTCTCGGTTAGCTCAATCGCATTCGATCCCAGACCCCTCTTTTTCTTACTTCGCACGGTTTAGTAAGATATAAGAGGGGCCTGGGATCGAAAATGGCTCAATCGGAGAGCGCGCATGACGTCATGGGTTCCACTCCCACGGTCTGCAGATGGTTCAACCTTCACGTCTTCTCGGATAAGGACATTAAACTGCCAGGAGCCCATTACCAGGAGCGCCATTTGTTATGCAGTCGTGAGCCAGCGTGTTCCAAGATCAGGCTATTTTTAGAATAAAAACAAAAAAGACAAAAACAATGAGAAGCCTTGTGAAGAGTAATTGTATGCAACAATGTACTAGGCAAACGTCCTCATGATTTATGAAAAGAGATATTGTTATTGCGTACAATAAGAAAACCTCGGGATATGGGATTTATTTATTTCGGGTGTTCTAAAAATAACCTGATGTGGGAATGTGCTGACTCACAGACCTGGTAATGTGAACCGAGGGCCATTTATCTAGATTATACTTTATGTTTACCTCTTCATGGAAATATTCGTATCCATATAGGTTATTTAAATATTTGTACATAGCTATTCTTATAATAATTAACACAGGCTTCCCAGTCTCGGTTCCCCGTGGTTCCGATTATTTGTGTAGCCGGATTCCCTGTGGTTCCGTTTCAACGGCCGCTTCTGCCTGTTTACCGAAGGTAAGATTTATCCGTCTCCAAATTACGTTGTTTCCCCATAGAAATCTTTGCTGCGAAGGAAGAATGATTATTTACTACGTTTGATGTGGTTTTCTTGACTGTTTGGGGTTTATATATCGAATTTTGGGAGCGACAACACGACGCTCTCCAACACCTCAATACTCGAAAAACAAGGTAATTTGGAGTGGGATAAGTCTGATCTTCGGTAAACAGAAAGAAACGGTCGTTGAAACGGAACCACAGGGAACCTAATTCGGAGACTGGGAAGATGTTACCCTCTATAAATAAAGTGACATATTTTTTTACATAACATCGAGACAAAGCTGATACCAGTGATCACTGGTTAGGGCGGATTTCGTATGAATGGGACAAAAATATGACATTTCTTTAGTCTACTTTGATTGGATCAGAATTGAAAGACAACAGGGAAGCCATTTCAATGTCGCGGCATACCATAAGGTAACAGTGCTGTAAACATTTATGTTACATGCCCACCAATACGAAATTCGCTCTACTGTGACTTATCTGAAGTCTCTTAAAGGAGAACTGAACCCTAAATCAATCCGACGACTATACAAACTTGTATCCAAGAGAAATATGTTCTGCTATTTTATTTCTTTGTGGTGCACGTTAGTCCATCTATTCAAAGCCGATAACAACATGACAAAACTAATTCATTCCCCGTATCGAACGTCACAGATTACATGAATTGAGCCGTCTATACTTAGCGGCGGTTGGGAGGAAGATTTGCAGATTTTCTTTCCTTTGACGCAAAACACAGTAAAATAAATTTTGTTTTCATGTTTAGATCTACTCATTGAGCTAAAGTTGATCTTAGGCTTCAGTTCTCCTTTAAAGATGCGGTACGGACTTTGTCGCTTCTACAGCATTTTATAAAAAATGTATATCGTATTTTATAAATATATATACAAGTACATAATATATTTAATCACGTAATTAGTTTCCGCATTATTAATATTGATGTATTACGCTATTAGTAATGTCTTATGCAATTATTGGTTATTATTAAGTAATAAAAAGTTAGTAATTAATAATTAGTATAAAAAAATAACAGTATAATAAGTATATATGCAATTATAGTAATTAAGTAAACAAATTTAGTGTAACAAATTTAGTAGTTTCTATGAGTAAGCCTCACCAATCCGAGGTAAAATAAAGTTATCTGTCTAGTTATCTATCTATCTAGTTATCTATCTATCTATCTATCTATCTAGTTATCTATCTATCTAGTTATCTAGTTATCTATCTATCTAGTTATCTATCCATCTAGTTATCTATCTATCTTGTTATCTATCTATGTTGGTTTCTTTGCATGATTCTCTAAGCATTGCGCTACTTTCTCAAATTGGCCACCACTCAACGTGCCAAGTATCATGGTTGCTATGCCCCCGATACTTACCAGTGCTAGTTCCAGTTCATCTCCTCGCCATTTCCCACGCATTCTGAGACAGTTCGTCACTAGTTGCTGGACCTCCTCGTTCTCAGCCACCACCATTTCCTTGACGGGCTTCGACCGGACGCTCTCGACGACAAGAAGAGGGAAGTCCTTCCTGAGTTTGGCGTTTTCAGGTGTAGCTTATCGGAAGAAAAGAAGTTTTATACATGATATTTGCAGTTGGTAATCACGACGAAGGCTTCAAATCCCCAGGGGTGTGTGCCGCTCAGGTTTCATACCAAAATATATGATTTTCCATACCGGCATTTTTTCAAATCTAACCCCGAAAAGCTATACCTTATTTCTTGGACCACTTAAAGCTACCTTTACTCACGTCATCTAATCCTCTAATACTCAATTTATTTTGAAGATCAACGTCAAAGTAATGCATCTATCAGTATTAAACCCGAGGGGAGAGTGGGTTTGACATTTTCTCCCAAAGAATGTCAAATTTCCTACCCTCGGGGCAACACGTTTGGTCAACAATATTAAATATCTGCCCTATCTTCCTTATGTTTCCTATAAATAGCCCCACCGTGGAGAGGCAGCGTATGTCAAAATCCCCACCCTCGGGGTAGCTCTGCCTGTCAAATCCCCCCCCCCCCCGGCTTAACATTGATAGGTGCATAACAAAATCAATGAACATTTGCGGTCTCACACTTCCATGTCAAAATCATACCCTATATTCCAGACAAAAAAGGCAAACTTAATAACCCTATTTCAGACTAAAACAGCTCGCAAACCATACCCTTTGAGGGGGCACATACCCGAATTGCTTACATATGGCAGTACCCCATGCCTCCCCCCAGTGGTTGCAAAATATTGCGTATGTCAGTCCGCTTTGGAGTTCAAATTTCGAGTGAAATTTCAAACAAAATAAGGCATTTTCAGCTTATCGGGAAAAAAAGAATATTTATGCGTAACATTTGCAGTTGGGAATCATGATGACTGCTTTAAACGTAGGGGAAATTGATATAGTTGGGTGTAGTTAGTAGTGCTGGAGTTACCTGGTTCTGAAACTTGTTGTCCCTTCCTTCTTGTTCTTGATTGGATAACAGTCGGTTGAAAATCCTATGAGAGAGCGAGGCGATGTTCAAGATGGAGAAGTTTTAACGCCAAGAAACCAAGGTTAGGTTTCCTCAAAGAGAATTAGGACCTTTACATGTAGGGATATTGACCGTAGTTGCTAGGACCAGCAGCTTTGTTGTCGATATGCAAAACAGTCTCGAGGCATTAGAGTACCATGAAGATAGCCCTAGTGCTAGGACCGACAGCATTGTTCTCGATATGCAAAACAGTCTCGAGGCATTACAATACAATGAAAATAGTCCTAGCGCTAGGGTCTAATCTCCCTAAATATCATGAAGAATAGTGATATCCTATTGATACCTTGAACCCTTGATAGGAAGCCACTAACATGTAGGTCTTGATTCGATGCGATCGATCAACGGCAGCTAAAATGGAAACAAAAACATGTAAGAGAACTTCACAGATGTAAAGTTTACAACAGAAAACAAAACGCTTTGTAGCCAAGTTTCAACTGGGAAGCATAGTGCAATGTGTCTTTTTCAGGATACGATCACGTGGTTATACTAGTGGAGAGCAAAAAATATCTGACTTCATTTATTTAAACGCACTTGTACGAGATCAATAGTGTTATTAGCAAAACCTGTTTGTAAATGCTATTTTCCATCTCCAATCGATTGTCGATCTTTTTGAAGATTGTTTGCCCTCCAGAAAAGCCTTTCCCATGCCGGAATGACGAGCTCAATTCATTCTTCGTTGAAGTGATTATATCAGCACGTCACTGTTTCCTGCAAAAGGCCTATTAGCCTTGAAATCGATCTTACTTCAACTCCCTGCTCGTTTACTTATGTAAGCATTATATAAATATAAATATTTTATTTGTTATAGCAGGCTAGTGTTTACAGCTTACAGCTGGTGGGGGCCTGCTTTTACTCCACACACACTCCCCACTACATTCATATATTCTGTACATACTACTCTCGACTCACCAGTTGATTTTTACGGAGGGAGGAAACCGGAGAACCCGGAGTAAACCCTCGGAGCATGGGAGAGAAACAACCACAAACTCAACTCACATGTGGCGCCGCGTCCGGGAATCGAACCCGGGCCACAGTGGTGAGAGGCGAGCGCTAACACGCTGCGCCACCCAGCATTAACTATTATAAACAGACAATTTACCTTTTGTTTCCGAAGACTTGATATCCTCTGCTGGCACTTCAGCAACAATCTGCGAGGAGATGTTTTTTAAATAGAAACAAGACATTTGAGTAAATGTAAACTTTAGCTTCGGTAAGACGAGTTAAAAAAACATTCTTCCTTAAGGGGCATGGGTAAGGGAGGCTTTTTTTTTATTTGTTAAATATACAAACTGCCTCAAAATACGTGTTTAATAACATTTCATTGGGATCGATTGTTTATGACCTAATACATATGCGCGGCGATACTGGTTCGGTTTGACCTAACTCGATTTCCGGTTCGGTTTTTAACCTAAATCGATTTCCGGTTCCGGGTTTTTCGTAAAAATATGTGGATAGTCCAGTATCGTTAATATGATGTATACGCGCGCGTGGGTGGCACCAACAGGGCTCCGTATGAATGCGCATTTATACAGGGTTAGCCTCGTTCTTAAGTTAAACATTCATAAATACCAGCAAGAAGGTGGGCTATTCACAACTCTGCGTATTGTTTTAGTTTCGAGTTTGTACCTTATCGCTGGTATTTTCGAATATTTAACTACAGAATGAGACTAACACTGCGCAGTTGAGTCTGTAGTCAACGCATTCAGCGGTAATTTGCGAATACGAAACTGGACTATTCCTTGTCATAGACGATTCAGAATAATCACACAGTAAGTAAATCCGAGTTCGTTTTCACAATAACTTGGAAATCCGGGTTTTGTAGCTATTTTTCTCTGAAAACCAGGTCCGGTTCTGTACCCTGTGGCTGTACGTACATACACATTTAGCATACAAGTGTCCCCCTCCCCATTTATCATACAAGTGCCCCCCCCCCCTCCCCCCCCCGGGGGTTTAGCTTATATGAAAATCGCTGAAAATAACTGAGCTCCGACTGTGAATATAAAGGCCTCTCACCGTGACACCGCCCGTCACACCCTCTCACCGTGACACAACCCGTCATACCGCCCGTCACACCCTCTCACCGTGACACAGCCCCTTGAATGTGGCACTGTCAACTCCCAAATGACTGAGACTTGCAACAATTTTGCTGAAGGATGGCAAAGATTCGAGTGGATCAAAAATACTGCTTTTAAGAGAAATTTAGAGCAACTTGAAATCGGTTCACTGTAACCGAACGTTTTTAGAACAGTTTTAATCCACTTTAATCTTTGCCATTCTCTATCGAAAAGGTTTGAGAAACATATAAGGACTTGCACATGGTATTTCTCTTCTATCTCAGGGTGGTATCTGTGGTTTTGTTTTAAAGAAACTTGAAGGTTCAATTCGATTGACAGTGCCCCTTTAATCAACTATTTCTTGGAATACAGTGCGAACTAAACACATCGCAAAATAACAATAAAGCACTCCAAAGTATAAATCCTATCATATCCATGCAATTTTCTTCATTCGAAAGACTTAGACTTCAGAACTAGACTACCAAATTCACCTTTTACTGAATCGAAGGTCGAGCAAGTTGAAATGCTATTGTCTTCTACTGGGCACTGATTGGCTCAAGTAACCATAAGTTGGAATGCTTTGTTTTTGATCTGCAATGTGACCTACCCCATCACTACTCCTCTTATTCTCACGCTTCACCTTCCACACAGCCT
Organism: Actinernus sp. WN-2022; assembly: GCA_030867875.1. Lineage (NCBI taxonomy): Eukaryota > Metazoa > Cnidaria > Anthozoa > Actiniaria > Actinernidae > Actinernus > Actinernus sp. WN-2022. The sequence goes on from JAOWCC010000064.1 coordinate 35,109,056, forward strand.
ACCTAATCACTGCTCCTCTTATTCTCACACTTCACCTTCCACACAGCCTACCTCATCACTGCTCCTCTTATTCTCACGCTTCACCTTCCACATAGCCTACCCCATCACTACTCCTCTTATTCTCACGCTTCACCTTCCACACAGCCTACCTCATCACTGCTCCTCTTATTCTCACGCTTCACCTTCCACACAGCCTACCCCATCACTGCTCCTCTTATTCTCACGCTTCACCTTCCACATAGCCTACCCCATCACTGCTCCTCTTATTCTCACGCTTCACCTTCCACACAGCCTACCTAATCACTGCTCCTCTTATTCTCACGCTTCACCTTCCACATAGCCTACCTCATCACTACTCCTCTTATTCTCACGCTTCACCTTCCACATAGCCTACCCCATCACTGATCCTCTTATTCTCACGCTTCACCTTCCACATAGCCTACCCCATCACTACTCCTCTTATTCTCACGCTTCACCTTCCACACAGCCTACCTCATCACTGCTCCTCTTATTCTCACGCTTCACCTTCCACATAGCCTACCCCATCACTACTCCTCTTATTCTCACGCTTCACCTTCCACACAGCCTACCTCATCACTACTCCTCTTATTCTCACGCTTCACCTTCCACACAGCCTACCTAATCACTGCTCCTCTTATTCTCACGCTTCACCTTCCACATAGCCTACCTCATCACTACTCCTCTTATTCTCACGCTTCACCTTCCACATAGCCTACCCCATCACTGCTCCTCTTATTCTCACGCTTCACCTTCCACATAGCCTACCCCATCACTACTCCTCTTATTCTCACGCTTCACCTTCCACACAGCCTACCTCATCACTGCTCCTCTTATTCTCACGCTTCACCTTCCACATAGCCTACCCCATCACTGCTCCTCTTATTCTCACGCTTCACCTTCCACACAGCCTACCTCATCACTACTCCTCTTATTCTCACGCTTCACCTTCCACACATCCTACCTCATCACTACTCCTCTTATTATCACGCTTCACCTTCCACACAGCCTACCTCATCACTGCTCCTCTTATTCTCACGCTTCACCTTCCACACAGCCTACCTCATCACTGCTCCTATTATTCTCTGTCGACACTTCCATATTCGGTCGCTTAGCTGTCTGTTCGTCGTCAACTTCTCCACCCAATTTCTTCTTCATCATCAGCTTTTTCTTTTCCTTCTTTTTTCTTTTTTTTGTTTCAGTTTCTGCGTTCGCCTCTGCCTCTGCGTTAGGGACTTCTTTTTTTACAAAGAGAAACGGAAAAGCAATTTAGTACAAGAATGTCTTCAAATCGCTAGAACGTCTGTTGTTTATGTGGACTATTGTTTATAAGCCAAAGCTGGGTAAAGATACAAAGTTTTGTAACGAAATTCGGCATTATCTAAGTAAAAAAAAATCGTTGACTCGTCTACGCCGTCTTTAACCCAAATACACCTATTGCAGGAAACAGTCACGTGCTGATATATCACTTCTATAATGAATTAATTGAGCTCGTGATCCCATGGGAAAGGCTTTTCTGGAGAACAAGCAATCTTCAAAAACGCAGATTTAGAAAATAGGTAGAAAATAGCATTTACAAACAGGTTGTTTTGCTAATAACACCGACTACCGATCTCGTACGTGTGCGCCTCCCGATCAGCTCAGTGGTTAAGCTCCAGTCCCTCCCGGTTAGCTCAGTGGTTAAGCTCCAGTCCCTCCCGGTTAGCTCAGTGGTTAAGCTCCGGTCTGACGAGCGGGAGGTCGCGGGTTCAAACCCCGACCGGTCCAACACTCAGGGTCTTAAAATAACTGAGTAGAAGGTGCTGCCTTTGTGAAACAATCTCGTTCTCGAACTGCAAATGGTTAGACCTTCACGTCTTCTCCAATAAGGACGTAAAATCATACATGTAGGTCCCACGTCGGCCTCAAGTTTATCAGTCTCACCAGACTGTCACGAGTTACCGACGTTAAATAAAGTTGCTTTACTTTACTTTACTTAAGGTTACCGGATACCTTCAGGGTGCGTTTCCAGTCTAAATTATGTAGCGCCTCGAAGAAACATCGTAGATAAATCATCCATGTATCATTTTAAAGCTTATAAAATTGGCTACAAGAATACATAAAAAGTTTTGAGTTCTTTGAAAATCTCGAATTTTCCGCCATCCCGTTTCTCCGATCTAGTGAGATGGCTTTCAGAAGCTCCGACTCCGAAAATATTTTCAAGTTTAAAAATCTGTTTGCTTTGTCGTATTTCAGAGGAATCATATTACAAAACCGTGTCGGGGAATTTCAAAATTCGATTTAGTTCAAAAGTTATCATGCTTTCCGTTAAAAGGCGAAAAATAATCCGAGTAGATATGCGGGAAACGTCATCAAGAGCTTTCTTTTTTGAATTTCCCAATTCCCCGACACGGTTTTGCAGCTGAGATATCAATTGACATTTTGTGAAAATTTCGCACAAATCAAATAAATTCCTCTTGTGTGGGAGCTTTTTTAAAACTCTATTTTGATTGAAAATCGAAAGCGAGAAAATAGCACTTCAAAAAATATACCCGTCTGTCGTGCGTGAATCTGAAGCCCCGCCTCTCCAACAATTAGCAAGCTCTTGGCCAATCATTTCTCATCACAGTTCAACTATCTGTCAAGATTTCCCGCCAATGTTGATTTCCGATCAAAGCTACACGCCGCATCCAGAAAATGTTTCTTTTATGTGCGACTTGAAAAATGATAGCGGCAAGAGTCGGCTGATTTCCCAGGCTAGAAAAATGGGAAAGACAAAAAGACCTCGAGGGGCAAAGCCAAGGTGAACAACTATAGAGACGCCTTGAATGCCAGCATAGTTAGTAGAGGAGACAGCGATTTGTAGGCGTCTGAAACAGCACGGCAAATTATAGCGAGATCGTGGTTCAACCGATTCAGGATCACCGTCAGACTACGTTTCCATCTAAGCTTTCTTGGAAACAAATATTCTCTCGGCTGGCTCTTATCAATTCTTCTTTATATGTTCAGATGTGGACTACTCGACACTGTCTGAAAGTGAAAATACGAACGCTTGTCGGGTTTTTCGAGGACTCCTGTTTGGCTTTGTAATTGTAGTTGAGTAGGATTTGAATATATTTTTTGGCCTCGTTTTGCTTTGCTTTTTTCTTTGTTTTTCAAGCTAAGGGCATCCTGCCTGCTTTTTGTAAGATATATGGCCAACAACCGATGGAATTTGGGAATTGTGTGTGGAAAAACTTTCAATAAACGTAAACATTGGAAAATGAAATGAATTTAATATGTGCTATTGCCACACCGTCGTTACTGGCGAGTGAGCACTTGTCATGGATTTATCGATCTGCTGTCAATCAAAAAGAACCTTTTACTTCCGGTTAAAAACTTCCTTTTGGTATTTCTCCGTTAATATTATTTTTTATTGAACGGAGTTTTTGGTATACGATACACTACTACTAAAACTACATTGCTGTGCGAAAAAAATATTTTCCCATCTTTTTCGTTTTGAAGGTATCCGGTAACCTTAAATAAATGAAGTCAGATATTTTGTCCAGTACAACCACGTGATTGTATCCTGATTGTATCCGCCCATCCCGCGTACTAGGCCTATAGACTATATCGCAACTCCGCCGTCGCAGTGCACTCTGGGATGGATATCTCAGTTTTCCATTGTTGTTGTTGGGCGGCCATCTTGGATTTAACAATGGAAACTGAGATATCCATCCCAGAGTGCACTGCAACAGCGGGGTTGCGATATAGTCTATGTCACAGCGCCCATCCCGCATACTAGGCCTATGTCACAGCGTCCATCCCGCATACTAGGCCTATGTCACAGCGTCCATCCCGCATACTAGGCCTATGTCACAGCATTTTCATAAGTTAGGTTATTTTTAGAACGGTTTCCCGCTATTGTTGAGTTGCAATTATTCCTAAGGGAATCAAATCACAAAAGCGTAGTAGCCATGTTGTTTGGTATAACAAAAGTAGCTAATGAGGCATCTTTTGTTCCGCCACGGTGCAACCATTAATTGGCGGGGGAAATAATCTAAAAATAGCCCAACTTGTAAAAACGCTGTGACAACCGTATAGGAGATATGGACGCTCCTTATATGGGACATATGGACGCTCCTTATATGGGACATATGGACGCTCCTGGTTATGGGCTTCTGGAATCACTGAATTGTCTGCATCTAATCAATTAATTAATTTGTAATCTCTAGGTATAGAGCGGTTTTCAGTTGAGTGTAGTGAAACCAAACGCAAATTACCCACAGCCAGCCAATCATAGGAGCGAGTAATCACAAGTAACTCATAAATGGCTTCCCTGTGAGCCAATGACAAACCAAAGCAAAATCAAAACCAATTTGCATTTGGTTTTACTTTGGATTCTGATTGGTTGGTTTACTTTCTCAGCCAATAGGAGAGCTTAGTAAACGCAAAACCAAAACACTTCCGACACTCAATTGAAATCCGCTCTAATGTTGTTGCTGTTGTTGTTGTTGTTGATCAGCAATATCTATTTTCCCCCTATTTTTCTCGCATTTTTATACCAACCTTTTTCAGTTTTGAATTCTTCTTCACCTTTCTTGTTTTCCTGAAAGTAATAAAATCCATAAACTTTTATCTCGCTGATAAATCGACAGATTACAGCTGATTTCATATTAATTGTTGTAACAAAATAATTACCGCCAATTACCGTATGGTACGGTAACAACACAGTAACGGTACGGTAACAGTAACGGTACTAGCCTGAATTTCAGCCGTCTCCTCTGGGTTCGTTCCTCCCGAGAGAGACGTCTGAATTCAATAGACGCTAATGCCGTCCAGTGACGTCACTACCAGAAAACCTGGTAGTGATTTTTGATTGGTTCATATTCTATAATTTCGCATAATTATCATAATTATCAGCCGAGAAGACGGCAGGATTCGCTTTGGACTCGCGATTGTTGCTCGTCGAGTTTCAGTGGAGTGATTGTCTTTGGCAAAGACCTTGAATTCGTAAGGAAAACATCTGGAAATGGATTAAAAGTGTCCTGCACAATAACCGGCCGACTAACCTGTAAACATGTACATTTTATCGCGTCGCGTCCGCGGGGTTGTTGACAATCGATTATTTGTTCACACTCGCAGTGGTAAAGAATGTCGCTACTCTCTTCAAGGAACTGTTCTTTCACGTAAATGAGGCTTAGTATTTCTTCGAAAATTCTCCATTATCCTTTCATGTTTTTCTACTTTTCTGTTGCATCATTTACGTAGGTAATATCTCGTAGCTGTGTCGATTCGAACGGCAGATCGCGAGACCGTGTACAAAGATCAACGGAAAGACAAAGATCAACTGTACTTTGCCTCCAAATATAATATAACGATTTGTTGCTTCGGAAAGGCTTTCACAACATAAGAGGCACTTGAGAAGCAAATGGGATGGAGATATATAATATAGGTAAGGCTTTTATTTTGGTCGGCATAATCTCAAATAAATATTTCTCACGAACTCTTACTACCGCCGTGACAGTTCTATTTGCATAAATTCAATTGTTAATCCGCCTTGACGTCACTGGACGGCATTAGCGTCTATTGAATTCAGACGTCTCTCTCGGGAGGAACGAACCCAGAGGAGACGGCTGAAATTCAGGCTATAACGGTACACTATCCCGTAGTACTGAAACAATTTTGATTTCCGTGAAGAAAATTAAGAAAGAAATAATAAAAAAATGCATCCGTAAATATAAAATTCCTAATTGTACAGGATAAAAATGGAAAATATCCAGTATAAAAAAAGAAGAACCAGTATAAAGATAAGAGTCTTGCCTGGAAATATTTTCTATACCTTAGCCCTCCCAACAAAAGTTTCCAACCGAATCACTTCAATGAAAGGCACAACGTTAGAACTCGCGAACAAGCCCTTGAGGGCACACAATGTATCGCGTTGTTTACAACGCTCGCGATCCTACCGCAACACACGATTTCAGTGAAGCATTACGGAAGAAACGTCAAAGCCAAAACATGTTGAAAAACACAAGACATCTTTGTAGTTATTCCCAGACAATTTCTCGCTTCCAATTGTTTTCAAAGTGTCAAATAACTTTACAAACAACGGCATAAGTTTCAGTGATGTTTAGTTTGAACAACGACATTGTGCAAGAGAAGACTTCTTATTCCATATTACAAACTTCTCGATTAAACGACAAATATTACATTCAAACCCAAGTAAGCTTTTATGGACCATATTTTATGACGAAACATTGAACTGTCAAACAGTGAGACTCGGCGATCAATGCTACGGAATTCCCGCTATGGACCATGGGAAGCATGACAATATCTTTCACGTTTGATCGGTGTATTCCTCATGAATCCGGTTAGACTTCACTGTTCTGTAAGTCGTATCCTATTGGACTTCACTGATAAAGAATGCCATTGTTTTAGGGTTAGGGTTTGTATTATTTTAGGGGTAGGCTATTGTTTGGGAAAGCAATAACATTTCAGGTTGCAAACGGTGAAATCTGCCCCAATGAATCGAATCGATTTACATTTTACATCATGCCTCATTAACATAAATCACACTTCAATTAGAAAAAAAAATGCAAAGAACGTATGGCAGAAATGGTGTGTCATAGCTTTTGCCACAGTTTGCTCTTGACAGTTCTTGCCAAACAGCCTACTTTCTTTGTACTTTTTACAGTTTTGAAAAGCCGTTTTCTCAAAAACTATTCAACAGATTATCTCAAATTTTCGGTGATTACCAAGTGTGACACACTCTTTCAATTTATGAACTCTGTTTGTAGCTTGAAGTCTGATTTATGCTAATAAGGCAAAATGTAAACAATGACGTCATTTGATATCCACCTATCTTGAACACTCGTACCTCTTCCAAATCAGTCTTGATTACGTTCTTCTTGAATTTCTTTTTCTTTCGTGGCTTGTTCTCGTCATTAATTTTGTCTGATAACAAAACAATGAAACATATCCATTATTTACAATATCAACTGGTATGGACTATCCCTTCCTTCATCGATGTCACTCCAATCAAGCGCTTCATTGCATGATCAGGTGACCAACCAGTGACGTCACGTCACATCGCACGCGCTAATTAGAGAGATTAAGGGTGAGTTTCTTTGGAAGAATGCGAATCCGGGTTATTGAATCCAAAAATCAATTTCGTGTTTCTTTACTGGATTTTGAATCCGTCGAATCCATTACTCAGAATGGATTCGACTGATTATGGCTGATTTGTCTTTCAACACTCCAGAAATGTCTTGCTGAGTTAAATTGCCATAAAATGTCTACTCGAAAAACAAAAACCAGCTTGCCGCCATTTTCGCGCGAACTACATACCAAAATAATCCACTTTCGGATTCTGTTTCTTTTGGTAATGAAAAATCCGTGTGATCCGGGATTCGAATCCGATCTTGGATTCTCCCAAAGAAACACACCCTAGGCATCGCCTTTTTTCTTCGCGCGAACGGCAGAAATGACCACTCGAGTCAGCACCATTTTCTCGCGTTTGCCGTTTGCGGTTTCTTCGTGAAGGTCTGTTGTTGTGAACGTGGGAATTCTTTTCCATTTCTCTTATAGATTTATTTTAGAAACTTAAACAAAATCTGATGTTTCCCGTAAAACGTGGCGCTTAATCATTAGCTCTAATTACCCCGGTCTTAATTCACGCGGAAGACATAAGTCGTAGTTCTGCTCCATGGCCATATTGCATGACCACATGCATGATAAAGTCACATGATCACAAGCGATAATATGATTGGTTGATGTCGTTGAACGAGTATTACAAGTCGTAATTCTGCTCCATGGCGGCCGCCATATTGCATGACCACATGCATGATAAAGTCACATGATCACAAGCGATAATATGATTGGCTGATGTCGTTAGTGCTGAATGGAATAGAGCATGTCCCTATTTCGTTTAACATCGTTCAACATGTCGACTCGCCTCTTTCAACATTCAACATGGTATGATACACGGTTCAACATGCTGACTCGCTTCGTTCAACATTCAACATGGTATGATACACGGTTCAACATGTTGACTCGCTTCTTTCAACATTCAACACTGTATGATACACGGTTCAACATGTTGACTCGCTTCTTTCAATATTCAACACTGTATGATACACGGTTCAACATGTTGACTCGCTTCTTTCAACATTCAACATGGTTCAACCACAACACATGGTTCAACCACAGGCAGCCCACCCGCGCGTGGGCTCCCTGTGGCAGTGTGAATCGTGTGACGTCATCGTGTTTTCATCGGTTTTCTGTAAAATGACCGAAACAGTTCGCTAAATGGCTCGAAAAATCCTCATATTTGGTCGAATGATCCCCAAATACCTTGAAACTCGTAGTGAAATAAACTATTTACACTTTGATGTGGTCTAATGTGCTTTTGGGGGCGATATGAGGGAGTTTCAGGCGTTTGTTTCTCGATGTTTTGAAGCGCTCGCTTCAGCTACTAAAAAAATCAACAATTTTCCTTACTATCCCGCGCATGAGTTGATATTGTCTTCATATTTTTGTGTGCAAATTATCCTTACGGGGCCCCGGCACGAGTCTGTGTGATGGTAAATATTTGCAGTGAGAGGGTGGCATAGGTGGCAAAAGGGGGCGCTTATGTGCATCACCCCCCTGCAGATCATCTGGAGAAAGCAAAAGCGCGCAGAAAAATCGTTTTCGAGCTGCTCGTTTGGAGGGTTAGAACCAACCTAGCGTCCTAATTTTAGGCAGACGTATAGTTCAAGAACTGCCCTTGTCCATTCTGGAGTCTTGTTGGCAAAGGAAAAGTTCAACATTTTGGCAAATATTCTGCGAGTATCGTGTTCGCACAGTGGCCGAAGTTTCCTGCCTTGTTGATTTTTTTAGTAGCTGAAGCGAGCGATTCAAAACATCGAGAAACAAACGCCTGAAACTCCCTCATATCGCCCAAAAAAGCACATTAGACCACATCAAAGTGTAAATAGTTTATTTCACTACGAGTTTCAAGGTATTTGGGGATCATTCGACCAAATATGAGGATTTTTCGAGCCATTTAGCGAATTGTTGGTTGAGTTGTCAAAGATTGCAGAGATTTGCCGCGCGAGATTAATCTTCGGAGTACTTAGTTCTTACTCATTTTATTGCCGATTGTTACTGGAAAATTATGCGAGAATCTTTCACTGGGTAAATAGCCTCTACGTTTAATAACAGGCCAGGTACGTGGACTTTGTAGAAGTGGAAAAACAACAATGCTGCACTGAGATAGTGGTAAGTTCATCCCGGTAAGTTCTTTAATATGCAGCCTTCGGTCACTTATCAGCTTAGAGTACTTCTCTGCGAGTTTTCCCAATCAAACATTTGAACTTACACAGGCTAAACGACCGTCTACTGGGTACAGCTTTATACGGACCCAACAATTGCTGGACTTCGGATGACTCTTGGAATATTATAGACCCTGAGTATTCGAATAAAAACGCTAGAAAGGGGCACCGAATTGAACTGAGCGTGAAGTCAACCGAGTACACAGAATTGAGTAATTGAAACGAGTAAACTGAACTGAGTGGATATGGAAACCGAACCGAAACGCGAAATGGAGCAGCTTATTGACACAAAGAAATGGAGAAAACTGAACTGAGTAAATACAACCGAAACCGAACAGTCTAATGGAATATGATTTTTTATATGAATCGAATAAACAGAACTGAGTAAACTGCTTTTCGGATTTAAAATTTAAAAACAATTTATCGAACTGGAAATGACATGAACAAACTAGGAGGCCAAAGAGGAAAAATATTGAACCGAAAAACATATGACAGAACAAGAAAAACGAGCGAAACTAAACTCTGAGAGGAAATTATAAAACTGACCGGACCCCTGTGGAAACATCAACAAATCTTAAAGGCGATTCTCGCTAGAAAATGAATCGATAAAATGAACTAGAAACAACGGGAAAGAACTTAAATGATCAAGAAGAAATAGCTAAGTTGGGAAAAAAAGAACTGAACACTGAAAAAAAAGTAAGACGTCAAAAACTAAAACCTTAACTGTTGGTTTATAATGAACAGCAAGCGTCGTCGATGACAAATTGTTTACGACGTTCTTTATATATGCGGGTAAAATGACAAGCGAAAGTCGCAAACTGGTTGTTTATATTGAAGCTCGTCTGTGAAGCGGTCGTGCAGAATTAAAGAACCTCCCCATTACACTAGTACTCACTTAAGTGTTGTCAACTGACAAGGAGAACTCTTCCGGCTTCTGCATCTGTTGACCCCAGAGCGAAGTTCACATCCTACTTCATTGCGGTGTATTAAAGAGCTATTTTAATAGTCAAGCAGTATTTTTTTGTCACTTTAATTTTTCCAGTAAATGTTCAGTTCCTTATTTTAAGGCTAATGCTAATGTTTGATTGGGGAAACTCGCAGAGAAGTACTCTAAGCTGATAAGTGACCGAAGGCTGCATATTAAAGAACTTACCGGGATGAACTTACCACTATCTCAGTGCAGCATTGTTGTTTTTCCACTTCTACAAAGTCCACGTACCTGGCCTGTTATTAAACGTAGAGGCTATTCACCCAGTGAAAGATTCTCGCATAATTTTCCAGTAACAATCGGCAATAAAATTAGTAAGAACTAAGTACTCCGAAGATTAATCTCGCGCGGCAAATCTCTGCAATCTTTGACAACTCAACCAACAATTTTCCTTACTATCCCCCGCATGAGTTGATATTGTCTTCATATTTTTGTGTGCAAATTATCCTTACGGGGCCCCGGCACGAGTCTGTGTGTGATGGTAAATATTTGCAGTGAGAGGGTGGCATAGGTGGCAAAAGGGGGCGCTTATGTGCATCACCCCCCTGCAGATCATCTGGAGAAAGCAAAAGCGCGCAGAAAAATCGTTTTCGAGCTGCTCGTTTGGAGGGTTAGAACCAACCTAGCGTCCTAATTTTAGGCAGACGTATAGTTCAAGAACTGCCCTTGTCCATTCTGGAGTCTTGTTGGCAAAGGAAAAGTTCAACATTTTGGCAAATATTCTGCGAGTATCGTGTTCGCACAGTGGCCGAAGTTTCCTGCCTTGTTGATTTTTTTAGTAGCTGAAGCGAGCGCTTCAAAACATCGAGAAACAAACGCCTGAAACTCCCTCATATCGCCCAAAAAAGCACATTAGACCACATCAAAGTGTAAATAGTTTATTTCACTACGAGTTTCAAGGTATTTGGGGATCATTCGACCAAATATGAGGATTTTTCGAGCCATTTAGCGAATTGTTGGTTGAGTTGTCAAAGATTGCAGAGATTTGCCGCGCGAGATTAATCTTCGGAGTACTTAGTTCTTACTCATTTTATTGCCGATTGTTACTGGAAAATTATGCGAGAATCTTTCACTGGGTAAATAGCCTCTACGTTTAATAACAGGCCAGGTACGTGGACTTTGTAGAAGTGGAAAAACAACAATGCTGCACTGAGATAGTGGTAAGTTCATCCCGGTAAGTTCTTTAATATGCAGCCTTCGGTCACTTATCAGCTTAGAGTACTTCTCTGCGAGTTTTCCCAATCAAACATTTGAACTTACACAGGCTAAACGACCGTCTACTGGGTACAGCTTTATACGGACCCAACAATTGCTGGACTTCGGATGACTCTTGGAATATTATAGACCCTGAGTATTCGAATAAAAACGCTAGAAAGGGGCACCGAATTGAACTGAGCGTGAAGTCAACCGAGTACACAGAATTGAGTAATTGAAACGAGTAAACTGAACTGAGTGGATATGGAAACCGAACCGAAACGCGAAATGGAGCAGCTTATTGACACAAAGAAATGGAGAAAACTGAACTGAGTAAATACAACCGAAACCGAACAGTCTAATGGAATATGATTTTTTATATGAATCGAATAAACAGAACTGAGTAAACTGCTTTTCGGATTTAAAATTTAAAAACAATTTATCGAACTGGAAATGACATGAACAAACTAGGAGGCCAAAGAGGAAAAATATTGAACCGAAAAACATATGACAGAACAAGAAAAACGAGCGAAACTAAACTCTGAGAGGAAATTATAAAACTGACCGGACCCCTGTGGAAACATCAACAAATCTTAAAGGCGATTCTCGCTAGAAAATGAATCGATAAAATGAACTAGAAACAACGGGAAAGAACTTAAATGATCAAGAAGAAATAGCTAAGTTGGGAAAAAAAGAACTGAACACTGAAAAAAAAGTAAGACGTCAAAAACTAAAACCTTAACTGTTGGTTTATAATGAACAGCAAGCGTCGTCGATGACAAATTGTTTACGACGTTCTTTATATATGCGGGTAAAATGACAAGCGAAAGTCGCAAACTGGTTGTTTATATTGAAGCTCGTCTGTGAAGCGGTCGTGCAGAATTAAAGAACCTCCCCATTACACTAGTACTCACTTAAGTGTTGTCAACTGACAAGGAGAACTCTTCCGGCTTCTGCATCTGTTGACCCCAGAGCGAAGTTCACATCCTACTTCATTGCGGTGTATTAAAGAGCTATTTTAATAGTCAAGCAGTATTTTTTTGTCACTTTAATTTTTCCAGTAAATGTTCAGTTCCTTATTTTAAGGCTAATGCTAATGTTTGATTGGGGAAACTCGCAGAGAAGTACTCTAAGCTGATAAGTGACCGAAGGCTGCATATTAAAGAACTTACCGGGATGAACTTACCACTATCTCAGTGCAGCATTGTTGTTTTTCCACTTCTACAAAGTCCACGTACCTGGCCTGTTATTAAACGTAGAGGCTATTCACCCAGTGAAAGATTCTCGCATAATTTTCCAGTAACAATCGGCAATAAAATTAGTAAGAACTAAGTACTCCGAAGATTAATCTCGCGCGGCAAATCTCTGCAATCTTTGACAACTCAACCAACAATTTTCCTTACTATCCCCCGCATGAGTTGATATTGTCTTCATATTTTTGTGTGCAAATTATCCTTACGGGGCCCCGGCACGAGTCTGTGTGTGATGGTAAATATTTGCAGTGAGAGGGTGGCATAGGTGGCAAAAGGGGGCGCTTATGTGCATCACCCCCCTGCAGATCATCTGGAGAAAGCAAAAGCGCGCAGAAAAATCGTTTTCGAGCTGCTCGTTTGGAGGGTTAGAACCAACCTAGCGTCCTAATTTTAGGCAGACGTATAGTTCAAGAACTGCCCTTGTCCATTCTGGAGTCTTGTTGGCAAAGGAAAAGTTCAACATTTTGGCAAATATTCTGCGAGTATCGTGTTCGCACAGTGGCCGAAGTTTCCTGCCTTGTTGATTTTTTTAGTAGCTGAAGCGAGCGCTTCAAAACATCGAGAAACAAACGCCTGAAACTCCCTCATATCGCCCAAAAAAGCACATTAGACCACATCAAAGTGTAAATAGTTTATTTCACTACGAGTTTCAAGGTATTTGGGGATCATTCGACCAAATATGAGGATTTTTCGAGCCATTTAGCGAACTGTTTCGGTCATTTTACAGAAAACCGATGAAAACACGATGACGTCACACGATTCACACTGCCACAGGGAGCCCACGCGCGGGTGGGCTGCCTGTGGTTCAACATGTTGACTCGCTTCTTTCAACATTCAACATGGTATGATACACGGTTCAACATGTTGACTCGCTTCTTTCAACATTCAACATGGTATGACACACGGTTCAACATGTTGACTCGCTTCTTTCAACATTCAACACTGTATGATACACGGTTCAACATGTTGATCGCCTCTTTCAACATTCAACACTGTATGATACACGGTTCAACATGTTCACTCTCTTCTTTCAACATTCAACACTGTATGATACACGGTTCAACATGTTGACTCGCTTCTTTCAACATGGTATGATACACGGTTCAACATGTTGACTCGCTTCGTTCAACATTCAACATGGTATGATACACGGTTCAACATGTTCACTCGCTTCTTTCAACATGGTATGATACACGGTTCAACATGTTGACTCGCTTCGTTCAACATTCAACATGGTATGATACACGGTTTAACATGTTGACTCGCTTCTTTCAACATGGTATGATACACGGTTCAACATGTTGACTCGTTTCGTTCAACATTCAACATGGTATGATACACGGTTCAACATGTTCACTCGCTTCTTTCAACATTCAACACTGTATGATACACGGTTCAACATGTTGACTCGCTTCTTTCAACATGGTATGATACACGGTTCAACATGTTGACTCGCTTCGTTCAACATTCAACATGGTATGATACACGGTTCAACATGTTGACTCGCTTCTTTCAACATTCAACATGGTATGATACACGGTTCAACATGTTGACTCGCTTCTTTCAACATTCAACACTGTATGATACACGTTTCAACATGTTGACTCGCTTCTTTCAACATGGTATGATACACGGTTCAACATGTTGACTCGCTTCTTTCAACATGGTATGATACACGGTTCAACATGTTGACTCGCTTCGTTCAACATTCAACATGGTATGATACACGGTTCAACATGTTGACTCGCTTCTTTCAACATGGTATGATACACGGTTCAACATGTTGACTCGCTTCGTTCAACATTCAACATGGTATGATACACGGTTCAACATGTTGACTCGCTTCTTTCAACATTCAACATGGTATGATACACGGTTCAACATGTTCACTCGCTTCTTTCAACATTCAACACTGTATGATACACGGTTCAACATGTTGACTCGCTTCTTTCAACATGGTATGATACGCGGTTCAACATGTTCACTCGCTTCTTTCAACATGGTATGATACACGGTTCAACATGTTGACTCGCTTCTTTCAACATTCAACATGGTATGATACACGGTTCAACATGTTCACTCGCTTCTTTCAACATTCAACACTGTATGATACACGGTTCAACATGTTGACTCGCTTCTTTCAACATGGTATGATACACGGTTCAACATGTTGACTCGCTTCTTTCAACATGGTATGATACACGGTTCAACATGTTCACTCGCTTCTTTCAACATTCAACATGGTATGACACACGGTTCAACATGTTGACACGCTTCTTTCAACATTCAACACTGTATGATACACGGTTCAACAACTTGATCGCCTCTTTCAACATTCAACACTGTATGATACACGGTTCAACATGTTGACTCGCTTCTTTCAACATTCAACACTGTATGATACACGGTTCAACATGTTGACTCGCTTCTTTCAACATGGTATGATACACGGTTCAACATGTTGACTCGCTTCTTTCAACATGGTATGATACACGGTTCAACATGTTGACTCGCTTCTTTCAACATTCAACATGGTATGATATACACGGTTCAACATGTTGACTCGCTTCTTTCAACATTCAACACTGCATGATACACGGTTCAACATGTTGATCGCCTCTTTCAACATGGTATGATACACGGTTCAACATGTTGACTCGCTTCTTTCAACGTGGTATGATACACGGTTCAACATGTTCACTCGCTTCTTTCAATATTCAACATGGTATGACACACGGTTCAACATGTTGACACGCTTCTTTCAACATTCAACACTGTATGATACACGGTTCAACAAGTTGATCGCCTCTTTCAACATTCAACACTGTATGATACACGGTTCAACATGTTGACTCGCTTCTTTCAACATTCAACATGGTATGAACACGGTTCAACATGTTGACACGCTTCTTTCAACATTCAACACTGTATGATACACGGTTCAACAACTTGATCGCCTCTTTCAACATTCAACACTGTATGATACACGGTTCAACATGTTGACTCGCTTCTTTCAACATGGTATGATACACGGTTCAACATGTTGACTCGCTTCTTTCAACATTCAACATGGTATGATATACACGGTTCAACATGTTGACTCGCTTCTTTCAACATTCAACACTGCATGATACACGGTTCAACATGTTGATCGCCTCTTTCATCATATGACACACGGTTCAACATGTTCACTCGCCTCTTTCAACATTCAACACTGTATGATACACGGTTCAACATGTTGACTCGCCTCTTTCAACATTCAACATGGTATGACACACGGTTCAACATGTTGACTCGTTTCGTTCAACATTCAACATGGTATGATACACGGTTCAACATGTTCACTCGCTTCTTTCAACATGGTATGATACACGGTTCAACATGTTCACTCGCTTCTTTCAACATTCAACACTGTATGATACACGGTTCAACATGTTGACTCGCTTCTTTCAACATGGTATGATACACGGTTCAACATGTTGACTCGCTTCGTTCAACATTCAACATGGTATGATACACGGTTCAACATGTTGACTCGCTTCTTTCAACATTCAACATGGTATGATACACGGTTCAACATGTTGACTCGCTTCTTTCAACATTCAACACTGTATGATACACGTTTCAACATGTTGACTCGCTTCTTTCAACATGGTATGATACACGGTTCAACATGTTGACTCGCTTCTTTCAACATGGTATGATACACGGTTCAACATGTTGACTCGCTTCGTTCAACATTCAACATGGTATGATACACGGTTCAACATGTTGACTCGCTTCTTTCAACATGGTATGATACACGGTTCAACATGTTGACTCGCTTCGTTCAACATTCAACATGGTATGATACACGGTTCAACATGTTGACTCGCTTCTTTCAACATTCAACATGGTATGATACACGGTTCAACATGTTCACTCGCTTCTTTCAACATTCAACACTGTATGATACACGGTTCAACATGTTGACTCGCTTCTTTCAACATGGTATGATACGCGGTTCAACATGTTCACTCGCTTCTTTCAACATGGTATGATACACGGTTCAACATGTTGACTCGCTTCTTTCAACATTCAACATGGTATGATACACGGTTCAACATGTTCACTCGCTTCTTTCAACATTCAACACTGTATGATACACGGTTCAACATGTTGACTCGCTTCTTTCAACATGGTATGATACACGGTTCAACATGTTGACTCGCTTCTTTCAACATGGTATGATACACGGTTCAACATGTTCACTCGCTTCTTTCAACATTCAACATGGTATGACACACGGTTCAACATGTTGACACGCTTCTTTCAACATTCAACACTGTATGATACACGGTTCAACAACTTGATCGCCTCTTTCAACATTCAACACTGTATGATACACGGTTCAACATGTTGACTCGCTTCTTTCAACATTCAACACTGTATGATACACGGTTCAACATGTTGACTCGCTTCTTTCAACATGGTATGATACACGGTTCAACATGTTGACTCGCTTCTTTCAACATGGTATGATACACGGTTCAACATGTTGACTCGCTTCTTTCAACATTCAACATGGTATGATATACACGGTTCAACATGTTGACTCGCTTCTTTCAACATTCAACACTGCATGATACACGGTTCAACATGTTGATCGCCTCTTTCAACATGGTATGATACACGGTTCAACATGTTGACTCGCTTCTTTCAACGTGGTATGATACACGGTTCAACATGTTCACTCGCTTCTTTCAATATTCAACATGGTATGACACACGGTTCAACATGTTGACACGCTTCTTTCAACATTCAACACTGTATGATACACGGTTCAACAAGTTGATCGCCTCTTTCAACATTCAACACTGTATGATACACGGTTCAACATGTTGACTCGCTTCTTTCAACATTCAACATGGTATGAACACGGTTCAACATGTTGACACGCTTCTTTCAACATTCAACACTGTATGATACACGGTTCAACAACTTGATCGCCTCTTTCAACATTCAACACTGTATGATACACGGTTCAACATGTTGACTCGCTTCTTTCAACATGGTATGATACACGGTTCAACATGTTGACTCGCTTCTTTCAACATTCAACATGGTATGATATACACGGTTCAACATGTTGACTCGCTTCTTTCAACATTCAACACTGCATGATACACGGTTCAACATGTTGATCGCCTCTTTCATCATATGACACACGGTTCAACATGTTCACTCGCCTCTTTCAACATTCAACACTGTATGATACACGGTTCAACATGTTGACTCGCCTCTTTCAACATTCAACACTGTATGATGCACGGTTCAATTTTAATCAGCAGTCGCAACATCTGTTGATCAATAAATGTCTAACTGGGTATCATAGGCTTTAGTTTTCTTGAATGTGGCCAGAGAGGTCGCTCAGTCCACTTATCAGCGGCTTCCCCCAAGGGTAGAAGTGGGATACGTTTGAAAGAGGCGGCGAGTCGACATGTTCAGAACCGTGGGGAATGTACAAGGGCCGGATTGAATGTAAGTTTCGCCTCTGAGTAGGGAAAATGCTTGACTTTGTTTGAAGTTCCAATATAGGGTAGAGGGAATGCGCAACATATTGTAATCTCATATGAGAGAGATCAGTTTCTGTTAAGAAAAACGTGACCCAGGAAACGTTGACTCGTAAGATTCCCCCACCCCTGGGGAAAAGTGTCAAGTTTGTTCCACCCTTTTTACAATCCCCCTGGTCGGCCCGGGAGTCTACCCCGAGGATAAGTGCATAACACGTGAATTATGACATATTCAGCTAAAGTACTTGCTTTCTAACTTTGCTTACCTAATTTCTTTCGTTTCTTGATCTTCGTGGGTTCCTTAGGGCCCTAACCATTAAAAAAAAGTATTACGACGGAGACAAATGTGCGGCAAGAGATAATTATAAAAAATATAGAAAGCTAAGATAGCATTGTATCTTGACGGTATTTGGCGCCGCACACGATCGATACTGTCAAAACTGTTCGTAATTATCACTCATGGTTTCACGCCAAATACTTGTTTGTGTAACCGGGTTGACGACATAGCTGTTTTGTGTATTTAGTTTGTCGCTGTTTTAACGCCATTGTTTTTGCTTACGAATTGTAGTTATTTGTGGTTTGAGTCATGGGCTAGATTGCAGAATACCGTCTACTGGATATGCGTCGTTCGGTACATGGTCTTATACATTTTTTGGAAATTATTATCTCAAGTTTCGTTCTATTAAAGAAAAGCACACAGAGAACTCTATCAAACTTAGACATAGTCCTCCTCTTCATTTTAACGCGTAGACGCATTGACGCGTACTCACGAATATCAGTAGCTTCGTTCTATTAAAGAAAAGCACAGAGAGAACTCTATCAAACTTAGACACAGTACCCCGTGAGAGTAAACTATAATGATATATGCAATCGCGCAATTTCTTGCACGATTCGGGGTAAGCTTGGTCGAACTATGGTTTGTATTTTGGCAAGACCATGGCTAATTCGGTTAATTCGCGAAGAGATTTAGATGATATGTAAATTACTCACAGCCTCTGTCGAAGTACACGTAGTTGCAGGTTCAACAGAAGTTGTCTGTTGTGATTTTTCCTGTGTTTCTTGGACCTGACAGCTGATCGTGATGTCATCTTCGTCAACTGTTCTTTTAATTCCTGAAGAAACTGAACCTGCCAAACATGCCATCCACATATCATACACACATCTAATACACACTTAACAACGACTGATGGGAAGGAGTGGAATGTCGTTGCCATGGGGGAAGATGTGTCATCGAAACCCTTTCCCATTTCAGACCTCAGAAAAGGAAACCATAATCCAATCAGAAAGCAGAATAAAAACGCCGAAAATGAAACCCCCACAACGGCACATATACGTATCGCTCTAATACGGGGTATTCCCCTAGGGAGGGACTCGTGAATTCTTATTTGACATTTAGGGATTGCATAATCGACGTGAGAGACCTGATTCACACAAGTGAATTTAAGGTAATTGCCCCACATGACATTTGAAAGTTACTATCTAAGTTTGATTTGCTATTATGCTGAGTGTTTAACAGTTTTCGCATTTCCAGTTATTATATATTGAAAACCTTGCTGGCGGGACATTTGTTGTTACTCGACATAATAAAGTTGAATCCGTTCAGTCGATTCTCAAACTTCAGTGAATGACCTACAACTTTAGAGAAAGGATATTCATCCCGAGGGTAGGGGACTCGGTATGTTGGTACAACGGTCAGGGGAAGAGACGGGCTCCTCGTTGTTCTTAATGACTATCGCTCTCGACACAGTAAAGTCGGTGTCCCATTTAGTATGTGCGAATCTAATTCGTGATTCTAAATGGTAAGAGAACGCAGCTACAAGTTCCCTTTATCTGTTAAGCAAACATACCAAAACAGTGCACGCATTTTCAGTCAAACTCCGAGTTCCCAAATGATAAACTTTCTCATAAGGAAAGACAAAAATAACTACCCAGATTAGCGAAGTATGCTTTCCAGGTATACTGGAGAAAATTTGAGACACTTTTGCGGAAGGATGGCAAAGATTCGAGTGGATGAAAAATACTGTGTTTAAGATAAATTTAGAGCAACTTGAAATCGGTTCACTGTAACCGAAATCAAGTTTCTGGAATAAGTTTTTGTAATCCACTTTAATCTTTGCCATCCTCTGTCGAAAAAGTTTGAAAAGCATATCACGACATTCACATGGTATTTGTCTTCTATCTCAGGGTGTTATTTTTGTAGTCTTGTATTAAAGAAACTTAAAGGTTCAATTCGAGTGACATGTAAGAAGTTACATCAGAATGGAGCAAGATCTTACCTGAAGTTTTCTTGGCAATCTTAGCTCTCTGAGAGATCCACAAGCGTTGCTATGAAAAGACAAGGATATATTATTTATGCCAAATTTCCTCGAAGGATGTCTCCCCTTCCCCATGACAAAATTCTAAACAACTGTCGTCCAATCAATGAAGGAGTTTCTCTCATGCAGAACCAAAACATCACGGGTAACGAAAAGGAAACTGTGGTGAAAACTAACCTTTTTCCTGACTTTTTGTAGCCATGTTGAAGTGGCTGTTGAGAAAACACGATTCTATGTTAATATGATTTACGTTGATCACATTTGTCTTGGTTCGGTTACTCTCTATTACAATTTTAAAAAGGTCTTTGACTCACCCCCCCCCCCCAAAAAAAAACGTATTGATGCCGAGTGGATCCACAGCTATTTTGGGCCATGCTATGACGAAAATCATCGTCAATATTAGGACAGACATACAAAAACTAACTTCAATATGTTTCAGTTTACAACCACAGACAAAGTCCCACAGATAATATCAGCATAAAAATAATAATACTATTAACACTGCCCCAACGTGTGTTGATATCAGCTCTAAGCCAATTTTCTCTGCAAACAGAGAAGCTCCAACTTCTGGGCTAGTCAGTCCGGTTTACCATCGTCAAACCGGTTTTCACAGTGCACGCATTTATTTTATTGAAAAGTCTGAGCCCATTGTCTTGAGGCCACTCGATTCAGCCTGGGCTCGAAATTGTATCCAAGCAACGGTCGTGCATGCTCAATATAAACCTGGCAGGTTTCGGTAAAGCCTTCTTTTCTCTCTTCCGACTTCTCTTTTCGCGGGAAGGACGAGTCTCCTTCGCACCCGTTCTTAGGGGCCACCTCCGCCACAATATTCTTAGGGGGAGGTGGCCACTAAGAACGGGTGCGAAGGAGACTAGAAGGATGAAGGCTCTGCTCACAGTGTGTTTTCTCGCCTCATCGGCCAGGCCAGTACAATTGATTCAGTAATATTATGTTTATTAATGTTGCCGTTTATAAAATAAACAGAATCTCTCGGATGATAGGTCCTAAAATGTCATACATCACGTGGTCTATAATATCATATCACGTGATTAATGACGTCATCACGGATAGGGTATTTCCATACCTGAATGTTCCCTTTGTTTTCTGGTGGCTGGGGCCTGGCTCTAGGGAAGATTATGACGTCATTAAAATTAACAGTAAGATTAAATTAAAACAAATATCTTAATTTTATTTTCAGGCATTTGTCTCCAATATCCCGAATAGTCCAGTTTCGTATTCGAAAATTACCGCTGAATACAATGAATACAGACGCATGTACGCAGGGTTAGCCTCATTCTGAAGTTAAACATTAATAAATACCAGCGAGGTGGTGGGCTATTCACAACTCTGCGTATTGTTATAGTTTCGCACCTTCTCGCTGGTATTTAAGAATGTTTTACTTCAGAATGAGGCTAACCCTGCTTACATGCGTCTGTAGTCATTGCATTCAGCGGTAATTTTCGAATACGAAACTGGACTATTGTAACTCGAAAGAGCGACGTGTGGAGCATATGACGTCACGACAGCAAACCGCTGGTTGAAAATCGCAGCCTAGTGGTAACGCACTTCACTAATGGCAGACATGATTCTCCGCAAAATTCGTAGTCCTTTGGGAACCTTTTTCACTAATGTGGATATTTCCGCCACTGTTTGTCCTTTTTGATGACAAAAAGTGCCAAAAGAAATGGTAGATTTCGTCATAACGGCACTTTAAAGTGCCTATGAAGTGAAAAAAATAGATCCTGTTTTTATTTTATTTTATTAAATTTTAGTCTTCCCTTTGTCATTTTGTGCAATAAAAAAATAAATTTGGAGCGCGCGAATATTATTTTTGTTCGTATTGAAGTCATGCATAATTGACAAAATCATGCGCCATTTTTTATGCCGTTAAAGATATGCTAACCACATACATTCCCTCAAGTGGTTGCACATTTATATTCACAAAAGTAAAAATATAGCCGACGGCAAGGCTTATTTGAGAAAAAAATATGACAAATGGCAACGCCCCTCATGTGAGACATATTTAGTATGAGAATTAGACACAAAAACGAACTCTATTTTGCATTATTTACGAAGACGAATACAGATGTGCAAACCACTTGACGTCACGAATGTAAGTTCGCGCTCTACAAATCTATTTTTAATTGCACAAAATGACTAAGGGAAGACTAAAATTTAATAAAATCGATTTTTTTACTTCATAGGGGGAAGAAGTTGTAGGTTTTTGTATGAGCTTTTTCATTTCGCCTACGAAATTTCGGCTCAAAGCACAATACTTTTTCCTGTGTGCATGCATGTGGACTGAGCAAGTTTAACATTTCCTTTATCTAAAGCCACACACACAAAGACAATAAAAAATACTCACAGCATCGTCCTTGTGTAACTTTTTTCTTACTCTCTTCCGTACTTTCTGTACTACGGGTTCAACCGGAGTTGCCTTCTCCTTCTCCTGCAGTTCCATCTCGCTGAACCGCATCATCGCCCTTTGTAGCGCCCGTTCCTCGCGGGTCAACTCGCTGGGGTCCCGATAAAGGTCCCCATCACTAGAGATTGGTTCCCGCACGGGCGAGGGCAGCTTGGGTTCAAGTCTTTTTTGAATGATATTACTGCTTGATTTTCTCTTTCTCATGAGTTCCTGCGACGATTCTGAATCAGACTCTTTCTCGTTTGTATTCTCAGCGTCGGGGTGTATTTCGAATACGTCGTCGTCCTGCATCTCCGAATCTGACACTTTTCTAACAGGCGAACCAGTTCTCGTATCTTTAGTATTATCCACGTCTATCTGACCATTACGTTTAGATACTACCGACCCGACATCTGCTTTCGAGGGTATAAGCCCTGATGAAGTAGATACCAATCCCGCAGAAGTGAAAACAAATGTCGAGGATGTACGAGCAGAACCCCAGGAGGAAGTACACAAACTCGGACAGAAATCCGCAGATGACGTAATCGCATGCGAAGATGGAGAAGAGAAACTCATCACAGAGCCTTTAGACTTAGAAGCCATGATAACATCCGTGGATTCGGGCTTATTGTCTGAGGACCTCGTAGAATTCGACTGTCTATTGACCTCCGCTGAAGGCGATTCCGAAGCCAGAATTCGTTCAATATCCGGACTGTTTGCGGATTCGTTAAGCGCATACGCGTAGGCGCAATCGTCCCTATCCATTTCGTCGGTTTTCGTCGCTGTATGCGTTTGCGTTTGAAAAGTTACTGCGTTACCACGCGAAGGCGTAACGGGTCGGAACATTCGCTCGTGTGAAGATATTTCGGGGGAAGGGACAAGCCTCTCCAAGCAGCTTAAATCAGAATTCGTTTTACTAAACTGATTACGATTACTGCATATAATGGGAAAAGATTGCGACGAGGCATAGACCGCCTCGAAAGGTCTTTGCTGCGGGACAATCCGGAATCCCGAATCCGCGGAATGGTAATGCAGTATGGTGCTTGGGTGAAAAGGGACGGGTTTCCCGCGAAGATCCGCGGGATACCCGGGGCTATCGAATATGGATCGAACTTTGACAACACCAGGCGAAACGATGCGATGGGGAGAATTAATGGAAGGCACGGGAGCAAAAAATGCCCTACCCCCTCCTGGCACTGTCACTGCAACAGACCCAGAATCCCACATTGGTAGCTTCGGCTTCAGCTCTCGGTAACTGCTCGGAACAACAGTGAGGTACGTATTCACGCCGCACTCTGATTTAACAGTACTCGGAGGTCCAACAATCATCCCTCTAACAGAACCAGCAATGCTAGAGGAGCTTTGCGTAGCTATACGAGGACTGCTTAAATACGTACTACAAGGAATAGGTTTAATTTGTTCCGCCACGCGATTTTGGCTAATTTCTGGAATGACGTTTGGAACTAGATTTCGGTGTACTGCAGCTCCTCGAGTAACATTCGATTCACCTGAACATTGGTTCGTGTTGCTAATTCGATTCCGATTGATTTCTACCAATCGATTAATGATCGGTAGGTCGCCATTAGGGTTCGTATTTACAATTCCTCGCTCTACTGCTCGGCGAGATATAAGGTCGTGATCGGTTTTATGAACGTAGACATTCGTGACGTCACTACTGTCTAACACCGTAACCCGATTCCGGTCTCCTTCTGCTATTCGTACAACATTTTCCGGAACTCGAGATTTCGATATTGGTCCAATAACCGGAATATGACTTTGGTCTGTTTCTGATACTTGCTTGTACGGTATGACTGTATGGCTATTCCGGTCCACTACCGGAACTAGGTCCGGGTCTTTGCCCGGATCTCGAGTTTGCTTTCCGTTCATTTCCGTAGCTTTATTTCCTAACCGAAGAGTTACTGCTCCCAGAAAAGAACTATCAGTGTCCGCTCGTGACAGAGGCTGAAATACGCCATTTGAGTTTGAATTCGAGGCCGGCGGAGCAGCCATAGTAACTACATTTGCTCGCATCACTTTGGTTGGTTCTCCATTAATTAAGCGAACAGAGAATTGCGTTCCGCTACTCGTTGTGGGACCAAGACTAGTAATATCCCTGAAACCTTCAGTATTTGAGTCCCTCTGCAAAGGCTCCTTATGTTTAGGGGACGTTGTTGTAGGTTTACCGTTACGCGATAGTTTTGAGATCCATTTGAGTCGTTCCGTGAATGGAAAGTTGGCACTGTCCCTGGTGGTCTGCTGTGCATGAGGTGTTGAACAACGCTGGGAGGGAGGGGTGGGGATCATGCCTTCCACGGTGATGACGTCAAGCCGCGTCGTGGTTGAAGTATCGTGAGCGACAGGGGACGTGGACTCGTCGGCTTTTGTGACACCGAGGCTGTCCCTATCGGGATCTGAAAGAGTGAAAATATTATGATGATAGGAGTAGGGCAAAACCCACCAAAGACAAAGAAAAGGAACTCAGAAACAAGAGTTTAAAACATTAATAAAAATGTGGTGGCTTGAAATGTTAATTTGGTTTAAAAAGATGAGTGCACTCTCTTACCTCTACAATCAACTCCCCTCACACTAATGTAAACATACACCCTACCCAACAAAAAATATTCCCTGTGAACAACACGCAGAAAGATTTAACACGGAAGGAAATATAGGGTGTGGCCTGGGATACCCTGCCTTTTGACAAAAGAGACCTATGGCTAATCCGGGGAAACAGAGCACAGACCGCGATGAAAACGAGAGTACAATTGTACAACATGTCGTAAATAGAAGCAGAATTAAATAGAGATAACCGGACATAAAGTGAGCCTGGGCCTGTGCCATTACAAAAGTAGCATTTCCATACTATTACAGTGTGACTACAGTAACCGGGAACAGAACGAGAACTAAACACATTGCAAAACGAATATAAAGCATTCCAAAATACAAATCCTATAGCCATATCCAGGCGATGTTCTTCATTCAAAAGACTTCGACTACAGAACTAGTCCACCAAATGTGCCTTTTACCGGATCGAAGCTCGAGCAAGTTGAAATGCTATTGTCTTGTACTCGACACTGATTGACTCAAATAACCGTAACTTGGAATGCTTTGTATTCGTTCTGCAATGTGATTGGTTGCTGTTGTCTAAGTGGTTACACTAGTCGCACTGTAATGACACTGTAATGACACACTCTGATATTTTGATTCAGACCGACAACACGACAAATGCAAGCACATGCAAAATTTTATTGAGACGTTGAATTTAGCTGTTATTCTAAATAAAAGCAACTTGATAAGATGAAAATGTATTTAATTTCTGCCTTATTAATGCCTCCGCGGAGAGCCTATCGTTTGATTGTACTCCATTCATCCTTCTACTTCGTTTCCGCAAGTCGTAATTACGCAGTGTTTATTTGATATGTTCTGTTACTGGATCGGGAAATAGGTCAGTCGTTTGAGCACAACACACGGTATGTTTACGTGAAGAAATGTTAATGCTTAGGATTTCATTAAGAATTCATGGGGAAATGTCGAACGGGAAAACAGGACATAGAGTACGCTTGCCGTACGTTCAGCTAATGTGAAGAAACGCCCAGTGTTAATTGAGGGAAGGCGTTTTTACTTTAGTAATAGCTTTGAAATGAAAGCGAAAGTTGGCCAAAACGATCCTTTCGCTAATATTTACGAGCGACAAACAAAGTGTCTCTTCAAAGCGGCTAACTACGTTTAGAAAATCGATCGTCAATTTGTGTTAGTACGACGTGTTAAATCAATTTTGAATTTCGAACTTGCCACTCCATTACGAGTATACTAAGTAGGCATTACCTTCAAGTATTGATATGCCAACTAACGGTCGAATTTCTACCATTATTGAATAACCAACCTTTTGTTGTAGACGTAGGTTTCGAACTGTTCTCGATTTTGGAGCTCGTTGGTGTCACATATTCATCACCACTAACTTCTCTATCACAAGAACTCGACACATCACCGTCATCTTTTCCGGTCGATATATCATCGATGGCAATCGATAATTCTCCGTGTGCTCGTTCGTCACTTTGTGAGCGGCGAAAGCTCTTTCTGAGATGCTCGAACAGCGATCTACGTTCGCGCGGGGCTGGCACGGTTTTCTTGACACTGTCGATGTCATTAGCACCTGGAGAGGAAGATATTAATTACTCATGATCTCCCGCTTAGTATCGCATTTAAAACAATAACAAACCAAGTCTATTCCTGTTTGCACAGCGTGAAAGAATCGAATTCAAACGTATGGTTTTTACGTTTCCGGAAAAGCTGGCACAAATATTTTTAACTCTCTCTAAAAGGAGGTCAACAGAAATTTGCGAGGAATTGAAATGAATGAGTTTTAAAGACGAGGTTCTTTAGTCTTATTTCAATAAACAGAATTACCTGAACAAGCTTGTTCGTGTCTTGTGCTTTCTCCATCGCCGTTTGCACTACCCCTGTTCGAAAAAAAGAAAATACAATCGGTTAGAATTTTGAACATCTTTGAATTCAGTTAGTTGGGATACCTGTGCTAATGGACCACAGGCATCCCATTTCAGTTTTTTTCAACTGCAAGTAATACAATACCGCTCGAAACCTGTATTCTGATTGCTTTATTATACTGTAGCTCTATTGTTTTTGTATTGCACGTTCTAAGGGTTAGGGTGTTTTGTATTGTTGGGTAAGCCAATGCTGTGGCTCGGTACAGGCCGGCTCAATACTGCGCGTTTTTTTTCGTTTTTTCCGATTTTGTTATGTTAAAAAAAAAATCCGCGTAAATTTGTTATTATGTACTTGGCGGGGAAATTAGCGCTTGGTATAATTACGTCCCTAAGGTTTCGCGAACTAGAAGTTGTCGAGGATATGCAAACCGCCGTCTGGAGCGAGGTAAAGCTGAGGTTACGAGTGTATACCGTCAGAGCAAGTCAATTTTGTCATAACTACGGATCGTAACTAAATAAAAACAGTCATGTAACGGAGTGCGTGGTTCCAGTTTCTGACACTTATTTTAATGAATATTTCCTTACATTTCGTTGCTTGTAGATGGTCTCAACGTGCTGTCCGTCGCCTGGTAAAACAATACAGAATTAGTGAATCTAACATGTTTAGCTAGTTTGCTCCTTTGATAAAGCCACAGAAGTTGTTTTGTTATTACCCACCGCTTTTTCTGGGGAAATGGGAATTCAAGTTTGGCTATACTTCTAGCCTGCGTAGCAACCCTTCTTATGTTTTCCGGCAGTCCCGGCGATAAGTTGAGTGAGGGGGATTAGATCGGGACAAACATGAAAGTGAGGTCAAGCACGATGTGAAGAGCCAGTTCAGGCTCATTTTTACCGCGACAAAAACGTTATGCTCCGCTGGCCAATAAGAACGGAGGCTCTGGGGAGGAGGTTATTCAAATTCAGGTTTGGTACATTTTCCGAGGGCTTAAACTTTTTCACTGAATAATTTCCTAACTTAGTAAATTCGCAGTGAATTACAAATTAAGGAAACTTAAATCTATTAACATTTAGGATATGCTTTAAATTAGTTTTGTTGTTTTTGACGAAACATTTCACAGCAGTTTGTTTTCTGTATAAGTTTGCGCGGGAAACTGCTTGACGCGCGCGCTGGGCTCAACAAAAGCGCATGCGCGTAACATTTTGCCGCTGTGTGGTTCAAGCTGGAACGTTAACCTTGTATCAACAATGCTTTTAGACCATCAGTTGAGATATATAGGATATTACACGGTGGTGAGAAGATATGAAGTTTATCCTCGAGAGTCGAAAACATTTCACGAGTAAGCGCAGTAATTTTCTTTTTATTATATGGACAATTAAACTGCTCTAAGAACTCTTATCTATTCATTTTACTTACTGTCAGTACAAACTTCTTGGTGATCGTTCTAAGCTATATTATAACTAATGTACGTATATTAGAATTTTAACAACATAGAATAATTTAATACCATAGGAGTTTTTTTAACGTAGTTAGATGATTAGTTAGTTAGATAATTAAACTTTTTACACACGACCCCACAAGCGGCAACGCTTAAATACTATCGTATTTAAATAAATATTGTAAAATTATTTAATAATTCATAAGGGTACTAGCCAATCCCATGTGCTGAATGACACCACATGATCGCAACTGTATACCCCCTACAAACCTGATTAATAAAACATCAGGTTCTGTATCGATATACAGACCCCATGGTCAGCGATACAGACCCCATGGTCCGTTATAGCTCTAGTAGTATTCTGTATCAGGTACAGAATACTAGCAAAGCTAGTGAGGGAAGTCTCACGACCGATCACTGACTCCCCCTATCCCGTGACAGTTAAAAGTACATCTGCTCTCTTATTATGTACACACCATCTATTCCATGTGGGACCTATTTTTCTGCACGCTACGCTCTGCTCTCTTATTGCATACACATTGTCTCTTCGATGTGGGATATGTTTTTGTGAGAAACTAATTCATCCCACATCGATAGCAAGGTGGGTGCATATCAATGTCTTTTAGTTATCTATTCACTTCAGAAGTAAGATAAAATATTCGCGTCCGATCTGTATGGGCTTTACAATGGCTCACCGAAGCGGCTCGCCATTGTAAACGCCCATACAGATCTCCCGCTCATATTTGATCTACTACTTATTGATTGATTGATAAGCTGTTCTGGGGAGTTTCATCGGGTTTTCCGGCTTGTCTCTTCGTCGCAGTCGAGAACATTTAGCTTTAGATCGTATTTGGCTTTTTGTGCTCGGAATATTCATTGTCATGCAGCTCATTTTTAAGCTGTTTACATCTTTCTCTGTGACTTTCACAAACCTACCGCCATCTTTGTAGTTCAAATGGAAAATACGCTACTCGGTACCCGGATGTAGTTTCGTATGAGTTCTATGAGTGGTTTATTTCGCAGTCGAGAACATTTAGCTTTAGATCGTATTTGGCTTTTTGTGCTCGGAATATTCATTGTCATGCAGCTCATTTTTAAGCTGTTTACATCTTTCTCTGTGACTTTCACAAACCTACCGCCATCTTTGTAGTTCAAAAGGCGGCAAACGTGACGTCATCGATGTTTTCACTAGTGAGGATATGGAAAATACGCTACTCGGTACCCGGATGTAGTTTCGTATGAGTTCTATGAGTGGTTTATTTCTCAGTAAAACACTATTGTCCATCCATGTAATCATTTTTTTGGGGGGGGGGGGGGGGGGGACGAGCACGTAAATGTTGTTGCTTTTGAATTGCTGATAAACTATTTTTTCCATAACCAAAGGCACATGTTTTTTACTTAAAGGGACACGAATTGCCAATTGAATTGAACTTTCAAGTTTCTTTTAATCAAAACAACAAAAATAACACCTTTAGTGGGAGAAAAATAACAAGTGAATGCCCCGATATACTTTTAAAACGTTTTCGACAGAGGATGGCAAAGATTAAAGTGGATTACAAAAGCTTATTCTACAAACTTGATTTCGGTTACAGTGAACCGATTTCAAGTTGCTCTAAATTTCTCTTAAAAGCAGTATTTCATATCCACTCGAATCTTTGCCATCCTTCATCAAAATTGTATCACATTCTCTCCAGTGTACCTGGAAAGTATACTCTGCTAATCTGAGTAGTTATTTTTGTCTTTCATCATGAGAAAGTTTACCATTTCAGGGTTGACAGTGCCGATATTTTTTCTTGCTCACAATAGATACCCTTTAAGGGGGATATACATGTCCCCTGTCTGAGTTTCAAAACTAGTCGTGTCGCAGTCTCAGAAGGTTGGCATATCGCTGTCTGAATTTCGTTTATAGTTTTCTTATTTTTCTCTGTCGCTCTCGCAATTCCATACGTTCGTCGTTATTTCATTTCCTTCATGTCGTTGTTTCAACGCCGTGTCGCTTGTCGGAATTGACCCCTGACAGGGCCTCAATACATGTTCGATATTTCCCCTCGTTTGTAGCTTTGCGAGACATTCCTTTCTCACCTGTGTATCAGGATCAACAGTCTCCTGTTCGCCGGTTCCGTTGCTGCTATTGATATCTGGCGTGGATGTGGTGACCTCCATAACGTCTGTACAAAGATGTTTGGCTTTGTCGGCAGCGGAGGGAGGCTCGTGTGGCTCCTTACTACAAGACAAACAAGCAAACAAACTGATCAATGTAATGAAGCGCGAGAGGAAACGTTTTTACATTTACTGAGAACAGCATGGACAGCATCAGCTTTATTTATACACGCTAGCACGCTAGGCCCACGCACGATACGCACCCAACGCCAGCTGAAAGCGCACCACAAATACTCCAAAGTGATATCCCAGGGGCCTTTACGCGACATAAGTATTATCCCAATGAATTCCAATCGTACATTTTTCTACTTTTACCCAGTTTAGAGGCGAGTATTGAAATGCAAAAGCTCTTAACATATATGAAGTTGCAGTTGTTTGCAACTTGATTGAATGGGAATTGCGAAAGACATCACAAATCCCCTCCCCCTCCCCCCCGCCAGATATCGGAAATCATGGGGTGAGTCTTCTATCGAAGGGATTGCCAAGCGTTGCCCAGTGACAAGCGTTTTTCTTGGGTGTTTTAGTGTTTTCCTGGGAACGAACTATCTAAATCCAATGAACTTTAGATTTCGAATGAAATTAAAACTTTTGCCAAGAATCCTGTACAAGAAATTTGAAAGAAACTTAAAACCTTAAGCTTTCGCTCTCAACTGAGAGCTTGACGTGCGGGGGCCGGTACCAGGTCCCCCGCATTTGGGACAACACCTTGTATTTACGTGGGCCGAAAGCTTTCGCACTCACTTGTGATCAAGCTCTCAGTTGAGAGCGAAAGCTTAAGGTTTTATTAGTTTCTTTCAACTTTCTTGTACAGAGTTCGCAAAAGTTTTAATTTCATTCCAGACTTACATTTACCTGTACAGGCGAGCCTTCATCATTGTAACTTTAGATTTCCTCGGCGGTAAACATTTCAGGTCTCCTCAACTGGAGGTGGGGTACGAAAATTTAATGCAATCAACCAATCAAAAATGAACACGGGTGGCGCTAAGCGCTTCTCTCACCTCTGTGGCCCAGGTTCGATTCCCGGACGCGGCGCCATATGTGAGTTGAGTTTGTTGGTATCTCGCCCTTGCTCCGAGGGTTTTTCTCCGCGTTCTCCGGTTTTCCTCCCTCCTTAAAAACCAACCTAAATTCCAATTCCCTGGAGTTCGTCGGAATACTTAAATATAAGCCTCTGGCTTCGGAGACCCGGTAACGGCTTCCTGTATCTTCGACGTAAAATAAACCATTTATTATTATTAACGCTTTATTCGAAATCCTCCAATCGGCGCGCGTGAAACATTAGCCAAACAGCGGTCGTCGGTTGGGTGTATGGCCAGTGCTTCCACGTATGCGTGTCACGTAGTTCATGATACTGGGAGGGCAAGTACTTTAACTACACCGGCAGCGGATTTCGCATGAGTGGCAGGTTACGGCAATGACTTACAGCACGGTTCGCTGCACGGCATGCTGGGACATTAACATGGCTTCCTTATTGTTTTTCTGATCCAATCAAATTACAGAGTTACGGTACCAAATCCGGCACCAAATTAGGGCTCACTAAATCTATGCTAGCGACTCGTTGGCATCGCCTTCAACCCCGCTCACATACCTGTTATTAGTGTAGCCGACTCGTTGAATTAGTAGTTCAAATAAATTACTGGAGTCTGGAACAGCAGACACTTGAACGGTAGTTGTACAAGAAGATTCCTGCAAAACACAACCACATCACGTGAAAAGTGAACAACTGGAAACTAAATTAAAGAAAACCCCATCAGCTACGCAGAACGATCGATCCGAATATTCCGTACTTTTGTAGAATGACACAAATCACCCGTAGAAAGATTCTTATTTTGCAAAGCTTTCACAGATTTTCTCGACATTAATCGATAGCTAAGTTGGAAAGAACCGTAGTTTTGGTTATGCTAAACTGACAATTACTGAGACCCCCTCTCGCTCTTGGTTTCTAGAGCAGATTTCGCACGAGTGGGACAAGCTACGGGAATGACTACAGCACGGTCACTGTACGGCATGCCGTGACGTTGAAATGGTTTCCCATTGTTTTTGTCCTGCTGATCCAATCAAATTACAGAAATACGGTACAGCACGGTTACAGTAAGACTACAGACATGCTGTAGTGTCCCATTCATATGAAATCTGCTCTATCGGCTTCAGTGATAGTTGGCGAGGGAGATGGCTTAGCTTATATTAAAATAAATAAATACATATTATATTTGTTATAGCAGGCTGAGTATTACAGCTTACAGCTGGTGGGGGCCTGCTTTTACTCCTCACACACTCCCCACTACATTAACTGTTTTGGACACACTATACACTACACACTCCCCACTACATTAACTGTTTTGGACACACTATACACTCGACTCACGGTAGATTTTTACGGAGGGAGGAAAACCGGAGAACCTGGAGAAAAATCCTCGAATGCAGATAAGGAACCAACAACAAACTATATGGTGCCCGAGCAGGGAATCGAACCCGGGACCGCAGCGGTGAGAGGCGAGTGTTTTACCACTACATGCGCCAACTTGAGTCCCCGCAACCTGCATGTTAAGGTATGGTGTAGTTTTGCTGGTACGTTATCAAGGGCGGCAGCAGTAAACGATTCTTTTCATCAGAAGGTATCATACAGATATTGCGTGACTGCTGAAGCAAGAACACGAACATTTTGTCTATGAACTATTTGTTAGTGAAATAATGCATGCAGACTGATTAAATCAAATACATAAAGTATCGAGATGCACTTCGTATGCTTAGCCGTTTCGATTTGAAATTCAGTTCAATTTCGTTTTGAAAAGATACCAAATGGTACATCGAAGGCATTCACTGATGACGTACTTCACGTAGAAGGAAAGAGTTAACATGAAATTGACCCTCCTCACATGATGGCCATGTTTTCTAGAAGCAATAGGTTTTGCAAGGTCAGCCTCGAACTGAGCAGTTTTAAAACGAGTTTAGCCTCGCAAAAACAAAGATTTTTATCCTCCTGGGTCCGGTTGTTCGAAGCCAGGGTAAAGCTACCCCGAGGGTAAACTGTACAGATTAGAATTACAAATTTAGCGCTATCCTAAGTTACCCTTGCTTTGAACAACCCTGGGACTCAACAATAAAGCCATCATGCGAGAAAAGTCAATAGAGTATCACTCAAGGAAATTCTCTATTCAATTTAGTTGTAATACGCATATTATTCACATGGGAAAATATTAGGTCAATTGGAAAAAGATTTAGCATGATGTTCTATCAATATTCGAGATGACGTTACTAATGTAGACAAACTCCTTGACCCATAAGAAATTATAAAGGTTACATGAAGCATTCACGACATGCCTTTTCATGCTTCGTTCGTAACCGCCAAACTAAGAACTGAAAGGACAATTTCTTGATGACTACTGCAAATTCATGACGCTAACATGCTCGAAGTAAGAATGGTGAGGCTCGAGTTTTCGAGCAGAGTTGTCAGACTTGTAATATGCATACAAACCAAGAAATAACACAACAGATCGTAACGGGGTATTAATGACCTCTAAACAGCCACGTTCGATAAATATGAATGTTATAGACATTTGATAAAGTTAGCAATACTTTCTTTCTCTTACGACCTGCTCTTCTGTTATTGAGTTTAAAACGCACTGAACAAAGTATTCAGCAATCTCTATAGTATGTGCTAGCTGAGTTTACGTCTAGTTTTCTTTTGCCTTTCGTCTTTTTGCCTACTCTGTTGCTTCCAGTCGCTACCAGTACTTTTATAAAACCTCTGGGGTCTTTAAGGTTTCACAGCAACCGCTATAAGTTGAACAGAACCATGCAAAAACGTTCTTCCCGTAATTTAACAAGTTCTTTGCCAAACACTTCAAGGAAGCATGAAGCTCTTCTGGTTCAAATACTTTTTGCCCGGAAATTACTCGGCCAACTTCGCGTGGTTCCAAAGAAATCTTGACGTGTTGAGCGTTGTTGAAACAACAGAAATTTAAAATGGCTAAAGTTCTTAGAGATAAGTTGCTTTCCTTCGCCTCTTGCACTAACATTCGTTCTTTCACAAACGATTTTCAGGCCAGTGACACGTTTTAGTGCTACGAAACTCTCTGCCTTTCGTGCAGGGTTTCATCGATTGCAGCCGGAACTCCGAAGCTCCGCGGTAGCTAGTCGTGTTATTGTGGAAAAAAATAGTTGCAAAGAATAGATAACCTAATTCACTGTAGTTAGAAGCTAAGTAAACCTTAGTTCGAGGTGAATAAAAAAATTACGAAAATGAAAATCGTCAAAAAGTGAACGGAACTTCGAGAAGAAATAGCCTCAAGTTTTTGCACCGAAGTCAAGACACGTCTCAATAGAAAAAAATACAAGAATTTAGAAGTTCCCTACATAGCCGTTAGATCTCATTGTATAGGCAGTATCAAAAATAACGAAGTTTCAGCTGGTGTATTTTGGATTCGATAGGTACACAATACACCGAGCCATAACAGCATGGAGCTTTTAATACAATATTATTTTGTAGACGATAGCAATATATTCACCGCTGATGCACTGGTAAGACACATGGAAAATCCCTCACAAGAAGCAATACTAAGTTTGTGCAGACTCATATACGCCTTTCTGGCTAAATCAAGTAACATTCAAACGCGAAGTACTACTGGACTCAAAGCTCACCACTCATTTGTCTCCATAATGCATTACGTATCAGTAGCACCTACGACAAAGCCGATGTTTCATCTCACATATAAACTATTTTTCAAGAGTGAACATGAATCAGTTTTGTCGGCAAATCTACACAAAAACGCTGAGCTAAAACACATCCCGTGAGAAATCACAAAGAATTAGTGGTTACAAATGAATTTAAACCACGGGTGAAGTCAAAGAACTCGCCTCAGCGAAAGAAATATGCTCAACACAATAATCTATCTGAAAAGAATAGAGAATGACTCGTAGCTACAAAACTTTTTCCCGTACTCCACAGTGTCTTTAGTAACAAGTGAATTGATGGCTAAAATGTGAATTTAAAATTAAGAACCCTAACTTGACATCCTTCTCAAAAAGCCGTGTTGCCAAACGTCGAAATTTTAACACCATGCATACTATAAACGTGCACTTGTTACTTTCCTTCAAGGAAGCAAGGGGCACTTCGAACCTTTCTATTTTTACAGCAGTTGCATTTATGTTATAATTTTAGTGCAGTTGTTGACT
This sequence comes from Actinernus sp. WN-2022, assembly GCA_030867875.1. Taxonomy (NCBI): domain Eukaryota; kingdom Metazoa; phylum Cnidaria; class Anthozoa; order Actiniaria; family Actinernidae; genus Actinernus; species Actinernus sp. WN-2022. The sequence goes on from JAOWCC010000064.1 coordinate 35,145,265, forward strand.
GGTTCTCAGAAGATTTCGACAGAGCCTGGTCTCAGACAGCTAGGACAGTATATACTCACAGAATATTTTACGAAAACGAGATGCCTGTAGACACCACCTACAAAGATTTGAGGATTACTAGGATGGGTACGGCTCGACAAGAAAATCTACAGCTGCACTACAGTTGATTCACTACTGTGTGTTTCTGCGGCTACTCGACAGATCAATCTCCGTTAAAGAAAGAAGTAGGATGGGTTTTCTCTACGTATGAAACTTAGTTGAACATGTTAAGCAGCAAACTAACGGTTCGTTCCTGTTCAGTTGACACGAAGCAAAATAATTTGTGCACCGATCGCGGGTTTGGGTCGATATTTTCTTAACACCCAATAACTGGACTGGTTTTCTATTACCGACACTGCAACGTACTACATGGTTTTCAAGAAGGAACAACGAGGACGTTTTCTAAGTCCGTGGAAAAATGTATTCCTGGTTAAATCGAAACCTCTAACACAAGGTATGGATCCTTACAACAGGCCGCGTCTCCCGTTTATCACGACACAAACCTCTATGACCTAGTCGATGGTCCGCGTAGATAGCAGGAGGGAGAGCTGGAAGGAACCAAGGCGAGAGTTGGAATAGAAGACTGGAAACATGCTTCACTGCTTGTCTTCATCTGAAATCAACATTAAAATTATTCAAAGCCAAAGCTTTCGAACTCTAAACCTGTCCCAAAATGATCAAGTATCTCTTCCACGGTTAATAAACGCTACGTACGTAGTAAGAGAAAAACCGGTGGAGAAAACTACCAGTTGAAATAACAATAAAAATACCAGTTCCACACACAAGAACGTAGACTAGATTAGTACGAAGCAAGTTCCGTACCTAAACGATGTAATATCGCGAGAGGCTGGAGTGCGAACTTCGAACGTTCGGCCCTTCCAATCGTTCGACCAAGATGGCGGACTTCGTCCACGACCAATGTCACCCTCGCGTCTTTCCTTATTCTAGCGTCATCAAGTGTTCACGCCAGCTCGACGAGACGAAATCCTTGTGGCATTGAATATTCATAGCTCGTTTTGCCCGAGTCATTCGGCACGACTTTCTGACCTCGATATAAACCAGAAAACGTAGGTACAGCGGTTGCTCACGAGTTTGGCTTCGGCACTGTACTAAATCAGGAATACTAATTCGATTGGAGGCTTCCCAGGTGATTGACAAACCCACAACCAGCAAGATAGGTGGCGAACGGGGTAGTGAGTCGCGGTACGCGATGTCCTGCACCCACCAGATGAGGTGCCAGGTGCCGCGAGACGAAGAGGCAAGAGTGGCCGCGCTTGCCGACACTACCCTGATTTAGTCCCCAAGGTTAATTGCAGATATGCATAAGTTTCGATTTCTGGCAGAAGGAAAGCCAAACATCGTAACGTAGTACGCTTGCCTCGAAGTTCAGTCGGAAGTTCGGACTCGACTTAACCCATCTCGATCTCAAAGTCTCGAAAAAGTGGCGTAGCATCAAACGTTTTTGCCGTAGCACTGATTTACGGACATTCTATCGTAGTACGGACCTTTGTTTGAAAACGAAACTACAGCAATGGGTCTGATTGCAGAAAATATCCCTAAAATAACTGAAAACCGTAATGATACGAAACGTACGCATGGCCAATCAAAGCTTGGCGCGGCGCATAAAAGTCTTCACTAGCCTCCAGATTTCCCTTTCCCTTTTAAGTTTACGGTTGTACCTTGATCGAAGGTGAGCCTCCTTCATTAATAATATGTAGTTGCCTCTCCAAATCTCGCTCTTCTGGGGCGTTAGTATGCCTTCAGGAGAAGAGAAATGAAAAACAAGTAATGTAGGTAGCACACGAGGCGGAACGTCCAGTGGCTTTAGACGTACGCCAAATACGCGAACCAGGATTCTTACTTTTCTTCCTCTGTATCACTATGCGATCGTGAAATGAAGCGATTTTGTGAATTTGCCACATCCCAGATGCTTCTCGCATTGTTCTCTGCCATTCCTGAGGGAAATATTTGATCGTAGAAGAAACAGGAACCAAGAGACAACAAAGTCTCTCTCGCGCTCTACATTTTGCATTTGGCTGCTCTTTCCCAAGATGTGACGTCACGAGAGCTAAGGAGAATTTCGATTTCAATACACATTTATTCGCAGTTTAGCGCCACCAAAGCAGCAAACAACTGAATATAGACAACTGTAATGTAGGACAGAGAGTAGATGAACATTACAGTTAGTCGTTCTTGTGTTCTTACTTTCAATTCAAATCTTAATGCTTCCTAATCTGGGATTTTCTTCAATAGAATGATTCTCCCAAACCCATGCAGCTAACCCCTGCGCCAGCAGTACAGTCAGCGTAAGGTCACGAGACCATAGCAGATAATTCAAGATGGCGGCTAGCGCGATGTGGTCTTGGTCTTGCGTCAGTATTTTCTTTCTGTTTTTGTGCTTTACGGGTAAGTAAGTCTTACTTATTCCATAAACAAGTATTATTCATGTTATGAAGCTTTGGAAATTGTGATTAAAGTTAGAAATTATAGCCCGTAATGTCGAGAAACGACGGCGATATATGATGTTGATTCGAGGGGATTCGATATCGATGACCATCTGCCCAATTTGGTGACCAAATTTGTACATAATGTAGTACAAGGCTCGAAATAATGGCTGGTTCGTTACCGGTCAAGATAACCCTTTACTGGCCGCCCAGACAAAAGCTTGAGCGGTCATATGACCATATTTGTGACGGGACATATTTGACCGGTGGCGGTGTCCTAGCGAGCGGATTTGATCCGGGAATCAAATCCGCTAGCGGAAAATATCCCCCCGAAAGAATTCGTTAGCATATTCGATCCCTCAGGTGATTCATATCTGCTAGCAGATCTGATCTCCCTTCGCAGATTTGGTCCCCTCGCCTAAATAAGCCATGCCTCGAAATTGACCATATTTTTCGATGTACTGCACGTAGAGACTTGGCACAGATATACTTGAAACCCTGTAAAAGACAGAGAGCAAGGTTTTATTTGACACAAAATGAACAGTAGAAGTGATCTTTAGCACAATGACTGACTCAAACGATTGTTATGGTTTACACTTCACTTGACAATGAAGTCATAAGCCATGTCAATCTCAGATGATGAGTGGAGGTGAATAGTGGTGGATATTTACCGAGCCGTTTCGGCTAGGTAAATATCCACCACTACTCACTGACACTGAGGTGAATAATTGTTTTAGTATATACCACACTGCAGATGAATAGCCAGCACCAAATAGCTATTTTATGTTCTGTCAAATGGACAAAAACTCGCACGAGGTGATCGCTGCTTCGCTCGGAGGTGAATATGAAATCATATTCACTGTTTGAGTAGCCAATCAGAGCGCGTGAAAAGTGATATTCACTGGTATGGTATATACGTACTAAAAATATATATTTTATACTTTTAATTGTGCATCGGGTAAGAATTAGGCTTATATACCAACTGTGTGTTGTTTGAAGATTTGAATAAATAACAGTGTTTAAATCTATTCAAAACACTTTATTGAGTTCATTAATATGTAATCGTCAATCACTTAGATCACTAGACATGGACTTGTCTTTATGTCTTGTCACAGGAATTAAATCTGAGAGGATAAAAATATGGGGATCAAATCCGTGAGAGGGGATCGAATACTCTAGCGGATTTGATCCGGGGGGATACATGTAGCTTCCACTAGCAGAATTGATCTGGGGGGATAAAATATGCAGAGGGATAAAATCTGCTGTGACACCAGCCGTTATTTCGAGCCCTGGAGTAGAACATCAAATAATTTACTGGAACTGCAGAGTACCCTGCAACTAGGTATATCCACATAGCCAGTGGCCATGGCTACACTTTATTACACTTTATTTTCGCAACACTATAATTTTGCAATTTTCACGATTTCATAAAAATAGCGAAAATTTTATGTCGCGAAAAATAGTGTCACGAAAATTTGCATTCTGGGTCTACATTCACAAGGGATGGGAGAAAGTGGATATCACGTGTGTTGTTTCCTGCAAGAAATTGACCCATACCAATGCATTTATTCATGAACCATTTAGTTCCTAGGTGCCTTTGCAAACCTTGTGGGGCATAAATGACTGTAAATAGCCATTGAGGTTTCTTGTGGTAAGACAGTTTATTACCATTCAACATTTCACTCATTGGCCTACTGGGAAGTCACACCTCCTTTACCTTGCCCAAGTTACAGTTTCGTTGAAGTTGTAGGTAATCGCTATTTTTTAACACTGGACATTGTACCTTGCAGGTTTTTACCAACCAGTATGCCATGATTACGAGCATAAGAGAAATACAAATCAAAAACAAAAATTGTATACAGTATTCTGGTTTATTTTCGTTTTTAACTCAAATAGCAAAGGTATTTAATGATTGAGTTATTGACGCAATCGCGAAAATAAAGTGACTCAGTTTCTACTAATTTAACAAAATTGCAAAAATAAAGTGTCACGAAATATGACCATCTCCAAATCGTGAAATTAAAGTGTCGCGAAAATAAAGTGTATTAAGGTACCGAAGTGGACAAAGTACCTAAGTCATATTACAAAGTGGCTATGTTGCTATGCAGTGACTTGTATGCCTAAGTGATATTACAAGGTATATTCATTGGTAACTGGGGGCATGTACTATGGAAGTGACTACACATCTACACTGTGGAAACTATTGTATATTCATAGCTGAGTAGAAGTAGCTATGCATCTATGCAGTGGAAACTAATGTATATTAATAGATAACCAAGGATAGTTTGGAAGTGGCTATGCATCTATGCATAGCCACGGATATATCTAGAGTTGTAGGGTATTCTGCAGTTTAGCCAATTTAGCATTGGCTTGTCAGATTATATATACCGATATGTCTATTTCTCAAACTTTGAAACTTTTAGAACATCAATCATATAATGTGAAAGGGTGAGCCATCTGGATCTGTGGTATTACAATGAAAATAGTATTACAGTTGAAACTTGTATAACATGGACAGCCTGAAGTGATCATATTAACGAGGTGTTGGTATTGGCATGCTTCACATTAAAGACTCTCTTTCAACCATTTGCGTGACTCAAGCGAGTTTTGTATGCATAAAAAGAGCATCAATGTAATTTTTTTTCCTCAGAAGGTATGTAACAACAGCTACTGTGCCCAGTCCCAGAAGAGAGATTGACAGAAGTCATCAATGAAAATGTCCCAGAATTCATCATTTGCCCCCCCCCCCCTCCCCCAGAATATAAATGTCCCAGAATTAATCATTATGACCCCCCCCCCCCCCCCCCCCCAATTTTCAGGACCTCCCTAGGTCCCTGAATAGCTACATGCTCGCAAAGCATAATGGTGAACCGAGAATCTTTAAGAACATAGGTGAGATTAGCCTGTGTGCTATGGTTGTGATAGAAATGTGTGCGTAAGTTATGCAGGACATAAGGCAGATTGGAGTTCATTGTCAAAGGTTGAATGATGTTGTATAACATGGATGCCTAAATCTATTGCTGTGTTTGTTCTCTAATGTTCCTTATGGATGCCTAAATCTATTGCTGTGTTTGTTCTCTAATGTTCCTTATGGATACCTAAATCTATTGCTGTGTTTGCTCTCTAATGTTCCTTATGGATGCCTAAATCTATTGCTGTGTTTGCTCTCTAATGTTCCTTATGGATGCCTAAATCTATTGCTGTGTTTGTTCTCTAATGTTCCTTATGGATGCCTAAATCTATTGCTGTGTTTGCTCTCTAATGTTCCTTATGGATGCCTAAATCTATTGCTGTGTTTGTCTCCTGTAAATTGTCTCCACAAAAGTTATTTGAACTTCCTGCACACCGCCATCTTGGATGTTATGACATCACAGTGTTGCCTCTATTGTCAGAAAACAATAGCTCTTTTGTTGTGCAGCAATAGGGACAACACTGCGACGTCATACGGTCCAAGATGGCGGCGCACATGAAATTCAAATCAGTTTTATGAACAGGAAAATCGGCTCATAATTAACAGCTAGTCCACAATTTACAGAAAACAAAGACAGCAATCGATTTAGTCATCCATATGGAACATTTGGGAGCAAACATTGTTTTTCAGCCAAGTTTCCTTTAATATAACCATCCCTACTTTTTCTCATCATCTGACCAACCCCAAAAATAAAAATAAATAAAAAATATAAAGACAGTGAAAGAGATCTATGTAAATCAGTTGAAAGATCAAATGAAAGGTCAGTCAATATGGCCCCATAAAGCGTAAGCTTTGGTTCTTTCAAGTGGCTGAATTTCTTCCATACTCAACCACAATATAATAGAGCAGACTTAGATACAAGACCTTAGTATGTGCCAGACTCCAATCTGGATTTTTTCCATTTTGTGAGGCCGACTGACCAAACCAATTTTAGTGAACCTTAGCAATGAGAAATGGAAGAAATGGATGGCCTAGCAATGTTGGCAAAACAGTTGTTAGTCAGATTGAGTAAAGTTTATGACATTCAGTTAAAAGTTACTTGAATGACAAAATTTCCAAAACATAACATACTGTAGTTTACCACTAATGTCTTATAAGCCCAAGCATTTTGCAAGGAAATTAATTTTTGTGATTTTCTTTAAAAAAATTACGGTAAGTTAGGGATGCAGCTTATAGCCAGGTACTTTCTAGAACATGTTTGGCTTAGTCATATTTTTGCCTGATTACTATGAAAATAGTGTCAAAGTGGGGGAAACATTAAGAACCCCAAATAGACTTGACAAAGGGTACACCAGAGGTGTTTATTTCCTATAATTTAGCAATAATTGTCATGGTTGACAACTATTTACAAAGAATAACAGTGAACTTGTACATGTACATTTTGAGATAAGAACAGCAGCCAGAGGCACAAGGCTCACTGTTTAGATGCACTCCTTTCTGTTATCCACTCTGCTTTCTAAAACTGCACTGAACTACTCTCAGATTAACTTATATAGATTTTCTGCACTTTATTTGAAAATTGAGGGCTTCTAAGACCTGTTACCGGCTTTTATAATGCTATGAAACAAAAGACATAACCAACAAAGATGATAAGCAAATGGGCAACAAGTTTTCTTCAGCTAATCTGCTTTCAGCATGGCACATGGTTCTCCAACTCACAAACACCTGAATATAAGAACTGACCTGTTTCTCGTTTGTAGTGAGAAATGGCTAAATTCATAGTGACAGTGGTTTATAAGTGAGTTTTCCAAAAACTTTTGGGGCTTATTTGGACAAATTATAGTCGGCAAAGTTAGGGGCGTGGCTCATACATTTGTAAGTGAGTGTGGCTTATGAATACTAAACTATGATAGGATGGCAATATTACATTAGTCAATCGTCATTCGATTTAGACAACATGCCAGACAGCATTCACATTAAATAAGGCTCGTTGGCAACACCAAACTTTACATTCGCTGAACAAAAGATAATTAGGTGGCTTATTTTGATATAATTAGGTTCTACACCAGAGTAGAGCGCCCCCAAAATGGGCCTATGTGCAATTCACAAGATGGTGTTTGTTCTAACAGATTCACAGTTCTGGCTAGGCTGTGCCTTGCTCCATTTCTGAATTGACCCATTACACAAAATGTTTGGGAGCATTGGGCATATGCTTCTATCACAAACAGGGCCCTTATGAACAAAGGGTTACTCAGAAATTGACCCATAGAAAAAATGAGATACATGTAATTCCTAGCCAGAGCACTGAGATAGTTTACATTTTATGTCATTTGGGAATTTTTTGAATCGTGAATCTGCAGGTGCATAGTACACCTGTACATACATACATAATCTTTATTTTGACACGGAGAGCCGTGCATACATGAACTAGTAATAAAATTACAGAAATGGATCCCTAGTTAAATAAAATGTGTTGTTCTAATTAATGTCGCTCCTCGCACAGATTGACCCTCCCCAGCACTTGTACAAAGTATAAGACAACAACACTGTTTGTGGCGTATAAGGGGGAACATGCCCAACTGATGACAAGACAAGTCTGGCGTGACGACCTCCATGGTGCAAACTAGCAGCAATAACAATAGACCTTTAAAGCCTCACTCATCTCCCCAGCACTCCGCGTGCTGGATCGGACAAGGGTATTGGCAGGTCAACGCAATCGTACGAGTACAGAGCTCGCACTAAACAAATGACGTAGCAGTTACGTCAGCAGCATAACAACAAGCAAAATACGCTTGGGGAAGTCGCCAAACAGACTTAACCGCCAACTGAGGGGATGACCCGAGTTTAATATCTTGTAATCTGCAATTAATATATAACAACAGGAACTAAAACATAAGCGCCAAACTCCCAGATTACAGGGTGGGTGGGAGGGGAAAATTCTTTGCGCTTTGCAGACGATGCAGCGAGGGCTTACAATGATGAATATGAAGCAATACTTTAATGTTCCAGCTTTTATACCGAGACAGTATATTATCATGAGGTTTTTAACTAACCAATGTTATGAGCTGTACCGTATTGCAACTAGACAGCACGTGCACGCATGAAGCGACATGAATGTTCTAAAGACGTGGCATACGGGCTAAAACCAATCCTAGGTAATGATAGAAAATAGCACGAGGAACTAAGCGGTAAGAACCCAGACATGAATAGGACTCTGAGTGAAAATCACGGCCTTGGACTTTGGATATGCCAATGCTAAAGTCTCTGAACTTTATATATGTAGATGTTTAGCGTGACTGATGACCTGTTGGCTCAGGTTCCATTAACTGCATTTTACTGACCTTTAAGGGGCAGTAAATTGAACATATGAATTTCCAAAAAGTATAAATCCCTAAAATATATTACCCTAATATAAATTGTACAATAATTATTCTTTGTTCAAAATTACTTATTTAACATAAATTATAGCGTATTTTAAAATGATGTTACGTTTGTCTGTCTTCTTATATCATTAGATAAACTATTCCAGAGAACAGCCCTATGAGTCTTTGGTGTCAATTCATCACTCACTCTTTACCTAATATGCAAACTTCAGGTTTTGTAAATTTAAATGTGAATTGATGACTACCTCCTTAGAATGTTGGCAGCATCAGGCATATATGTATTGTACTGAATGCTTTTAACCCATGTGGGAGGGAGGTATATTCACTTATTCTCCACTGAGCTAGCCTAAAGCAGACCCCCACAGTGACTTGCGTTTCACTTCCCCGCCACAGTGTCGGGAAGTGAAACAGAAGTCACCGTGGAGGTCTGCATTAGGAGGCTACACTGGGCATGCTAAAGGAAGCTTTTGTATCTGTGTTTTTTAGGAGTGCTCTCCATTTCCGATGATGTAAGAAGAGATTTTATAATTAAGGAAGTTGGAAAGGTTAGTCCACATCCCTTGTTAAGTACTGTAACTTGTAGCAGAACTGTCTTTAGTAATAAGTAGGGTTTTAGAATGCTCATGGTGCACAATGAACTGTACAATGTATTAGTTGCCTAACATGGTAATGTGCCGTAAAATCCTTGTCATTCATTGTGTATATTTTAACCTTTCTGTCTTTAAATCACTCCAGAAATCTTCTTTTATTCCCCCATTAACTGATTAGTTGCCTAACATGGTAATGTGTCATAAAATCTTTGTCATTTATTGTGTATATTTTAACCCTTCTGTCTTTAAATCACTCCAGAATTCTTCTTTTATTTCCCCATTAACTGACAAGATTTTCAAAGAACCTCATTCCTTTAAGCACAAGAGAAAGCAAGGTTTTCTGGCAAAACTATACATGCACGAGACTGAGGTCTGCCATCTTGGATTTTCAAGGAGGGGCTTGGGGCAAGTGTTTGTGATAAAATACCCCGTGTATAAGCCACACACCCCAACTTTGGCCCTTGTTTTTGTCCAAAAACGTGTCGCCTCTAACGAGGGTATGTATGGTACATAATGGTTGCCTTCCTTTGCAAATGACTTGACCTCAGATGCGAAAAAAAGGTAAAGGTATTCATTTATATAGTGCAAATTCTATATGGATATATACAAATGCACTTCACAATGTTATTTTTGTGATACAGACTACTAATGTGGTGTAATGTGCTGCTGTGCAGTTTACAATCATGAGTGATTGTTAGTACCTCAGAATACCAGGCTGTGTCAGGAGAGAATCCCCTTCTCTTTCTCAAAATAACACAACTGGTTGTTTCATGTCCCCCTCGTATAGATTAGAAGAGGAATGAGATAAGGCCAATGACTTACGTTATATACACATCCCTGCCAAAGGACGCAGCTGGAATTCGAACCCACAACCTTCCACACTTTAGACCATGCTCGACCAACTGAGCTAACCAGTGATGCGGTGCTACTTACAGTAATTCTAGAGATTTAGAACATTTTGTCTGCTATGGTCCATGTTTTTTTAGTAGGGCCATTAGTAGCTGCCAAGCACATGCAGTTATGGTTCATGGGTGGGTAAAGGGCTCAAAATTGATACAGTTGCCAATGCGACTAAAACATTATTTTTGGCAATTAAACACAAAGTTCCGGTATAAATAGGTTAGCCCCTCCTCTTTTAAAATTCAAATTGCTGAGCAGTGAAGAAAGCAAGCAAGCATATCAGCCTCTCCATTAAAATGCTAGATTTTTAAGGTTTAAAATTAAACAAGCCATAAAAAAGTGACCAGATGGTATTTTATGACTGTTTGCTAACTCTGTAAACCTTCTCTGAAGTTAAACATTTTTGTGTGTCATTTGAATTTCGCACAACAAGCAATCAGTAGGGAGCACTCAAGCAGAGCATCACTCAGATGTTCACTCCACAAAGGCCGATTGACAACTGAAGGGTGACAATTAACCCCTGGCCTCCCCTTTTTATACCGGAACTTCATGTTTAACCCTTACCATTTAGTTGCCAACTCGGCTACTAACATTTCCTGGCTGGTGACTAGATTTTATTTGCTAGTGACCAAGTGTCAACTATTAAAGGATTTTGTTAAATTTCAAGTCCTGGGGTAGCTCAACCAACCATCCAGCTTTTAATAACGGTCCTAGCAGGGTACTGGTTAGCCTCCTATACAGCCGTTGTTAGTGTCAGTCCCAATACAGTCCCTCCCTGGTATTGGTATGTACAGCTAACTTATTATTAACCTCCTTTGCTTCTTTCAGGATAGTTCAGCTTCCAAGTTATTTGTATCTCATGCACCAAACTCTGTCTCATTCCTGCCGAATGCTGGTGAAATTCCATCCAATGAGATATCAAGTATCATTTCCCTTGCATTAGGGTTCTCTATACCCAAAGTAAGTCCAGTAAAATATCAGTGTTTTTTCATGCCTGTTAGTAGGTTGAATCTTAAGATTCAGAAAATCTGATTGGCTGCAGCCATGGTCATCAACAGGAATTGCAATACCATTCATTGTACAGTTGTGCCCACATTTGGGTGGCTTCTCCTTGAGAGTATGCCAAGGCGAGACTATCGGTCATACTTTTTTGTGTAATACAAATGAACTAGAGAATGAAGTTAGACCTTTGTTAAAACTTTGCCGAAAAAAAGTTTATTTTCTTTTTTTTCATTAAAGAAGTTATGGTTATAATTTATTGTATGTTGAAATACTAATAATTTATTGTTGTCAGTAGCATATTCCAGCATTATCGATGCTCCAATGCTGGTGTTAATGGTTTAGATCAATTTAACCAATACAATTAGTTAACTATGTAGTTGATGTCACATAAATTAGTGCAACCACAATTCCAACTATCACAGCAAAATCGGGGGCCAGGACTGAAAGTGTGTGTGTGCCTGCATGGCGTAATGGGTTAGTGCATGGCACATTGAGTCCTGAGTTTGATTCATGTCATGGGCTGTGACATCCGTACCGACTCTTCTCTGATCTGAGTAGCTTGACTAGAGTTTAATTCCTTTAGTTGTAAGCTCTGTAAGAGAAGGGGGTAAAGTTGTGCACCGTTGGCCTCCTGGAAGAACAGTCTGTTAGACTGAAGGGGCTACCAACATTAAATATAGAACTTTACTTTACTGATTAAAAGTAAACTTCCATTTGAAGGTAAAACCATTGCTTCATATGGACACAAACTAGACTTAGTTAAATCATGAGTGTACTACACCGTAAAGATCCGTAGATAAGCCGCACCTTTTTACCCAAAATTTTCGTTCAAAATCGGGGATGCAGCTTATCTACGGGAACACCTAGAAAGGAGACCCAATATTAACATATATTTACATATCATGAACCTGTATGAAGCTTTTATTATGCGATGGTGCATATATTACTCTCCCCCAGATCTGAGGTTCACAGTTGGTGTGGGACATTTCAAGTTAGGTGACATCAACAAAATTAATACTAAATTTAGCTAATTTACACTAGTTAAATCAATATTGTCAACACCGATGAGCTACATGTACTCTAGTATTTGTTTCTATTCGTTTTTTCCTCAGGACATTTCTTGGGCAGGTTTGATGGCTGGCGATATGTTCAGGCGCCCAAAGGCCAACATCCTTATCTCAGTTGATGGTGTCATGAAAGGTATAAGTACCGTTATAAAATGTCAATAAAAAAGTTACAGTATAATCTGGTATAATCCTGAAGCTGAGGATGTTATATTATTTGCTTTCCTATGTGTGTCAGTTACATATCATTGCATGTACATGTGTAACATAGGAACTTCTCTTTGTTTTCCAGATGATAAATTTGATATCCCATGTAGAGTATCCTTTCCTGTCAAAGAGGTCAGTGAAATGGTCACTGTAGTATTGTTCTAAGTTTTCATGCTTGTGTGTACCTTTTCATTTTGGACTATGTATAGTCATGTATCAGTAATTAATGTGTTTGAGTGTTTTGCTATCCTTTGGTGACTCCACAAAGACAGATATCTAGGGTAAACTACATGTAGAGGTTATATATTCCTCCACATGAGCTATTCAATGTTAATTTGAAGTTATACTTATTCATACATTTCATACATGAATTTTTATTTACATATACATTGTATTCACATGTTTGGGGAACATCAGTGTTTCTCTTAACCTTGGGGATATCTACATGTACATGTATTTCGAGGGCTTCTAAGAAACTACTGTTGTTTGTTACAGTAAATCATTTCACTGGTATATATAGGCTTCATGTATTGTATTTTTATGAAATGTCAGATATTTGTTATCTTACACAAATTACCTAAACATTTTTGAATTGTGGGTGCATGCAAGTGCTGAAACGAGTTATTGGGATTGGTGAAATCATCTCAAAAGATCCTTTAGAAATTTGTAAAATAACACAATAACAGATTAGAACTTTGATGTACATGTACCTATAAACGTTTTGTTGTGAAATGGTTGTGAAATTGCTTTTTGGAGCAGAATTAGAAGTGCACACAAGCTGAAGGTGAATTGAAATTTTTCTGCAAACACTGACCAGTTCAAAGCCTGTTGCAAAGAAACCAACTTCTAGTCAGACACCAGTAATTAGGTCCTTGATTAAGAAATATTGCCCTGCTCATAAGCCAATCAAAATTCAGTAATCATGTTAAGTCTACAAGTTATGGAGATTTATATTTCCAAAATACTAATGAATGTGATGTCAAGCCTTACATCATTTATTATACAAAAACGTGCTGGCAGAGATGAACAAACCTTTCTAAATAGCTGTGTTATACATGTATTTGTACATGTACAGTGGAACCTCTCTAATATGGACACCGAAGGGCTGGAGAAAAGTGTCTGTATTATAGAGGTGGTCATACGGAGAGGCTTCACTGACAGTACTGTACTGTGGAGTTTCATCCACAAGTAGAAAGAAGGTTTGACATCACAGTCATTAGCATTTTTGAAATGATTAAACCTTTATAACTCATAGTGACAACACTAAAATTAAGAAATATTCTACTATTCACTTTATGTAGAATTAATAATTAATGATAAAAGTTAGAGGTGCTTTAAACAGCTCATGTGCCTATGAACCCAATTTTCCCCATAAAAAAATTGATTCCTAGTCTTAATATCAACACATAAGCACATATGCCGTGGAATAGTTCTAATCAGCTAGCCCCAGTCTACTTTATTTACATCCAGCTTACCTAAATTACCTAAAATTAGACATTATTTGAGTGAGATCAGAACCACGATAACTGAATAATACTAACACATTCCCTTATAAACTAGATGCTCTTACATATTCAACTAATATAGCGAAATCTGATTGGCTGGCACTTGACAGCACAAACAATAGACAGTGTTTCCTATCGATTAGGAACTAATTTCTTTCTCATTTCCTTTGTGCACTTCGCTATGCTTGTTTACTCATCCAAAGATAAATTACATTTCTACATCAAGTAAATTGGTGAATAATAAAGTATTTATTGATTTGAGTGTTGCATCTATGAGTTATAAAGGTTTATATATTGGATAATTATATGCTATATTATGATGTGACAGAAAACAGGGAATTTTCTGTCATTTCTATTTCCTTGTGAATGAAACTATTTTCTGAGTTAGACATAATATTTGGTAAAATCACTGATATAAGCTTGAAACATACAACACAGATGTTTATAAAAGGTCGTGTATCTCACCCAGCATATTTTTGTCTAATAAATTATTCCCTGCTTTACGTCATATCATTAGCATATTCGAATTTATAAACCTTTATAACTCATAGATGCAACACTCAAAGCACGAAAAATATTTTACTATTCAACTATTTGCACTTTAAAGGGGTTTAATTATAAGTAATACCATGGCAATTCAGGGTATTAGTGATAAAATTCCCTGTGAGCTGAGGGAGGATTTGTGGAAGTCCTGACACCACAGGCGGAGGGACTTTTTCAAATCCTCCTAAGGCTCGAGGGGCAATTTAATCACTAATAGGGGGTCTGAATTGCCATATAATTATGGTATAAGTTTGTAATACTATGATCATTGAGGAAGGGAACTTTTTATTAGTATATTTGAGTTTAGATGGCGAATGGTCATGAAACAATAGGCACCAGCGACACTCTGTAGTCATGTCTTGTGTTTTGAACAAAGAGCTGCAAAAGCCCCAGAGACGCATAGCTCAAAAATAGATGAAAAGCAATTTAAATCAATATTCAGTTTAGAGCCTTTGTTGGTTTCATTTGAACTAGCACTATCCTAAAAATTGTGGAACACTTTGTGTTCATTTTCGAACAGGACGTTGTAAAGATAAAGGAGGAAAGGGTTCCTAAAAACACTAAAAAACACTAAAAAAAACACGTGTTGGAGTGCTAATGTCTAACAATACTGGAGCAAAGCCAGAGAAGAAGCCATCCATGATTTCAGGCCTGAAAAGCAATTATATCAAAATTAGAATAAATTACTGTATCAGAGACAAACTACTGGCTCTCTAGATTTGCGCTTGAAGTTAAAAAGAGAGACAGGACTGATTATCGGCATGAAGTCTTGTACACTCTTTTATGTAGCATGAACCGTGTAATACAAGAGAAAAAAAACACAATCAGCCTATTTACAATGGTAGAATTAAAGCTTTTTAGAGATGCTTTAGATTTGAAGCTCCTCCCAGATACCTTTCTGCAAACATGCAGATGCAGTTGCATTTGAGGATGAAGGAAAGATGTGGGAACAAGGCGTACTTGGAACTCATAGTCCAGATACAGTAATAAATACGCTGTTATTTTTGACTGGCAAACTATTTGTTTTGTTGTTTAGAAATATGCATTGTCTTCAGGAGGGAGATTGAATGCAAATTTAATGAAAATTAGAAATTTGCATAAAATCTCCCTCCTGAAGACAATGCATATTTCAAAATTTTCCTCTTGCATGCGTAATTAGTGGGTTGCATATCTCTCAGAGAACAAAGAAACCCAATGCGATCATGGTATTATCCTGTTAATTTCTCATTTTCAGATGGACGATGCAGCAGGAGTGGCAGGTGTGTTGGCGATATCAAATGCAGAACAAGAAAATTTGCCGACTCGTATCGCAAAGATTTTTGATGGAAAACCACTGACACTGTCCATATCTGGTGATGAAACGGTAAGAGCCATACACAAAATGTACCTCATCGATTTACACAATTTCAAGAAAATGAAACTAGCCTAGTTTTCATGTTGGGAAAATTCCAGACAATTGAGAATTTCAATGTTTCCCAGTCATCCCAGATGTCAGTGACCATTGCAGATGAAAAGTAAAAGATGTGGGAAATACAAGTGCCACATTGATTTTATGTGGTCCTTTGGGATTTGATACAGAACAGAACACATTGCTGACGGTGCCAGACAATCTCAGAGAGTGGGAATTTATGTTTTCATAAATTGGGAATGATCACAAACCATCACAGAAATCTGGTATGTGTTTGCAATATAGAATCCTTCCCAATATTTGTCTACGACCATCCCAGACAATCGAGGACTGTTAGTAACCTTATCTTGTTTTCATATACTGATGTATGAAGTCAGAAATATCTGGAATAGGATCGTCTGGGATTTTTAACCAGGTTTTAGTTAAGTCATTGTCTTATATTAACTGCCCTTTAAAGGTAAAAAAAAGGTAAAGTGACCTTATTTCACGTTGGTAACTTGTAACAGTCTTGAAAGACTGATAAACTTGAGGCTGACGGGAGACCTACGTACAATTTAATGTCCTTATCCGAGAAGACGTGTACATGTAGGTCTAACCATTAATTTTGCAGTTCATGGTTCATCCCTTTTGCACAACATTCTATTGCTGCTTTTTATGCAGTTCTTACAAAAATGTAGTCCACATGTTCTTTTAGAATTTGAGAAAGTTTGAAAGATGAAAAGTATGAACTAAACTTAAGACCGATTAAATACAATGTAAATCATTTTCAACCAAATACATTTTACAGACATTGACAACTGAAAGTCGTCTTGAAATCTGATTTTTATTGTTGGGTTCTGTAAGGAATTTCCCAACAGAGGGCTAAGAAACAAAAACAATCAAATTTACTTAGCTTTATTTGTAATCAAGTTAAGGTATCTGCATTGGCAAAATTTGACCAAATTAGAAACATTTTATATTTAACAGAATATTAGAATAAGTGTCCTAATTTTGAGAAATAGCTTTTCCCCCCGAGTTTTCCTTTTTCAAAGCAACGTAACGGTGGGTTAAAAATCGCTGGTTTAACCGGAACCGGATATAACTGGCTACATGTTGTATCCAAGGAAGTCTGAAATTTGAGAACCATGTTATCTTCACATCTGTATGGTATGGTGTATAACATGACATGTATCTAAAAATGACAAATATACGGCCATCTACAAAGTCAATACGTTATGAACCAAGCCCGGTTACAATTAAAAAAATAAAATTATAGTGTCTTTTGGTTTAGATTGAGAGTTACTTGTGACATAGCACAATTCCTAACAAGTAACATGCTGTGAAACAGGAAACAGCATGTAACAAACATGAATACTGGCCATTTAGAATTATCGTAATAATAATTATGAATGAAACATCTAACTTCAGAATCAACCATACCATCCGGCGTAGAGCACTTAGAAGTGGCATTTATTTGCTGAACGAAGTCGACCAGTTGTGAAGACTCGCACACAAACATATTATGCTCAATTTCCAGGTCTCCTTGCAATTGTTTATCGACTTCATCAACTGTACTCTCTGTAGTCATGCAGCGACTTTACTTCACAATCAGACTCATAAGTTAGACTAAAATTAGGGTATTCATCCGTGTTGTCTTGCTTTCCTGATCAATCAGCTAGTTCAGCAGAGTCTGAGAGGTTCTTTGACACAAGAACGGCTTCCACACTTTTCTTTGTACGGTAAACACAAACTGTCTTCCCTGGGCTTACGAATCTCTCTTTGGTCTGGGCTCTTCTTTCTGGCATGCAGGAAGGACGAATCTCTTTCTTCCACCAACCCCTATGCCTCTAGACCTCGAACTTTTTTCCCCTTTTGCTTTAGCTAGTTTTTTTCTCTCTTCAACATCCAGTTTCTCTTCAATCGGCGGCATATTTACGAACTATAATTCTATAAATATACGAGAGCAAAGTCGGTGCATGCGCATGGCTATTGTCACAAGGGCACACCTAGCAACTGGAAACAGAATCAACCTGGCTGGGGTAGGGAGCGTACAAATATGTATTTTCTTGTCTACTGTCATTTCGTACAGCGGCAAACAAAGCAAAATGGCGGATATCAATGTAAACTTCACCTCCGGAGTCGAGTTTGGACATTTTTACTCATTTTGAGTGAATCTTGAGATGTTTTTACAGCATATGTCACTTTACCCTATCGACAAGGTGTAATAAATCTACTTTTCTTAGAAAAGTAGGTATTGCTTCTCTATGAAACTTGGGCCAAGGTACGATTAGATGATAACGAAGAAATCTGTGTTTAAGTAACAAGAACTAATCAGTAACTAATCTGTGACATTTAAGCAATGTAAACAAATATTTCAACTGCTGTAACTTGGAAAGTATTTAAAATCCAGCATTACTTAAGCCCAGATTTATTCATTAAGTCAATAAAAAAACAGATTAAGTTTTATTTTTTAGCATAACTTGAACAGTTAGCTATAAAAAGGAAATAAATCTCAAAATGTTATGTCAATAATTTAATTTGATTAACACCTTATATTGGGAAAATGGGAAAATTGGGTGTGTCATAGCATTTCCTGAACATGATAGATTAAACCTGGAAAGTGTAAATGGACTGATTTGGTCTATGGAGATCACAATTTTTTTCCAAAAATGACCAATTTTTGCCAGTGCAGATACCTTAAAAGGTGTCACACATGTCTATTGTCTCAATGGCTTCCATCTTTGACACAAGGCAAACTTAAACCTGAGGTTAACTGCCTCCCAGTTAGCTCAGCAGGTTAAACCAGGGCCAGACCAACTCAGGGTCTTAAAATAACTGAGTAGAAGGTGCTGCCTTTGTGTAACAATTTTGTTCTTGGACTGCAGATGGTTAGACTTTCACATCTTCTTGGATAAGGATGATAAATCATAGTCCCTCTGTGACCTCCATAAAGGGGTTTTAAGCCTATTGAGGTTCTCCATCCACCTTCAAGTGCTATTAAAATCAGAATAAAAACAATACAAGTACTTGAATGTATAATTATATTCTTTGTTGATTATGGATAGTCATGGAATGCTTTGTTTGTTACCAGCTGGCTGGACTTGGTTCTGGGTTTGGCGTCAACAGCCACACATTTTACTGGAGACAGACAGAGGACAAGTTTCTCCTGACTGATGATGAAACTGCAGGGATCTTTGAAGATTTACAGTTCTCTAAAGATCATGTAAGTACTAATTACAATATGAGCGACTAATTTGTAATGTACTTATGATTAATAATTTTGAAATGTTTATGGAAAACATGGGTGCTATAGACAGACAAGTGCCATGTGCACTATAAAACAGGTCCAATAATTTATTATTGTGAGGTGGTCTGCATGCATCAAGACAAGAGTTTTACCTTCATGTTTTCAGTGAGGGAGGTCAGTGATTGGTTGTGAGATCTCCCTCACACTAACACTAGCAAAGTTTGTATTCTGTAACTGAGATTGTGTGAGAATTTACATGTTACTTGAATGCTGTGTTTGTTTGGTTACCATTGGCAAAATATTTTATTTATTGTTGTAGGTTTAGGCAGTTTGCAAAACCTTGTTACAAGTGTTCATTGCCAAAGTAAAATTTACATGTCAAATGGAAAAGCAAATTGCTAGAACAAAAATTAATAACAGAATCTCAAAACATTACGAAAAATGGAATAGAATATTGCAAGAGGTAACAAATGAAAAAAATTATAGTATTTAATTAAGTTACATTTTGTAATAAAATATTATAATATATACAGGCTGTTATTAGTACAAACTTTCCAGGAAAATAAGTATATTTGTACTTATCGTTAGTTTCATTTATTGTTTTTTTTGGTATGTTGTGTGCAAGTATTTAGTTGAACATAAATATATGTTCCATATTTAATTTTTATGTCCATTTTTTTAATTTGGAGATTGTGAAAATTTATGTAAACTACAATGTACAGTCAAGACGCAAACTTCTTCACGCTATTGCCCCGATATTGCTGAGCAGCAATTGCTGTTTTAAGAGCAATTGCTGCTCAGCAATATCGCCGTTATTGCTGTTTTCAAAAACGTTATTGCTGTTTTTGAAAAACGATATTGCTGTTTCTAAAAAACGATATTGCCTTTTGCCTTTTTTCAAATGATATATCGGCACAGCAATTGCTGATTTGATTGTACAAAACCCTGATTCGTAATTATTTAGTTTACCTGGTTCGCTACTTGAACATCGAAAGAACCTGCACGAAGTTGATAATCCCCTTTTTTTCGCTCAACTGCAAAAACGCACATTAAACGTTTAATAAGTTGATGCCCCACTTTTCGGTTCAACGGCTAGAAGTTAAACAACGCAAAAAGTTACAAGACCAATGCAATGAAAGAACTTGAGATCCGAATAAAAATGAACGCTTCAAGCTTAAATAAAATTTGCGCACGGCAAGTTATTTCAACAGCGTTTCGGTGATATATTTTTAATTAACTTGCTTTCACAGACATTGAGATGTCTTTTACCATTTTGATTTTGTTTGTGGTAGTGTTTATTAATTGATTACATGTATTTGGTTTGCCAGGTTTCCCTAGTTTTGCAGATACCGGTACTTGAAGTTCGATCCAGGTCTTTGACTTGCACGTGCGTTTAGCGATTGTTGAGACGATTGTAATATGCTAATTTCGACCTTCAATGTTTTGGAAAACTTTCAGTGTATTAAAGCACAATTTGGATTCAACAGGAATACCACATTCCCAGTAGAGGTTTTCTGGTAAGAGTATAGAAGATTTTTGCACGTCTTTTCATTAGGAATTGGCTTCAAAACTGTGTTCACATTCCCAGAAAGTTTCAGCGATTTGACAGACTCGTCAAAAGTCAGACTGTCACGTTCACGGGTAGGTACAAAACACTGACCCCCGGTCCATGGACCCCTTCATGGACCCCTTCATGGACCCGGTCCATGGACCCCCTATACAATTTTCTCAAATTCTAAAAAAAGACATAACTTTGCGAATGTACGTTATCCTTTCCTTACGATTTTCGCTTTGGTGAAAATGTTTCGAACAACCCATGCTGACAAATAGGTCTGATGACGAAGTGCGATAAGGATCGTGAGAACATGTTATTTTGATTGACAACGGAGCGGTGCTTCTTTGCATACTTCACTTACTAGACGAAAATGATTTAGTGAATAATTACTGCCGTCGCTCTGTCACGCAACGCTCGACTATGATATTTTGGGCATCAGTTGCAATTTTGCACTGCGATACATGTACATTGCGTTTTAGACATTTTCACGATAAATTATAGAGGAAAACTAAGCTTCAGAAAGTTCCCATTGTAACCTAATTGTCCTTATCGAGGCAGGACGTTTGAAAAGTGTTATTCTTCCATTGAGCTGCCATTAGCACAGATAAGCAAAGTGACATGTCGAGTTTGATCGGGTCAGTAAACTCCTGTTTATTCGTCGTTGAGTTTTGGGGGCATAATTGTGAAATGATTATATTTACAAGTCTAATTTTGCACCACTGAAATGAAATGTGCGATGTCGGTCAATGTTTCATATATTCTCATCTTGTATATATTTATATATATTGGATATTGGTTTTATTTCCACGTGTGATATATTTATTGATCTGCCATGACCTGATTGCCTGTATAAGCCCTGGCCGAAGCGGAAACATTTCTCAAAATTTGTTTTTTTTAGAATTTGAGAAAATTTTATAGGGGGTCCATGGACAGGTGGTCCATGGACCGGGTCCACACGGGGTCCATGGACCGGGTCCATGAGGGGGTCCATGGACCAGGGGTCAGTGTTTTGTACTTACCCCACGTTCACGCCTGACTGATTGCACGTGAAAATTCACACTGCGAGAACTTGAGATTCTAATTTTCGAAAAACATGCCAGAACTTCAAACAGTTGCAATAATTTCAGCCGAAACTTTTAACTACACAAGGATCTACCGAAAATGTGAAACTACAGAAGCTAAAGTTTATTTACTGTTATGATTTGGGCTTAGCGGCAAACTTTAAAGCGATCGAGTCCCGTGTCGGTCAGGGAACTAAACAAGCGACCGCTAATCGTTTTGTTATTATTTTGTGTCAGAAAGTCGAGGCTTCTAATATTTTAAGTATAGGTTTCCAGTAAAGGTTTGCAAAAGCAATGGGAGAATGCGTTATAAGCGAGCTGTGAAATAGCAAGGAGAGCATGAAGTTTCGTTAGTATAGGATCGATCGTCATATACTGTATGTGAGTTGAAATTGAGCTCGGGTTTCGCCAAGGGTCAAACTGTGCAATTACTTCTCCAGATTCACCAGTTTTCTTTATGCTAAAAAACCTAAATTCCAATTCAGGCCTGGTTTATTCAATGGCCCTCATTCAGTCTTGGGAAGCTGCCCCATAACAGCTCTCTCTACGTCAACAAAAACAAACCATTTGGCATACGATTACGGAAAACATCGATTTTGTACAAACTCGTCAGAATATCGGAGATATTGCTGTAAATCAGCAATTGCCGTTTTACTTCCAAAAACGATATTGCGTTTTTCAAAAAACGATATTGCTGTTTGCCGGCAAAACGATATTGCTGATTGCTGTTTTCTAAAACAGCAATTGCTGTTGACGAACAGCAATTGCTGAGCCGGTTCAGCAATTGCCTTTCCGCGCGTGACAAAGTTTGCGTCTTGACTGTATATTATTGAGTAATAAAAAAAAAGTAATTACATTGATTTTGTAACATTGGCTCCATGGCATTCTTGCCTTATGAAAAATAATGAGCAGCGTGCCTTTTTATCTCAGTTTACTGTGGTACAACTTGTAAACTGTAATTTTATATGTATTGTGCTTTGCTTTAATTGCCTCACAACCCAGTGCAAAGCCCTGGGAAGTTCACAGTGAAGAACCAAACTTCTTGAGGCTTCTGATTAAGTAGATTTGGGCATTCCTCAAGTATGTGTTGGTTTTGTGTGTCTGCATATGCTATTTGAAATGTGGTGTATCGACAATGTGTATACACTAGCTGCTATCACATTTATCTACTGTAATTGTACTGCTGATACCAACTTCCTTTTTATTCATACAGTTCTTGTCAAAGTTTGAGAAAAGTAGATTTGGAAATGGTAAGTACTGTACTTGATATTATAGTGACATCTATGAATAGCAGTTTCAGCGGTATTTACCCAAATAATGTGCCACATTTTGATGTAATGAAGTGCCATTGAAACCATCATTCTTGCATGACATCATCACCCTCTTAAACAAGCATGACTACCGGTAATTTAGATACACAGTTTGAATAGTGCTTTATTACATCAAAGTGAAGTATTTGGGTCAATACCACTGAAACTGCTATTCGTAGATGCCATGTAATATCAACTATTGTAATATTCCTTTCCACAATATGAATATTGTACCCCAAACAAGATGTTGCAATATTTACGTATCATACAATTATGGGAAATTGCTGTGTTCAATCAGTGGTCACTGTCTTCCCACTTTATAGTCACTGAAATTTTCAGAACAAACTGACAAGAAAAAATGCTGTTGAGCAGTGTTTTGCACCAAATTTGCATTCAGATAAGATGGCAAATGTACATGTGTACCTGCAGGCTACCAACTAGGCTTGTGAGCTCTACAGACTTCTGAGCCCATGAGTCAAGTAAGATGTGGCGATGGGCATGGTGTTGTATATTGTATCATAGCAAATGTATCAAGATATAACATATGTATTGTATCATGGAAAAGTATATTGTTACAGGCCAACTAGTAGTCTCCTTTTCAGTCGTTATTAGTGTCATCACACATCGCTTCTCCCCACTAACGGCTACTTAAACCCGAACAACATTCCTTTCCCCAGATTTAACCAGTCACAGCGTGACTTTCAAAATCAGAAGTCAGCTGTGCCAAATTCTTTGCTCAGACACTCAACCAATCGTAGCTCCTCTCTTATTTTTTTGGCGCCTTCACTTGGTGCTGGAAAAGTAAATATTTATTTTGATTCAAAATATTGACACTGTTTTGGTTTAAAAACTACAGCTTTGTCTTCTTGCTATTTTGCTGACCTTGAAATTACTGTTCAATAAATATACATGTACCTTAATTTATACTATAGAAAGCTTTGATTTTTACCCTCAAAGAAGGGAATTTATTTTATTTCCCCCACTTCGCAGCGTCCTGTTGCTGGCTTGCCATTAACAATAGGAAACGAACAATCTGAAATCTACAATGTTTACTGTCTCATTTTTTTGGGCCAATGGAAATCAAGGTACAGGGCAACCTGCCAGGGTGTCTGGTAAAGTAGCATTGACCGATGTGTACATCCAGCGAAGATCAATTAATTCCAGCCAAATTAGTAGAACATCTTCCGAAAATGAAAATTTTGTTTTTCTTGAGAGCAGCTGACAAATAAATGTAGCACTTAGAACCACTTTCCACTATTTTTTGGGGGGAGTTTCACCCATTCGGAACACTTGAAGGCAAAACCGACGTCATGGAAAACTTACACAAAGAGACAGGGGAAACGACTGCTATTGATTTTCACGTGAAAAAAATATGTCATTATGAATTTACTGTCTCGTGATTGGTCTAAAGAAAACAAAGTCAACCATCTGATTGCTGCAGTCGCAACAAAGGGAAAGGAATACACCTCATTCATAAGGGCGTGGTCTCTGTATTTTAACAGTTTAGCCACATGTTCAATGTATGAAAAACAACACCTTGCCATGCGAAAGAGCATACCAGCATTGGTGATTCAATAGAATTTGAGTGTTGTAGCATAAAAGGCTGTAAAGTTACAGCGATTTGAAATTAGAGAGATTTGTATGAGAAAAACCGTGTAGGCCTTTACAGCCTCACTTTCATGTATTTTCTACATTTAAAATGCCAATAACTCGACAGCAATTTGAAACATTGCTTTCAAACTGTGGTCAATTACTAATTTAGGTAGGATATTTCATGTGGTAGCAATAGTTTCTCTGTACACATTAATCTTCCAATTTATGCAAATTAGGTGGCGGCCATTATGAATGAGGTCTATGTTGTTTCGGTTTATTAAAGCAGCTGTTAGTGGGGAGAAGTATTGCGTGATGACACAAATAACGGCTGTGAAGGAGACAGTTTAGGTTACTAGCGCCGTCACTGAAAAAGCTGCTTTGATGTCATTTCAACTGAAAGTCGTAACTTACAGTTAAAACCAATAAACTAACTTCACTGTAATTGTATCAAAATAATGATGGTATATTGTATTTGGCTAACACTTTCAAACTTTTCCCTTCACATAGGAATCAAATACTCCAAAGATGCCAACCTCTTTACAGTTGCTGTTCCTGGAAAAGGCAATGCTGTGTTTAACATGAACAAAAAGGTACTGTGAATGTATCCTTGTGTTTGATTTCAGCCAATATACATTCATATGCAGGTACAATATTTAAAAATATTTTTATATCAATATTTATAGAGAATACTTGTATACACAGTTTATGAGTTGTTAGTAGGAAAGAAAAGGTCAACAACAAGTATTTCTTCAAATTATTGCAAAGTCAAATTTCAGGGATGATGTTAACCTGCGATCAGGTTCTCTCTTTTCCACTAAGTAAATGAATAAAAGAAGGGGGGAAGAGGTCGTTTTCTGCCCCCAGCTGTCACAAATCATGTTACAAATTTTGTGCAAGCCAGCCAAGCCAATCAAACTGTAATTCAACAATTTTAAATGTACAAACCAATCAGAATACCACAGTTATTTTTCAACCACTCAGAAAAATACCAGAATTTGGTATGTTTACATGCGCTTCAGCAAGTATTTGTATCAGGCCCTTCTCTCCCTTCTCTCCCTTCTCTGTGTGCGCTGTGAATTCATAGGAAAGAAGGGCATGATTGCAGGTTAGGATGCTGGAATTTGACCCAGGTTTACTTATTTGGTCATGGGTCAGGAAAGGTCAATGTTTTCACAGTTTCAAACAAACGTAGAACATAAATGTAGAGTATTCTCTGTAAACCAAAATTTTCTTCACAGAAGTACTTAAAACATGTAGGTTCATACATGTACATTGCAAGAAGGGTTTCTCGAAGATATTAGCTTATTTCAGCTACTCTGTAAATTTGAGGATAAATAAAGTGTATGTATGTAGGGTTGGTATGTGCACTTTCATAATTATTATTCCCTAAGGAAAGGTTGTTATTCAAGCAAGGGTGATTAATTGGTGAAATACATGTATGGTTCAAGTCTGTAAGGCAAGCAATCTTTTATGTTTCCAGGAGGATTTCATGTTATTTGCTGAAGTGCAAATGATGCTGGATACTCTGGACAAGGTAAATACAGAAATAGTCATATAACCACATACAAAATTATCACCTGTATTCTACCATATATGTGACAGTATTCTGTTAGTGTGTATCATATACATGTACGTTTGTATCATCTTGATTTTAAGCTCAGATTACATCTTATTACATGCATCATTCCTATCAAATTTGTTTTTCAAAGTGGGCATGTTAATAGCTGGCACTACAAATGCTCAGCATTAAATAAAAGTAACAGCAACTTGTCATGTATTTTGAAAGCTGGCATTCTCTTTCAATGTTGGCAGTGAGATTTTGTTGTATCTATCGAATCAAGGGGAAATGCCTGGAAAAGGGAATGATTCCATGCCTTTTTTAAATACATGTATTATTTTATGCAGGGATCCATTACAACAAAGGGGAACAAGTATAACATTCTCTACTTCTGCAAATAAATATTGTTTACCAAATGCAAAGAGCATAGCTTTTCAAATATAAAAGATAAACCTTTTAGGCAACATATACATACCGTACATACATAATATATTATTGGCTCAAAAGGGCTTTCATTACATGTACAATCCTTTTCACATGATCAGATTTAACTAACCAGGTACTCTACTTGATTACAGCTCAGAACGAACCCTCGTATAATCAGTGATGGAGTACCAGATGTATTGACTCTAACCATCTCATCACTAAAGGTAAGTGTAAAAAAGTACAGCATTTATTGCCATGTTGAATCCTTGTACAGTTGTATTGAACTGCCAAAGAATAAAATCTGAACACAAGAAAATATTTTTCATGGAGAATTAAAGTCAGGGGCGTAGCCATTTTTTTTTTTTGAGTGACGCACAATTGTGAAATTTCAACTCAAAGGGCCATACCCCCTGCTCCACCCCCTAAAACAAGCTACTTTCAAAAATGTTTGAGTGCTTCCGGCTGTATGGGTAGCTACGCCGCTGAAAGTGCCTCTAACCCCATTTGTGTTTTATTTATTTTCAAATGCTCTCTGAAAATGGTGGACGAATGAAAAAGAAAAAAGTGATATCAGTATAATCCTTTATTTTTAAATCGTGATTAAAGTCCCAAGCAATTTGTTTCACGACTGCACAGTTTGGGGTCTTGGTTGAGTGACATAAGATCAGGCGAAAAGCCATTGTTCACCAGCACTTGTTGGAGTTTCTAGTGTTATGCATATTTCCTGGTCTTCCCTCGCACACAATGCATGATGTACTGTCACTCAGTCGTGAAAAGAGCTGGGTCGCTTTTCGCCTCTTTTAACCATTGAACTTCAACAGGTCGTAGACAATCCAGGATTCATACAAAAACAAAACTTTTTCTCACAGAATTACTCTTAAGATTGTAAGGATTTAAATAAATAAATAACAAAATTGGGGTTAGGGTACTTTAAAGACTCGGTGGAAACAAACTAACTAACACTCTACTTGTGAAGAACACATGCATGCCATATGTTCGTTCCTGACAATCATGTCTTTCATCATATCATATGCCCATAAATTTTCAAACTTTGCATAACCAGAACTTTATCACAAATGTCTACCAAAAACAACTGGAGGATTGATATTTGTATGTTCTTTTTGGCCTTATAATATACCTACAAAATATCTGGATTCTGATTGGTGAGTAACAGTTTTTTTTTTTTTTTGGTTTCTGCAGATGATTCGTGGTCGGTATGGAAAGGATTCTCTTCAAGCTCAGGGAGCTGTCCAGTTCTTAGCATCTGTTATTCCCAAGGTACATAGTTAGCCCCCCAAAAACCTACAGCTTCAAATATATTAACCTCCCTTTTTCTTTAAATATGCAATCTGCAATAGAGCAGCTTTCGCATGACTACGCCATGTGCATAGTCTTGCCGTAACCGTACTGTATCGTAACTCTGTAATTTGATTGGATCAGCAGGACAAAATCAACAGGGAAACCATTTCGATGTCACGGCATGTAACAGTGCCGTAGCAACCGTGCCGTAGTACGAAATCTGCGAACGCAAGAAATATGAGACCGTATTGGGGTTGTAACATTAAAATGGCTTCCCAGTTACCATAGTGCAGTTGTTTGCATATTTATATAATAAAATTTGAATTTCTAACGAGACCTGAAACAACCATGGGGGCTGATCAAAGCCAGGTCCCGGCTAATCCACAGATCGAATTGGAATTAAGCGTGTTGGTTTTTGCGGAGGGAGGAAGACCGTAGAACCCGGAGGAAAACCCTCGGAGCAAGGGCGAGATGCCAACAAACTCAACTCATATATGGCACCGCGTCCGGGAATCGAACCTGCGCCACTCCGGCTCCCGCTAATGAACAACGTATCAGTCAGTTAACTAGCTAATACAGCGGCGTATTTTACTTGTCAATCACATTTTGGCTCGCCTATAGTCTCGCCAAAATACACATCATAAAAATACACATATGTAGTTATGATATAAAATCATGTCGTATGAGCTGGTTAGCCGACTAATAACCCCTGTACCTATCGTGAATATAAAACTTGAATTCGTATTTTTCCTAAATGTTATCCCTTTGCCATTCTCACTTATTAATAACTCTGCTTATGCCATTGCTCATTAATTTCCCCCTCAGTCTGTGGCATGACGCATGTGTAGAGCCTACAGTAGCCTTCTCCACAAGCAACTTTAAAGTCTCCCTGTGGAGAAATGGACCCGGGGGGACTGGGAGGCCCTCCCACTCGTTCCCAGACTCCGATATTGCGTTGCCTGCGGAAGAGGCTGTGTAGAGCTATATATTTTTAGGGCGCATTTCGTACGAGTGGGCAAGTTACGACAATGACTTACGGCAAGGTTACTCTACGGCATGCCGTGATATTGAAATGGTCTCCCATTGTTTATGTCCTTCTGATCCAATCAAATTACAGAGTTACGGTGCAGCAAGTTACAGTACGGTGACGGTAAGGCTACGGTTATGCTGTTTGTGTGTCTCGAAATCTCATACGAAATCTGCTCTAAACAGTGTTACTGCGTTCATTATTGAATGAGTTTAAATATCTATTCTAGTTTAATCGGATTTCTAGATCTTTTTCTCCTACATGTACTGTATTTGTTTGTTAGTTTTTTTGCTTGAAATAAAGCATTTATGTATGTGTGGGTACGTGATATATTCTGCTTTCTTCCTTCAGCTTACTCAAGGCTTTGCTGATCTGTACAGAGGCAATGCACTGGTGGAAGTTCTGACGACTGAATATCACGGGTGAGTACTGATTTACATGACAAGCATTTTGGGCACGGCACTCCTAACTTGGGCACGGCACTCTTAACTTGGGCACGGCACTCCTAACTTGGACACGGCACTCCTAACTTGGGCACGGCACTCTTAACTTGGGCACGGCACTCTTAACTTGGGCACGGCACTCCTAACTTGGGCACGGCACTCTTAACTTGGGCACGGCACTCTTAACTTGGGCACGGCACTCCTAACTTGGGCACGGCACTCTTAACTTGGGCACGGCACTCTTAACTTGGGCACGGCACTCTTAACTTGGACACGGCACTCTTAACTTGGACACGGCACTTCTAACTTGGACACGGCACTCCTAACTTGGGCACGGCTCTCCTAACTTGGGCACGGCACTCTTAACTTGGGCACGGCATTCCTAACTTGGGCACGGCATTCCTAACTTGGGCACGGCACTCTTAACTTGGGCACGGCACTCTTAACTTGGGCACGGCACTTCTAACTTGGGCACGGCACTCCTAACTTGGGCACGGCACTCCTAACTTGGGCACGGCACTCCTAACTTGGGCACGGCACTCTTAACTTGGGCACGGCACTCTTAACTTGGGCACGGCACTCTTAACTTTAACACGGCACTCCTAACTTGGACACGGCACTCCTAACTTGGACACGGCACTCCTAACTTGGACACGGCACTCCTAACTTGGACACGGCACTCTTAACTTGGACACGGCACTCTTAACTTGGGCACGGCACTCTTAATTTGGGCACGGCACTTCTAACTTGGACACGGCACTACCTTATCTCAGGGTCTCACAACCTCTAGATTTTCGGGCAGTTTCCATTTACACGACAAAATAGGGGTGCCGTGCCGATAATTTTTGGCACTCGTACCACAGCACTGACTACAGGACGGTTACTGTACGGCATGCCGTGACATTGAAATGGTTTCCCATTGTTTTTGTCCTGCTGATCCAATCAAATCACAGAGTTACAGTACAGCACGGTTACGGACATGCCGTTCTTTGTCCCACTCATACGAAATCTGCTCTAAAATGTAGGAGTGCCGTGTCTGTGTACTCCAAGTGAGGTTCTTTCAGGGCTTTGTAAATCATATACCTGCATAGAAGTGACCTAACTCGTTTAAGTGCGCCAATGCCAGAGGAAATCTTTTTCGAAATCTCTTTAATTTGTTTTTCCCAGGACAAGGTATCATATATATATATATTATGTTTGCAAAATTCAAAATCATTACATGTATACACACTATGCATAACTCGCGCGGTCACAACACGAAAAAGAGGCCGGTAGGTCCTCTTGAATGTTGAAGTTGAAATACTAGCAGGAGGTGTGAAACGTGTTGAACATGATTGTTTAGTTGAAAAATGTTGCTAATCTGTCCTCGTTTATCCTTTATTTTTCTTTATAGTACAACCAGCCAGGTGCATAGCAAATTAATGCCATTGTTTCACTGAACATTCGTTCAATGCATTTCACAATCTCATCGGGCGCTTCAATTCTAACATTCCATAGGACCTACCGGCCTCGTTGACATGCTAGTTACCAGGACTTATGCATATGGTCTATACACCTATTTAAAACAAATGTTGATTAGATTGAACAATGACAAACAAACACTGAAAATAGTAATTGCAGTAAATTCAGTGTCTAGAATAATACACACGAGCCATGACATATTAAGTTTTCTTTCCTTTCTTTGTATCGCATAGACTATGAGACTTAGTTCAACGGATTTATTGCAATCGGCCATTGCAATCATTCCAAGAAACCGATCAATAAGCCTCTGCACACTTATAAAGCAATGGTGTCAATAAAGAAAATAGTGTCCATGGCATGTACCTTATTCATATCTCATGCCCGCGCAGTAACAAGTCTGGTAAAGGCCCGTTTTACAGACGATTTTTTGTGCTATTTTTGTCGCGATTTCCAATGCAATTTTGCTCGCCAGCGAAGTTGCACTTTCAAATCGCGCGTGTAAACTAGCGGCGATTTTGATGCAATTTTTGTCGCCACCAAATCGCACTGGTTTCGAGCATGTTCGAAACTTGAGAAAAATTGCATCAAATATCGCCTGTGTAAACGGCCTTAAATAAAAATATAATAAATATTTTATTTGTTATAGCAGGCTGAGTATTACAGCTTAAAGCTGGTGGGGGCCTGCTTTTACTCCTCACACACTCCCCACTACATTAACTGTTTTGGACACACTACACTCGACTCACGCATTAACAATGGTACCAGAGCGAGCCCAGTTGTCCCAGAGATTGCAAAATTGGAGTCGGTCAGAATTGTTTTAGTTTCTGTCGTACCGCACTGTTGTGTTCTTTTGTCATCGACTGTTGTTTTTTTTCTTCCTGTGACAGCTGACCTCGTTTTGATGCCTTTATGAATAAGATGTTGATGCGATTTCTCTCAGTGTTTGTTGTTCATTGTTCAATCTAATCAACATTTATTGAACTAGGTGTATACGTCTACACTGTAGTATAACTGGTTTTATCTGATTAATTCTAGTGATTTGAAGGAGAAATTCCCCAATGAAATTCATGGCATCTTCCAACACCTCGAGCCTCACCTGGCCTCACAAGACATGGAGTCCTTCCAACAACAGCTGCCTAACGTCAACCTACGTCACGATATGGTTAGATATGATGATGGGATGACTTGTTTACTTTATTGATGATGACAATGATTATGGTGACTATGATGATGATGATGATACTGCATTACCATCAACATCATTATTATCGTTATCAATGATGGTGATATTGATATTGATGATAATGATATCTCATATTTCCTTTAGGATGACGTCGTTAAGCAGTCCCTGTGCGATTCGTTGCACAATAAACTACTGGCAGTGCAGTCCAAACTACAGGTAAGGACACTGGCTATTATTATAAGTAATAGCATGCCATGAGGCAAATAGGCCCTTTGCAGCTAACAGTCATGTGCTGATATAATACTTCGTTAACGAATGAATGAGCTCGTAATCCCCATGGGAAAGGCGTTCAATCACGTGAATGCCTAGCTGCAAAAGGTCCATTAGTGATTAAATATCCCCGAGAGCCGAGGGAGAGCCGAGGGAGAGCCGAGGTAGGATCTGTGGAAGTCCAGATGCCGCAGTCGGAGGGACATTTACAGATCCTCTCGAGGCTCAAAGGGAAATTTAATCACTAATTTTCGAAATGTCATGCTATCACTTTGTAATACTATTATCACCGAGGAACGGAACAAATCTCCGAGAAGTTTAGTTTTCTCTGCCTAAACTAAAGACGTCGCAGTTGAGATGCTTTTGAAAAAAAGTTTTATTATGCTTGATTGAGCGCCATTGATTGAATGATCCTGGCTTGCCCTGGGGACAAGCGAGGTGTTTTCGGGAAGAATAACACTAAAATACAATGTAATTATGTGGTTGACTAGATATTCAAAGCACATGTATGGAATTTAATTACATTGCGTTTATGGTTTTAAGTATCCCACATGGAAGAAGCAGGTTTGAGAAATGAAGAGAAGAACTTTGTTGAGCCATAAAATAGGTAGGGTACAGGGTTTAACAGGTATTGCGCCATAACCCGGTGTGCCAAGGGACAGTCCAATGTTCCCTCATCAATGTGCATCACCTTCTAATTTTCCCTCTTGCATGTCAATAAGCCGGGAAAATTAGAAAAAATGTGGAAGCTGATGAGGGAATTTAGAAAATAAATGTCCCAGAACAAACAAAGAAAACCGAGGTGATTATGGTATTATACATAGTAATAGTACTACCGTAGCAATAGCTTGGGTAGTTATTCCCCAACGGTTTGGAGGTCTTTTTTAGAAAATAGAAACGTTTTCCATAGAGACACGGTCACTTGAGAGGAAAATTAACAATTCGAGGTAGTGGACAAACATTTTATTAACCAACCGTGAGATTGGTATAAAGTACATGTATTTAGGTAACGGTTAAAAATGTTTAGGTACCGTTGGTTAACGGGATACCGTTTAATTCGAGCCCTAACTTTTGACACATGATATATTTTCTTTACAGCTATAGGTCGAACGGTTACTTAAGGGATACTATCAACCCCGAAATGATAAACGTTCTCATAAGGAAAGACAAAAATTACTTCAGATTAGCAGAGTTTGCTTTCCAGATATACAAATGTACTGGAGAGAATTGGAGAATTTTTTATGAAGGATGCCAAACATTTGACTGGATGAAAAAAATACTACTTTTAAGTTAGAGCACTGTAACCGAAATCAAGTTTCTAGAATAAGCTTTTGTAATCCACTTTAATCTTTGCCATCCTCTGTCGAAAAGGTTTGAAAAGCATATCACGACATTCACATGGTATTTCACTTCTATCTCAGAGTTTTTTTTTTTTTGTAGATTTGTTTGAAGAAAATTGAAGGTTCAATTCGCTTGACATCTCCCTTTTAATCACGTTAACAATTTCTGCAGGTGAGCTGTCTCGGCAGAAAACGGCGTGCTGTTGAAGCCTTGACCGCTGCTCCCTCGCCATCGGTATGTCAGTCGTTATGAATACTACTCCATCAGTGATGTTTTCTGCTAAACGAAGAGCCAGTCATACATTCTTTATGAAGGATGGCAACGGCCCTAATGTCGAAAGAATACCTCATTGATTTGGGGCAATCACGGTTTCTGGGGAATTATCTACCCACTCATCCCTTGGGTAACCATTAAATTTAGTTTATACCTCCTCCCGGTTAGCTCAGTGGTTAAGTGCCGGTCTGTCGAGCGGGAGGTCGCGGGTTCAAATCCCGGCTGCACCAACACTCAGGGTCTTAAAATAACTGAGTAGAAGGTGCTGCCTTTGTGAAACAATCTCATTCTCAAACTGCAAATGGTTAGACCTTCATGTCCTCTCGGATAAGGACGTAAAGTCGTAGGTCACGGCCACGTCGGCC
Organism: Actinernus sp. WN-2022; assembly: GCA_030867875.1. Lineage (NCBI taxonomy): Eukaryota > Metazoa > Cnidaria > Anthozoa > Actiniaria > Actinernidae > Actinernus > Actinernus sp. WN-2022. Next base: position 35,179,652 of record JAOWCC010000064.1, read on the forward strand.
TCAAGTTTATCAGTCTCACCAGATTGTAACGAGTTACCGTTATAAAGTTGCTTTACTTTATTTTCACGTTACTTTAAGGATGAAACGGGGGGGGGGGGGGGGGGGGGGGGTGGGTGGGGGTTTCCCAGACCGTGATTGATCCATTGATTTGGTCAAAGTGGAAAACAGGATGACTGACAGGGGACAAATTAATGTCTGCCATTTTCGTTTATTAAAGAATGCCAATCAGGATTAATGCTTTGCGAGCTTGAACAATAGAAAACCGTTACAATCGCCATTTTCGTACAGTTCAAATGTAAACACGGGCTCGCAAAGCATTAATCCTGATTGGCATTCTTTAATAAACGAAAATTTCAGTGACGTCGTTTAAGTCATAACAGCTAATTCTAGTTAGGGATCTTACGATTTTAGACAAAATTCTACTTTCGGAAAAACATAATAAATGAACAAGTTCTAGTTTAGCCCAAGGCCATTCTCGATCAATTGACAACATTGTATAGAACTCATTTTCCAATAACCTGTTTCGATTACAGACAACTTAGTACATTTAGTTATCTCTTAAGCACAACAAGCCAATAGGATTCGAGTATTTTTTAATTACAGTTCCTTACTCAAACAAAGTACTATACAAATTGGGCTAAGAGATAACAGGAACCATTACCAGGAGCGTACCTATGTGATGGGTAGCGCCCACAGCACAGTAGACGATGTGGCTATTTATAGATATCCGATTCCCGCGAAATAAAATGGTTGCCATGGTTGCTTGCGCTGCGGACAATGCGCGCTCCCCTGCATAGGAAAATAGCTGCGTGAATGCATAATGAGGAAGTGACGTTTCGTCGTGCGATTGGTTTAGTGCAGGTATCGTTTGTCTACTTTCGCGGGAAACACAAATCGAAAAAATAGCTACATCATCTGTTCTGCTGTTGGACAGACCTAATCTGGGAGATGCACGCTCCTGGTAATGGGCTCCTGGAGATAAACAATCCGATTCCTGGTCGGATATCGTTTCATCCATTTAAAAATGCATTGAAAGAACCTGTAGAGCTTTCCGCCAAGCAAATTAGTTACCAACTTCAGGTTGGATTTCTACGGAAAATATCTAAAGATATCTTTCAAGGTCAGTTTTCCTTTGTTCACTGAGGTCACGACCCTACTTACAATAGGTGTCCATGTAAAGACACCTGTATGGTTCTCAATAACTATTGTTTGTAAATGACATAAATACAGAACGACATAGAAGACGAAGAGAAGAAAGTTAGAACGAGTCCACGATTCGTCATGGCGACTCCATGATCCGTCATGGTCAGTCAATGTTTAGTCATGGCCAGTCGTTGAGACCAGTAATAAAGTACGTAACTATCCAACCTTGGTTGTCGTCAGCTCTACGAGAATCCCCTCAGTTCAGGAAAAGCCTCCCTGACATTTATGTCAGCTCAACCTATTTGTTCAACAAAGATTTTAAAAAATTACTGCACCCAAATCAACGATTTCTTGCTATGGCTTTTAAGCACAAAAATCTTACGCTTTTCTAATTTTTTTTTCAAAGCCCAAGTACTCCAAGAACCCACTAAATCTGGCATACAACTACACACCCTTCTACTCAACCATCTTCAACATCTGGCTGTGGCTGGTGATAATCTTAGCTTTGTCAGTATACGTTATTTCACTGGTGCTGTGGTACATGGACCCTGGAAGGGACAGTATCATCTACAGGATGACCAGTCAGAGGATGAAAACAGAATAACGGCCCTTAAGGGACCACTAGGGACTGTAAGGGACATTGTGATCCCCTGAAGGAACTTTAAGATCTTCATGTTAAAATTTATTGAATTGAATTTTTTTTTTTTACTTTTGAATGTGCCAAGTGAATGATATAAATGCAAGGTTTTGAAATTAATTATAGGAAAATTTAAATATTGTTGGCCGTATCTGCCAGCCACCTTCCGACAACGCGGGTCCTCAGTGAGTTTTCAGATTCTCGAGGAGATTTTCACACTAAAATAACACAGCAACCGGTGGGGGTGGGGAGGAGGACTCTTGCAAGCAGGTTATTCCTGTTTATGTGTGTAGTTTTTGTTTAGTTGCAGTGGCGACACTTTCTCCGTGACTTTATGGTAGATGGACCAGTAATTAATTCCATTGTGTTGTTGTTTTTTGGCACAAATGGATACACGCACAGAGTAGAGTAATACAGTACCGCTCGAGACCTGTATTCTGATTGCACCATTATACAGTCTGTAGCTCTATTGTTTGTGTACTGCACGTTCTAAAGGTTAGAGTGTTTTGTATATTGTTGGGTAAGCCAATGCTGTTGCTCGTTTCGAGCGGAAAGCCGGTTCACAGAGTATCAGATTATGTTTCACGAGTTCAGTGCCATTCTACTGAAATAGAAGTGGCTGCAGGCATCACGCAGATAACGTCGGATGACGTCATCGTTTCTAAATATTGCAACGGATTATGAACTGTGTGTAATTTTGCCGTCAAATAAACGCTGTTCACACATTTACACAGGCGTAGCCATTGTTATATGTGTGTTGTACACTGTTTCGATTTCAAATTAATGTTTAGGCGACTCCTTGCTGACATAGCCCCGTGTGTTTTCAGCTTCCTTCAGGGGAAACTTACTGCATGGGGAAGTACCTTTCCCCACAGGCAGCCCAAGCTCTGTATTTGCACTGTGTGACCACTTCTGTTTATATGTCAAGCCATTATTTCACTTAATTCTCAGATAAAGAAAATAAACTCACCTTAAGAGTTTTGCTATTGTCATGTTGTTTCTCTGGGGTCTAGAAATGGCGGTTATGGGGCATTTCTCTCACTTTGGGTTTGTATCTCTAGAGAGAAGAGAGAAAAATCTGAGAAGTAAGTGAAATAATGGCTTGATATATAAACAGAAGTGGTCACACAGTGCAAATACAGAGCTTGGGCTGCCTGTGCTTTCCCTTGCTTCCTTAAATAACTATACAATGAGACTCAACGAGGCCCACTCTCGAGGCCTTCCCTGGGCTTTAACCTTTAGTGCAAGACACACGTGGATTGACTAAGTGGCAGCCTGCCAACCCGACCAGCCAATCGGAAACGTTGCACCTGCTATAAAGCCACCCGTTCGAAGGTGCCCGTCCCATGTCTTAGTGTGTCAAACTGACTAACATAAGAACATTCATTTAATCGAAGAGTAATTCCCTGTGATTAGTAAACCGGCTATTGTTGGATTTCTACTTTAAAGGAGGTGAGTCCTTATCTTGGAAGGCACATAACTGAAGAGTTTAGGAAAATGTTTCGAGTATCGAAGAGAGAGGGAGAGAGTGGTTGAGAATAACACTTATTACAGATAAGTCTTCACATACTCTCGGTTTATTTGCTCCTCCTGGCGTGCTTTTGTTTTTGACACTGAAAATTAATTATTGTCATCTGTGTCGAAACATTTCGATTGATACCTTGGTTCTTCTACATAAAAAGTCTACATGGTCTTATTCTTGTTCCTACGTGAAACACGTGCAATTTATGGGGGGGGGGGACTACTTGTTACGGTCTCATTGAATATGTAGTTAGTAGGACGGAATTCGAATTGCAAAATACAAATTTAGCCCTTATAACACCGTTGGATATTCATGTCTCGCATCGTCTATTTTTAAAACAATTAGACCACAAGCGCGAGATTTCTATTATACAAATAGTGTGTCCGTCTCGGAACTATCGGCTGATAGTTGCCCGCGGAAATTTGATGTTCTGAAAACAAATATAAGCCCGAGAACGAAGTTCGAGGGCTTATGTGCTAGTTTTAAGAACATCAAATTTCCAAGGGAAACTATCAGCCGATAGTTCCGAGACAAACGCATTCTATTTGTCGTTATTGTTCATCACAAAATTGTCTTCCGCTCTCAGCGGGCACTATTATACAAATAGACTATGTCCGTCGAGGAACTATCGGCTGATAGTTGCCCGCGGACATTTGATGTTCTTAAAACAAATATAAGCCCGAGAACGAAGTTCGAGGGCTTATATGCTAGTTTTAAGAACATCAAATTTCCAAGGGAAACTATCAGCCGATAGGTCCGAGACAGACACAGTCTATTTGCGTTATTGTTCAACACAAAATTGTCTGTATCAGCTGTATCAATGTTTATCCCACAATATTTACCGTATTTGGTGGCTGTTACCGCTATTCTACGTTCTACAAAATGCATTTGATAGCGATTTTCTTTGTGTTGTTGCTGTTTTCTCCACGACCGTGATCCTTAGCGTTTAAACAATAGATTGTTTTGATTTGACGTCATAATGATATAGGTCAATTCGAATTCTCGCTATTGTTTTTTATCGACTCACTTTGATAGTCGACTGAAACCTCGAGGTCGCAGTGTCATTGTTAATTCTCATGCAATAGTTATATCGTTCAGTGAAGAGAACTACATACATGCATACATACATATCTTTATTTAAACACGGAGGCCCTTTCATTTACAAATGCTCTTCCAGAGAGTCGTGTGATATTAAAAGCTAACAAATAACTACAATTTATAATATGTACTCTATACAATCAAATTAAGTATTGTTATATGAAACTATAGTTAAAATACTAATACTAATTACGACCTAAGTGATGTAAAAATTGATTGATGTTAGAAGCGTGACATATTCTTCCACAGTATAGACCCATTCGAAAAATGGCGTCCAATTTAATTAACTATTGTTTAGTACTGACTATAGCGTCGCTTACACGGTCAAAAGTTTTTGTGTGTACTGACTAGCCTCGTGTTCACGTTACCAGGACAATAGCTTTTTAAATTGGACGCCATTTTTCGAATGGGTCTATAGCCCCCTTGTATAAGAAGCTTATTTAAGAGCTTCGCTATTTGGTCTAGGAATGAAACTGCAATTAGCTAATCGCCTTTTTTTTTGTTATATTGATGGACGTTCATCGTAGGGATAAATAAATCAGTAAGGTATTTTGGTACCTTATTGTGCATGGTTCCCAAATGGCTACGTCGTCGCAGTTTCAGGTCTTACCAGCCGAGAAGATAAAATATATATTACTCTAAGTGTCTACTTTATTTTGTTGTGTAGCAGTTCCCCGCGGACAAGAGCTATAGCACGTGGTCAAGGCATGTTCGGTGTAAGCATCGTCGCTATTGGTATGGTGTGCCAAGTGTGTTGCACGTGGTTTTTGTGCATCTGGTCCAACGAACTCCGAAAGAAGTACCACATCGATTAACCGAACCTACCAGCGGTGGATTTCAGAACCTGTGCCAGACATTTCAGCCTCTCCAAAAGACTTTGGAATGGACAGTTATTGTTATGGTTGCGCCTGCAAAGCTCAGCGCCAGCGGTGATTGTCCATTTTGCTTACATCAGTGAAAACTGGATTTACCAGTTTTCAATATACCGCATTTACTCGATTAGACGCCGGGTCTTGAACTAACGCCGGTCTAGAATAAACGTCTATTCGAGGTACCGGCGTCGATTCGAGTCAGTCCCTATAATAGTTTTGTTTGTCGTTTTTTTACCTCGAAATTCTTTGATTATGAGGAATCTATAGCAGTTCGAGTGTTAAATGAATGTCAGAAATGGAAATAAGTGAGACCAGGAGCCCATTACCAGGAGCGTCCATGTCCCACACTATGTCTGTGAGTCAGCGTACGACCGGATTGAGCTATATTTAGAACAGATCTCACGGGAGTTCTCGTGCGCTTACTTAATAAACCCCGGGCCGACAAGGCCGAATTTTGAATAGAAGCCGTCTAATCGAGTAAATACGGTACAGCTATTTCAAAAAGGTTGTATCGTATATGTTGCATTGTGCATTCAAATACCGGGGCCTGTAAATGGAAAATAAATTAGGTTGAGATATAATGAGTACTTATAACACACGCGCGGACTTGACTAAACAGCTAGATGCACCATTAAATTCTTGCATTTTTCTCTTGGAGCGCGCATACACGAGATAACCTATTTTGGAATACCGCAAAGGAATACCGTTAATTGATTGTCGCTGTTAAAATACCACCTTTCAAAGACACCCGCAGCGAAGCCACAAGCGAAAAGGAAATACAGAAACTAAATCATTATACTACAAACCGTTTGCCATGGCATTACAAACACAACCAACCTAAGCTTTGCATCGTGCGTTTTCCTGTCAGTAGGTCTGTTGAAGTCTATCGCTTGTTGATTCTTTTGGATTTTTCAAGCAACAGCAAACACATTTGTACGTTCTCTAACTGCAAACGACCGCTCTTATAATTGCGTTTGAGTCCGCTACAAATTGTGGCACCATCAGCGACGGTGACTTGGCATGATTTTTCATCAGTAGACCTAGGATAAGAAAATTCCGACTTTATAACAACCAGGTTTCCGAGAGAAAGCAGTTTTGTACCTGAAACATGCACTTTTTTGAAAAAGACTTTGAAAAAGGCTTTTTCTAGATTCAACAATGGCATGTCCTCACTTCATTCACCGCGCTTCTCTAAGCTGACATTAATCCCTCACTCCTCCCTCGCTCAGGCGCCCCAGCAAAAAGCAATTTGGTGGCCTAAAAAATATCATTTATTTCTCCTTGTGAATGAAACTATTTCTGATTTATATATACGAAATATTTGGTAAAACCACTGATGTAAGCTCAAATATTACATGGATGTGTAAAATTATATTTATCTCTGACAGCACGTGAGGCCTCCTGTGACATCACATCTTTAGCAGTTGGAAATAAAAACCTCTATACCTCATAAACACTACACTCAAATCGAGATATATATTACTATTCACATATTTACTTGATGTAGAATCGATTTTAATGATAAAAAAATGGGCTTATAGGCACTTAAAATTAATGCATGAGGTTTAAAAGTTTACGCTTTTACCCATAATTTGTATATATTTTCTGGAACTGAAATGCAAATATTCCGCTCTCTTCACTACTGTTAAGCTTGTCATATACCCCAACATATGGTGAATATTTCGGGAAACCAGGTGAATATTCCGGGAAAACATTGGCTTAATTGTTTTTCGAAATGTTCTCGATAGCTGTAGCGGTGCTTCAAGCAGTTCCGACTGAGTTGAACGTCGATCAAATTTGAGGCGATGTGTTCAAGCTAGGTGATTAGAAATGTAATTGATCAAAAGGCCAAGTCAAGACCCACTTTAATTTATCAAATTCTTGAGTAATAAATTATTGAAGTTCCTTCAGTTCAGGAAGCGCTGTCACTGATGTACCTAAGGGCGGTTTTAGATTGAGTGTCGTAAAACCAATACCAGGTAGATTAAAGCGCCATTGGTCAATCCTTATTTTGGCTAAAGCGAGAGATTTCGAGAGCAGCGAACGAGTGAGACTATCAAGTTAAACACTTCTTTACTTAATTTGAGTGAAATTTTTTTGGTAGATATAGATACGATTAGGAGGTGAAAAGGAGCAAATGAATCAGAGAAAACAGTTTTGATCTACGAAGTAATATCCCACACGTATTGATAACAATGATATCCCCAGCAATAATGACTGTCACGTAATAAAAAGGAATCTGTAGCGTACTGTCATCAGCCATACTGATCGATAAAACGGTTCCTTGTCACAGCCAAGGCATTACTCTTCGCCTCTTACGGCACCTCTCAGTGCAGAGAATCTTTGTAAATTCTTTCCTGAACACATTGCTCATTACCGTGTAGATCATAGGGTTGACGCAGCTTGCAACCCCGATCATGACCGATGAAAACATGTACACGCCGATAGGCAACGAGTAAAATCCCTTTGCACTCTCGATCAACGCAGAGATGAAAAGCGGTACGAAGCTCAGAGTAAAGGCAATAACGATAAGAAATAGAGTTCGTGTGGTCTTGAGTTCTTTCGTTCTCACTGCGGAATTTTGCATAGCGTAGTTGTGCGAGTTAATAAACCGCCAGATTTTGAAGTAGCAGAAACACTGGAGGGCATACAACGTGGCAGTCAAAGTTAGCAAGATGGCAAAAACCAAGGTGCTAAACTTTAGACAACATGCGTTATATCCCATGTGGAAATATACTCCATTATACTGGATCACAAAAGCCATTGTAGCACAGAATATGAGAGTGGTACCTACCACTGAGATAACCACGAACTTGTTCGTGATCACTCGAGAGTACAGATCCGGGCGTATCATCTTGCAATATCGGCAGACTGCTATGAGCCCGAATATCATGACGGATTCCATGCCGCAGCAATGTATTACGAATCCTTGTATTTTGCACGAGATCTCTCCGATGTCCCACTTACCTGTGATAACGGCATAAGAGGTAAGAGGCATTGGAAAAGCGGCCATGACTATATCAGTTACCGCCAGGAAGACGAAGTACAAGTAGGGGCACTTGCGCAGCCGAGGGTTTCTGTAGGCAGCAATCAAGACAAGGCTGTTCCCCAGTAGTGCTGTAATGGTCAGCGTTATCCCGATAATGCTTTCTATTACTCTTGCATCTGTAGTTCTCGAGCGGGATATTTCTGTTGTGGATGACTCAACTGCCATGTTAGCCACTCCTTATTCGACTTTACTTTGGTTGCCGAATCGCGACGACTGCCCGAGTTCCTACGTATCGGACTCACTTTTGCACCTACGAAAAGAGCGCCAACACAAACCCTTTAGTGTATGTTGAACCCTTAGCTAAACATCAGCAAGAAAATTCACGTTTTATGTTTTTTCCTTAGTCCATTTACCTGCATGTTTTCAGTGGAAACAAAAATGTGAACCTTTTTCTCTTGCAAACTTCTATCAATGACTTCACTTTCACAACAGTTAGTCGCAAATAGGGTTTTCTACATTTTACTATTTTTCAATTCTCGACAGAATTTCGGTATCCTAAACACCTTCATTCGCTTCCCTCGCTGTGTACCTTTGATTAGCATATTATGTAAATTCACCTTCTCAAATCAACCAGACCAATTAGATTAAAGGACAAGGGAGAATTCGAAAAGATAAAGCAAAGCAACTTTGGATTTTTATTTAGCTTAGTCTTGGTTTTCCATGCTAGAAATTTTAAAATTATAAGTAAATAATTCAAAATTTAACATTATTTATTTCCAGAAAATTTTAAACAGGCAATCTTCCAACATAGCGGCTATGGACAAGATCAATGATTTCCGACATCTGGAGGAAAAGACTAGATCGCTCAGTTGTTTCCCCTTTCCATTATTGCCCGCGAAAAAGAACTTTCTCGCGGCGGGTGATCATGGTGAAAAGATGCTTACGGTATTGTTGTGTGGAAAGAGCTTTTTAAATCAACATTTTCAATATTTGTTGGGCATCTAAAAGGTTGGAACGGACGTCATGCATTTAGGACTTGCGGTAAGATGTCAAACAATCATCAAGTTTGTTTTAAAGAAAAGTTATTATCTTCAGTGCAATGTTAAGAATTTGACTCAGTCAGACTAATCAAGCGTAATTAGTTAAATATAAATGTCGCATGCTTCTAGGTGGTTGTGTTTTTCATATCAAAATGATTGCAGGGCGGCACAGTTCCCCGGGGGAGAGGGGGGTACTCCCTATAATGGACTATACGGGGAGGCTCCGCCCGAAAGGAGTACCTTGGAGGTATATAAAAGGGTAGGGATTTCACGAATTGAAGTATATAAATAGGCAAAACTGTTATTTAGGTATTTAAAAGAGCCTTTCAAAATATCTCGAACAGACGCACCTAACGGCTGATTCATCCAAGTATTTTAAGGGTTACTCAAGTGAAAAAAAGTTTAGTAAAACGTATATGAAAGGGTTACCTTTTCTGTCAAAAATGGTATATAAAAGCGTAAGGGTTTGGACCTCGGAGTGCCTAATTAGAAAATCAAGTTCTGTTCTTTGCGTTTACGGATTTTGGTAGTACACCTGGATGAAGAGAAATGCCGCATATATAGTGATGTGATTAATAGAATGATCAGGAAAATTAAAGGGGCGAGCTACTGGTTTGGCGAGATCCTTGCTGTTAGCTCTAACATCTAGCATGCAAGTGTTTGGGGAATCAATCTCCGAAGTTCGCCCTGTTTCTCCGATGTAGAGTTTGTTACAAAGTGTGCAGGTGATACAATAAATAACATTACTAGACGTACAGTCAAAAATGGTCAGTAACTTTAATAGAACCTTTGGGTCCTGAAATGAGTGTGGAAGTGTTAGTGAATGCACATGTGTTACATCGTTTCCTGGGGCATTTAAAAGTTCCTGGTTGAAGATCGGGCTGTAGTGATCCCTTGATCAGAGAATCTCGAAGGTTCTTGTCTCGCTTACTGAAGAGATAAGTGGTGGCTGTGGAAAAATGAGGGCGATCTCTGGATCATTCTGTAAGACCTTGATCAAGTTCTTCTGGATGATTTCCTTGATAGGGAGATAGATGGATGGTAAATTAACGGAATTCAGTCCCTGGGTGCCAGAGGTTCTACTGCCCTCTCTAACTTTGGCTTAGAGAGGGCAGTAGAACCTCTGGCACCCAGGGTACAGTTTGGACGGCAGTAGAGCCGATTTTCTATCGATGTCGCGGGTGCGGTCCAATGCACTTGTTACAACAAAGGAAAGCTTTACGCACGCTTGGCTCCAAGACTTCCTAACTGGGCGTCGCCAACGCGTAGTATATTAAATGGCTCAAGATCTGCATGGTCATCTGCTAGATCTGGGATTCAGGCCACAGGAACTATCTTCGGCCCTATTCTATTCCTGCATCAATGACTTGCCATAATCTATTTCATCCCATATACAGCTGTTTGCCGATGACTGCGTGATCTATCGCAAAATTGACTCCACTAACGACCACTTCATCCTCCAACGAGACTTACAACTCTTGGAACGCTGGGCTTCCCTCTGGTAAATGAGATTTGCTCCAACTAAGTGTCACACCCTCGTCATCACTTTAGAGAAAAATTCATCGAACTTTGTGTACACTTTATGCAGTATTCCCATTGAAGGTGCGTTTTCCACAAGCATTTGGGCATCTTTATTACAAGTACCCTAAACTAGTCTAAACAGTGGGCGGAAGTCAAGTCAAGACAAAGGCCAGCCGAGTGCTGAGTGTCCTGCAGAGAAACCTCTCCTCGTGTCATCCACTGATAAAATAATGTACATATCTTAGTCTTGTTCGTCCAATTTTAGAGTATGCTACTACTGCTTGTAACCCATATACCAACAAAGGCATACCTGTAATCGAATCAGTGCAGCGTATAGAGCTGCGTATAGAGCTGCTTAACGACTATGAACTAACGAGCAGCGTCTCATCTATGCTAATTAATTTGAAGTAGCCATCTTTTTTGGCCTCCGCTTACTTAAAGTGCAAGTAAACTCATAAAACAACATGAACTCTTTTTGTCCCAAATTCTATTTCTGATATACTTCAGTTGTCTAACTTAGTTTTCTTTGAGAGACAGGAGCAGAAATTAAACTAGAATAAACGCTACCCGAATTGCGGAATTGATTCATCTTGTGATGTCACAAAGAAAACCTTTGGGATTTTATTGTAGTAGTTTTCTCTAGGGAGGGAGTTGATTCATCTTATGATGTCACAGGATTCATGAAAACTAATCAAAATTAGGGATTATAAAAATGCCAGAAATGTTACAAAATTTACAAGATTAATACCTTTTTGTGAGAAACAAACACAATAATACACAAAAAAAAATTATATGACACTTTAATGACCTGACAATGTTTTATAAAATCAGAATTTCAGAGTTTTTGTAATGTTTAAGTTATTGACAATTTTCTAGTACTTGGCATCGGTTGTACACCTCTTTCTTGGTGACGTCTATATTCCACTATGCATGAGCTTTAACGATCATATAATAATAATAATAATATTATTAATAATAAATATAATAATAATAATATAAAATGTTGATAAAATATGACTAAGATATAACTGAGATGTAATGATAACCGTACTAAGGATTAAAATATGGTTATACGTAAGTATTGTAAAATTTATCAATGGAGTCTGTCGGCTGCGCAGTTCTTTAGATATCCTTTCGATAACCGACAAAATTCAGCAAAGGTTGCAGAGTTCCTAATATTTGCAGGTAAATTATTGAACACGGATGAACTGGTATCCTGGAATGTGCCATTTTCAGGTGGGACCTTTAACTGTTTACTGCTGGCTGACCGTCGTGTTCTAATGTACAATTATATATAATGGAAGATAAAGTGGCCAGTCACTATAATGAAGGGCCTTACATACAAGCTTTAACAAGTCTCTGACGTCCTCATTACTATCTACTCTGTCGACGTCAGATCAACAAGGTTAGACACCTTTTAGACAAGAAAACTCTACTACTTATCCAAAATTCATTAGTATTTAGCAAGCTTTTTTACTGTTCATCCGTTATGGCCTAGCACCATGAAACAGAATATTCGCAAATTACAACTTACTCAGAACTTTGCAGCGCGCATCTTGAACTGACACCAGAAAATTCGATCACATTTCACCACTTTTCTTAGAGAAATTGGTTGACTCTCTCAGTCAATGACACGCTAACTTATCGCGACCTTGTTATTGTGTTTAAATGTTCGCCCCGCCTTACCTAAGTAATAAACTTGTGAATTTAAGCGCTCCGGAATACATTCGCGGGTAACTATACAGGCTTGCAGATGACATTAACTTAGCTAAATGCAGAACTTCAATTGCTCAGTAGATTATTTTACCGGCACGCGGCAAAAACCTGGAACAGCCTTCCAGGTTCAGCCAAGAATGTCACTTCGTGGCCGACCTTCAAAAAGGTCTCTTAAGGAATATTTTAAATCTAGTAAATCATGACGCTCGTACAGTCTTATAGTGTATTATTCCGCCTGGTACATTGTCATTAATGAGGTATGGGGTGCAACTCAGACCTGGGACAAACCCAGGGCGAAGAGCGAAAGATGCGAACGATGGCCCAGGCATCAACTCCGGCTAAGTGAGGGTGGGTGGGAGGGTCGAAGAACTACCTGTTCGTCTTCTGGTTTCTTGCAAACAACACCTATAGAGAGCATTGTTCTTCCTTTTATACTCTCATTAATTAATTCCCAAGGCGTAATTTACCATGATATTCAAATTGACTTTGAATAGTACCTTAGTTATAGTCACAAGTCGTAATTTAGATTGAACTAAAAGTGTAAATTAGTTCTGAAAAACACCTTGGGGAGTGGCTAATAAATTAAACCGTATTGTATTGTATTGTATTGTATTGTGTTGTGGTGTGTTGTGTTGTGTGTTGTGTGTTGTGCTGTGCTATTACTGTGCTGTGCTGTGTTGTGCTGTGCTGTGTTGTGTTGTGTTGTGTTGTGTTGTATTGTGTTGTATTGTATTGTATTGTATATCGAGGGCCGAGTTCAACTGTGTCCCATATTGTTGTCAACCGTGGGGGAGGGGAGGGGGGGGGGGGAAAGCTATCCAGAACGAACTCAGTGTATCCACTTCGGTCGTGATAGCAGTGGATCTCTGGGTGCGTGTGGGTTAAACCTCTCGGGGTGACCATCAATTTTTGCGTGTATCTATTGTTCTAATGGCTATTATTGTATTAGTAGTGTTTCGTGTGTTTCTTGTGTGTTTGTGGGTAATACCGCTGCCCACCATTACCGGGATTAGCTATGCTATTATGGTAATTATGTCTGATTAAAGATTAAGGAGTGGAGACTGTGAATTATTGCACGGAATTCTCATTTAGGGGTTCCTATATGTTTTTGTTTCTCACCCAACCTGAGCTCAATTGTGTTAGTGTCCATTAAAGATTATTGAAAGAATGTTGGCTCCGACAAAAGAGTGTTTTAATTAGCAAAGAAGATATAGTTGTTCTGTCAGGCCGAAATATCGTTTCATGAAAATCTTCTTAGTCGTTTCTTTGCGCATTGTAGATGTATGACCTTTCCTTTGGCGTTACGTCATGCAGGCCGATAACTGATACAGAGCACCTGAAAGTTGTCTCGTGCTGGCTTTTTCATTAACACTCTAACTGATAAAAGGACATCAAAAATGACTGTTCGTTTTGGACAAAAGTTGTTAGGCCTGTGGAGATGTGGAAAATAATCCTAAGTGTTTCTAAAACCTGCTGAGCGCCACTTTAGCCGGAGCCCTGATGCTTAAGCGAAATTGTTGGGAGAGAAAGAGCCACAGCAGGACCAGGATATATAGGCTGTATAGGATGTGAGCAAAACAACTTTTACAGTTGAAATCTCAACTAAATGTGTTATAATAGTAAAAACAAAGAGGCCGAACAATAATTTCTTCTGAGTCATGTTTTAAGTGATATTTATAACATGAGTGGCCGTGTTATATCGGAATATAAAGATCCGAGCTGCACGAGCCGCAGACGAGGATCTTTACTGATCCGATATAACACGGACACGAATTAGTTTATAAATGACTTATAAAAACGGTTTATACATTATTGAAGATAATAATTTTCAGATATTTCGATGAAATTACTTGTTTATAGCTATGTCGTGCATCACGGAGGAAAAAAATTGGGTTCGGTTGCGTAATAAGAATAACAGTGATCTTTGGAGCCTTTTTATTTGAGCTCCCGTATCAGGTGATTGTACTTATTACCGTCCCACTCAGTTTGTTACTTGTTTACCCGAGACGAAGCCGAGGGTACCCTGGATTCCAGAGGTTAGCCGCTTGTGCTCTTGCGGCTCTTTACCGCTCGGTGTGTCGGCAGGTAAAAATAATCTCTGGAACCAGGAGTACTGAGTCGAGGGAAACAAAGCTCACTGATTCCTCAGGGGCCTATCATTTAGTGATTTGTTATAGCAACGACTGCCTAGTGTGTATTTCTTCCCGCGCGGCCTAGACAATCACGAAGTGATAATGTGGTGGGATACGTTTGAATTGTATCCCTGGAAATAAATTAGAAGTTCTAATACTTTAATAGCCCATTTTCGATACTTCACTTGTCACGCACAATGGTATGAATATGAGGCTCAGAGACAAATATAATTTATTATTTTATCATATGACCCACATGTACGGCCCCCCGCGCGCTTTTCTTTCAAAACCAACACGTGATGGGGGCCGTACGTGTCGGACGTGAGTGGTCCGGAAAAAGCCGTCCGACACTGCTCGATTTTATGCTTGTTTTGCCGTTATTAAAACAAACTAAGTAGTCATATGATAAAACACTTATTGACTGAATCCAAGGTCGGGCCGGACAATAAAATACGTCATGACCTCATAGCTTGTTTCACCCGACTTCATGAACATTATTCAACAAAGGAGATGGTGCGAGTACATTCCGTGAGGAGCTGGAACCGAATCTAACAATAGCATCGTGACGGTCGTGACGTCCACTGAGCCAAAAATAGATTCGGGCGCAGGATAGGGTCGGAGATGATCAGTTCTCTTAGGTGATGGTCTCTTCTGATTATTATTATCATTTAAGTTCAATGTCGATCAATGAATCGGTTGTTTACCTGGTCACACAAATTCATTGTATAATATAATTATGATATAATTTATCAATACGGAGGACTGACTTGTAAATACCAGGAGTATCCATATAACTTATTATAGAAAATTAACGAAGCTGTAAATGTACGCGACTTAAATCAACGCGTCCTGAAATTAACGCGAATTTCCGTGTAAGGTATGTTTACATGCATTTAATTAACGCGAACGCTTTTCATATGAGTGTAAAAATTAACTCCCGCAAAAACATGCTACACGGTAATTGCGAATTACTCACGACAGTCATATGAAAACCGTGCGTTTCACAATAGAAAACAACAACGTCCATCAGCAGAACTCGTTCAGAAGTCTATATAAAAAATAAAGGTGCCTTAAAATAGCGATGCTAAAAAATAGTGTGATTTTAATTAACGATGACGTAAATTAAGGTTCATTTAATTAACGCTAATTTTTTTAAATTCGCGTTAATAACATACTTCGTTAATTTTCTATAATAAGGTATACTATATATGACCGGATTAAACTATTTTTGGAATATGATGTTTCCCGGGTAACTTCTGACTCTGCTACGGTCCTTACACGCTTGGCATCATTATCGAGATTGAGAATGATTTGTGGTTACTAACACTGCATTGTCCAGACTATGGAGTGATTGGCTGCACGAGAACTCCCCCGAGATCTGTTCTAAATATAGCTCAAGCCGGTCTTACCGGCTGACTCACAGACTTGGACGCTCCAGGTAATGGTCTCCTCTAATTCTAAAAGCTCATTTGGCTTTATCTAGTCCACCCTAGTCTGTATTTCCCTGCTAGCAGAGGTCTCTCTGTCTTGGTAAAATGAAACCAAGACAGAGAGAGAGAGACCTCTAGAGAATCGAGAGAGGAGAAATTATGTATGTCTGTATCTGAAAGATACAGAAAGAGACACCCACGTGATTGCAGGAATGGAAGCGAGGCGATGCCGAAATTAGTACCCAGGCCCCCTCTTTCGTTGTTTAAAATGGCGTATGCCTCGTCGCAATCGACTTATGACAGACAAAACTTATGTCAGTAGTCTCCGTTCTTATCCAAGAATGCCGACCTTTAAATAGGTAAGTACGTCTTCATCTTGAATCACGTATTTGAATTGAGGATTATAAAGTCACATGCTCAAGTTTTTGAACCTATACAGGCTACACTTTAATATTTTTACCTATGCGAAAAACACTTTCGAAAAATATGACTCTACTCTAGTCTCTAGTCTCTACCCTTTGTGACAAATGATCGAACGTTCGATCATTCTACAGATTGTCTATTTAAAGTGTAATTAAGTCTTGCGTGTACGCGTGTCCAATCCAGAAACACCACGAATCAATGCGGTTGTAGTTATTGATCGTTTTAATTTCGCTTCATATTCCCCGCTTATGAGTTATGTCTATCAATTCCATCCCCACCCCATGGGACATTTGACATTTTGAATCAGAACTTTGCAAATGGCCCACCGTGAGGTCAGCTAAGCTATGCAAATACGTAACAAGTGCAAATGAAATCACTTATAAACGTTGTTGTAAAATTCGCCATCTTTGATTCTTTTTCACAAATTCCCCACCCCCAACGTTTCTTTTCTTGCAAATGCTCCACCCCTGGGACAGACTGAGTTGTCAAATACCCCACATATGCTGGGGGGATGGGGGAGGGGGGAGGGGGTGTTGGAATTGATAGGCAGACATACTTTTTTATTGGTACTTTGTACAATACTGTACTTCCGTAGTTGTCCAATAATAATCGGTATTATTAGGGTGCAAAAAGAATTTAAAATAATGACAATGCTGATAGCATATTTGCTGAGTGGGAAAGGGCATCACTTATTCAGAGCTTAATTTTGCCCTAACACCCAGGTAGTCATAATAAATTTTGCTGCTAAACAAGATATTATTTTTTTAGGAGCTGGATTGAGTACCACAGATATAACACATACCAAACCATCCCCCTTAACATTTACACATTTTTTTTGTCATTAAGTTATAATACTGTAAAATGTACTGAGAGCTCAGTCGAAAATCACACTAAGATTAAGAAGTTTTTAAGAGTGATCTATGTAAACATCGATCTGCATGTTTGGTTGGTTCTTTAATTTATATTGAAAGTTTCAAACAGTTTGCTTCAACTTCAGAAGCTATGGCTGCCATGTTGGCTCATGTTTTTGCTCCAATCTAGTTCCCAGAACTGTTTTGGTCTTAACGTTTGCCTCACCTAATGCCATGCCTGGACCCACTCCCCCTAAATGACCATTGGACGTTAAGTGGGGCACTAAGTATATATTGACAGTCTCTTATCTTATGCACTCCTCAGTGGCTTTCCCATTCCAGTGATGGTACTTTATAGCACTTGTCAATGTTTAGCTCCCCCCAGGGGGATTGTAAATCCCTGGTTATGCATCCCTCCTCCCATAGTTGAGGGTGGCCGGGGGTAGTGCAGTGGTTATGCACTTTACCTCTCACCTCTGGGGCCCAGGTTTGATCCCCAGATGTGGCACCATATGTGAGCTGAGTTTGTTGGTATCTCGCCCTTGCTTCAAGGGTTTTTCTCTGGGTACTACGGTTTTCCTCCCTCTACATGCTAGATTCAAATTCAATCTGTGGATTAGCTGGGTCCTGGCTTTGATCAGCTCCTATGGTTGTTTCCGGTCCTGTTAGAAATTCAAAGGGTATTTGACATAATGATGGATCCACAGGGAGGGCTATTTAACATTTGCAGTACTTAGTAACCAATCAACCTTTTTCATTTTCTTTATAGGGTTTATTTTTGTAATGGATAGCAAATGAATATCTCATTTGCTGGGTGTGGATTTTTAGGTGTTTATCACCTTGGTGTGGCTGCTTGTCTTGTCAAACATGCACCACAATTTCTCTGCAGCATCAAGGCATTTGCTGGTGCCTCAGCAGGTTCTCTGGCAGCAGCAATGCTTGCAACGTCAGCACCACTCAAGAAATGCTCTGACTATGTCATTGAGTTAACACATGACGCACGCAGGAATCCACTTGGACCTTTTAGTCCTCAGTTTGATCTGGTTGGGAATCTAAAGAGAGGCCTAGAACAGTATTTACCCTCCAATTCCCACAAACTTGCAACAGGTCGACTGTATGTTTCTGTTACAAGCTTGAAGGACAGGAAGAACGTTATGATATCTGAGTATGAATCTAAAGAGGAGTTGATACAGGTAGGAAGATGAGTGTTTTTCTTATGTCACTAATTTATTATGATGTGATGTTATTCATATCAATCTTTGAATGACATTAAAGCTGTAGTAAAGTGGAGTTTTTTTTTATTTCATCTTTCCAGGTACTTCTTGCAAGTTGTTACATACCTTTTTATGTTGGTTTGGATTTTCCAGAATTCAAGGGACAGGTAGGAAGAATGAGCATCTAAAGTTTTTGAATACATTACCTGAAAATAGCTCACACAAATCACACACATCTTGTAAATAAATTAATACATACAGAGGTTAATTATTTTTTTATTGCATGATTTATAGAATAAAATAATGTTAGTTTAGAAATGAATACATTTTGTAATTAAGTTAACAAAATAACACATGATTGTTAAGAATAGTACCGTAAGAACAAATAACTAATAGTGCAGTCTTCGGTTGAGTGCCAAAAGTAATAAGTGATTGCTTTGCTTTCGTACTCAGCCTGTGTAATTTTTTAATAATCAGCCAATCAAATTCTAAACTAAAACCAAACATTGTTTTGGTCCATCATGGAATAAATTTCAGTTTCAGCAAGCGCCAGTTGAGGTGATTAACTTTGAACCAAAGCACAGTCTGGATGAACAAATGGCTTTATTCCTGTAGGGTTACAACAGTTGAACAAGGCTTGAGGAAAACAAGATGGCAGACATGACTAGAACAACTGGTGCAAGTAACATGCATAACCTTGTACCACTGATCTGTACTGGTGAAGAGTCCACAATTGTGTTTGTAAACTTATTTCCTTGTGATACATTAGGTTGAAGACCAAGTAAAACCAATTGTGAATTACTTCAGTTCGTGATTGGCTCATTGCGTTTTTGCATTTGCTTGCTTCCGTGATTGGCTCTGTAATTACTTTGGTTTTGGTTTTATGACACTCAATCGAAAGCTGCTCTAGTGATGTTACCTTCAGTTTGAATAATTACTTCAGTTTATTTGCATTTGTTTGTTCCACTCACAGAAATGGGCAGATGGAGGGTTAACAGATAATCTTCCCATCCTGCCTTTTGGACGTACTTTGCGTGTTTCTCCATTTAGCGGCAATGGTAACCATATATGTCCTGAAGATGAGTCACATGGTATCACAGACATCACTTTCCACAACATGAATATTTATTTGAACAGACAAAATCTGCAGCGTGAATTGCAAATGTTTATTCCACCAAAAATGGAAGGCATAGAGAAACTAGTTCAAACAGGGTTTGGGGATACATTAAGGTTTCTTCAGAAAGAAAATAGGTGCAATTATCCCTTAACAGTGGCAAAGGAAAGCTTATAAAATACAACAAAAGAATTTTGGGATTTTTTATTGTTGAAAGCTGTTACCCCTTTTTGCTGGAATACATTTATTTTCAGATGATTTTCATTACAATCAAACTATAATATTCCTTGGTACCTTAAATTTATGGGACACACCTCTTATTAACTGAGTGCGACGTCCATACTGTAAGTTATGGATAAAATGTTTCCTCTTTTTTTATGGCCCAAGTGTGAAGCATACAGGCTATAAAAAAGGGGACAAACAAGGATCCATAACTTACAGTATGGACCAAGTAAATGAGGTTAATAAAGATGTTTGTTATTGTTATTCAATAACCTTTTATATTTCACTAAGATCCCATGCATAGGGAATTTCAATATATTGTTCATTAGATATTCAAAGTTTATATGGAGGTATTTATATGATATAAAGACGTTGAATATCCAATGAGCTATATAAAGGCTCTTGAATGGAATGTTAGTGAAATAACGGTTATTGAATAACAATGAAATAAGTCCGTTAAATACCTCAAACCTGGCATTCAGCCATATACATCCCTCGGGCCAACAGCCCTTGGGATGTATATGGCCGAATGCCGAGGTTTGAGGTATTTACATGTAACTCTTACTTATTATACAATGTACAAATATAGCTTTTTTTTTAGAGTGGAAGTGGGTGGAAGATCTGTACAGGAAGTTATGGACTACACGTTGACCAATCATAGATCATGAAATAACTTGCTGCATTTTGTATTTAATCATTTTAACTGACACTTATACTTTTAGCTCTAGAAAACGAGATGCCTTACAAAATTTAATGTAAACATGTGCTGAGTGTGAACGTGTAGCATTCCTTACTGTTTGTTTCGGAATGAAATCAGTTTTTAGTATTTTTTGACAAATAATGTATTAAATCTTAATGTGTAGTACAAACTAGAATATTAGAATAAGAATACTTACTAGATAGAATGAAATAAGAATTTGTAGCACATTTTCATAAAATGTCTTATGTCAATGTTTTAGAATTTCACCAGAATGCTAATATACATATCTGCAGCCAGAAAGCTTAGTATAGGTATAAGACAGTATAACAATATGTAATCATGTACTAGAATAAAATAAAAATAAAAATAATTACAATGTAAAATACCATATTTCCTTGATTAAGATTCCCTCAAATAAGTGCCACCCTCCCCTCCCCCAAAACAATACAGTAGAATGAATAATGAAGTAATTGTAATGTTTTGTTTCACCAAGCTGTTACACTGTATGTGTTGTACCATATATAACACCGTTGTGTTTTATTAATTAATTAATTAATTAAGGGTTAGAGACTGGCATGCATGTTTGTATTGATAAATACAGGCACACACTGACTTTACGATGAATGAAAATAATGATAATACTGCATGAGGCCAAAGGCAGCTGTGTTTCAGATTCAGTTGAACCCCTATCTCTCCTCGATTCCAAAAGACAAAGAGGTTACCAATTGATTTTGGCACTTGTGTATAATTTTGCAGAATCCTGGATCAGCTCCAGTGCAGTATGAAGAAATTTTTAGTTCATCATACAGTTAGCACATTCTTGCATTTGTCAATAAAACACAAACAAGGTATCTAACCCTGTTAATACTTCAACTGAGCGCACCTGTGGTCAACAATAAAGCACTGTTATTTAACAATTAGACCTGCAGCCCGAATGGGCTACGAGTCAATAGCCCATGAGGCGCAGCCGAATAGACTATTTAACTCGTAGCCCATGAGGGTGAGAGGTCTAATTGTTTTAGTATAAACTAACTTTTTGGATAGTAGAAAATAATAGAAAGAAACAAATTGAAGTTGAAAACATTGAATTGTTTCGTGAAAATGCGTGCGGGTTTTCTCCACCATGGGCTATCACAAATAGACCTATAGTAGCGTAGCCAATCAGAATGCAGGATTCGTAATAGTCCACTAGTTGGTTTATACTAATAGCTAATAGACCCTTCCACAGTTTTTTTGAACTTTTGATATATACGTATAACAGTAAAACCGTCGATACCGCCAAAAAGAGCACCTCGAAGTTAGTCAAAATCACAAATTTGAGAGTTATATCTTGAATAGGAGCAAAGTTATTCGCCCGCAAACTCGGAAAATTTTACAGACGTTTGTATGGAAATTTTGATTGGGGGGCAAGTTTGTGTCCCCATGCAGTCGAAATTTCCATACAGACGTCTGTAAAATTTTCCGAAATTTTCCGAGTTTGCGGGCCTGTATCTTTGCTCTTATTCAAGATATAACTCTCAAATTTGGGATTTTGACTAACTTCGAGGTGCTCTTTTCAGCAGTATCGACGGTTTTGCTGTTATAAGTATATATCAAAAGTTCAAAAAACCTGTGGAAGGGTCTTTTACCTGTAGTTGGAATAAAATCTGAATTACCTCAGAATCAACATGACATTTTTATTAAGCGCCCAGTCAAGAATAAGAATCCCTGAAATAAGTAACTGGGGCACTTAATCAAAGAAATACGGACCGTATAGGACGTAAGAATAGCACAAAAAAAGTTGAAATAACTCACTTGAATATATAGATGCACTGTTTCTCACGTGTCTTACCACGCTTCCGTACGAGACTTGTGGAAAATATTCTTTATAAAATATGAGGTTTCTTTTGCTATACTAGTTGCTGCTGAATGGAGAAATACTGTGTTCAATTAGCCATTTCGAAACCTGATAAAGGACTGGGACCGAGTGTGTAAATTATTTTAAACGGTTTTTATTTGCTGCCGCAGCGAGCGAGCCTGAAGCGAGCGAGCCACCGTCAAACAGGATTCAGTCGCACGATAGCCCCAAAACTACAAAATATATTCATCTAACACCTTGGCATTTTTATCACCCAGTAATCTATTTTTCCTGCCAAAGTGTTACTGTCAGGTTCTCTTCTAATACACTTCCTTAACTGAGCGGAGCAGCATTCACTACCTGTTAGGTATACTAGTCTGTAAGCGGGTCCAAATCTCGATTTCTTTTTTTACCACAGTGCATCACTTCTATTGTCTTTTTTTACCACAATGCTATTGCACGGATCTGATCGTCACGTGACATTACACGAGGTGGAATCTGCATTGTTTGAGCTAACTACGTTCAACCGTTCTTTAATGCATTTATGTGTATGCAATCCTTGTGTAACCATGAATTTGTTGAAGTGTAGCCGTGTAGATGGCGAGCAGCAAATAATTTTCTTCTATTGGCTTCGATAAAGTCAAGCAGCCGGTTCAAAATACAATTAGCATTTACAGTTGATTTCCAGTGTTTAAACTTCACCAGGGAGAACATCAGTTTGTTGTGCCGGGAATCTTAAGAAAATGTCAGGAATTGGTAGGCTCAGGGAATTTACCGGGAGATCGTTGATATGTCGGGACAAAATGAAAATAAATCGCGACAACTTTTGAGTTAACACCATAGCTCAAACAGGATTCAAAACTACAAAATATATTCATCTAAACCTTGGCATTTTTATCACCCAGTAATCCATTTTTCCTGTCAAAGTGCTACTGCAGGTTCTCTTCTAATACACGGCTTCCTTAACTGAGCGGAGCAGCATTCACTACCTGTTCGGTATACTAGTTTTATTTATTAAATTAACCCCACGTCCCCACCATATAAAAGATGACATCGAAATTAGTATATTTACCAAGTTTGATGTCTTCTTTCTTATGGTGGTGTGTAATGTTTAGTTCTAACAAATTGATATACTCGGTCCCAGTTCAGTATTTTCGTTTACGAAATGGCTAATGAGAGTGCAACGCGTCTAAAACATGTATGATTTTTATTTTCTAGCTACTTATAACGATAAACACACCCTCTCCTTTGAAGGTGAGACCATCCCCTAAGAATTTGAAAGTATATATCTGCTTGAAGTGGATACGCAGTGACGGTAAGTCTTGTCCACTGCGTATCCGCGTTTGATGGGATGCTTTGAAAATGCGGGATATTCTAAAAATGTTTTTCTGAGGGCAATTGTCATATTTGCTTACACAAAGAACAGCAGAAGGTAGTCATTTGCACAGAAATGACTAACCGTTGACTTATTTTCGACACAGAAATGGTTTGACGGAGGCTTTACCGACAATCTCCCCACCCCTCCCAAGGGGAAAACTATCCTGGTCTCTCCATTCAGCGGCAACAGTGATATCTGTCCACGTGACTCGTCCACGGCCCTTACCGAGTTTACGTGGCGTAAAATGCACGTGTTGGTTAATAGGGAGAATGCAAGACGAAGTCAACACATCTTGTACCCACCCAGAATAGAGACACTAAACAGAATCTATGCAGCTGGTTATACTGACTCTATGCAGTATATCAAGGCTAATGGATTAGCGTAACCCCCTGGCGTAACCGTGCACTTTTTGAAGTTGGCCGTCTCAAAATATACTGATGACGAGTGACAGAGGAACTGTTTTTTATTGTATTTTGTATTTCTTTCTAAATGCTTCACCTGTCACGCACAAAGGTTTCAACACGAGGCTGTGGGGTCAATTATATGTATTCTATTGTCGGGGGAAATAGAATAAAGTTAATTTGTCGTAGAGCCTGGTATTGAATTTTTTGTACATGACAAGTGAAACATCGAAAATGGGTATTAATTAATAGAACTTGATTTCGCGACATGCACTTCCGCACCTTATTCGTATCTCACCTCCGCGCGGTAAGAAGTCTGGTAACAATGGTATCAGAGCGAGGCCAGTTGTCCGAGAGATCGCAAAATTGGAGTCGGTCAGAAATGTCTTCGTTTCTGTCGTACCGCACTATTGTGTTCTTTTGTGTCATAAGGAAATTAACGTTATTTTCCGCCATCGACTGTATATTTCTCTTTCCTGTGACAAGCTGGGAGTGAACTGGCGTCGCTTTGATGGCTTAATGAATAAGGTTAAATTGTCAATGTTGTTTTTCTTTCTTGTACGAAAGCCGAATGTTTGAGTTGCAAATCATTTTCAGCAGTGTTATAAGAATACAATATGCATGGACGTCACATGATAAACATCCGCCATTTTAGGGGTCAAAACACTTTAACAATAGAAATAAAGCTGATCGATCGCTTTCCTTCAAATTAGCTCATTTTCCCCAATATAATAAGAATTTGTTTATCTAAATAAATCTACTGAATTTGGTGGCTTACATCTATTTTCTGTCCGTGAAATATTTTTATTTGCGACTTCCTGTGTTTTAGTACTTATATCCCCCTCTCTAGACCATGATGCTTTGCCGTCAAACAACATATTGTTTTGATGTGACGTCATAATGAAATAGGGCAATAGCGTTGCGCACAGATGACGTCACAAAATTTAGACCCCCCCCCCCCCCCCCGCGAAGACAAACCAAGAACACTTACAAGAATTGACCAGCACTTCAGTTCGTCGTCTGACTATTCTACCAAAAATGACGGCTTTCCTGTATTATATTTTGAAAGAGAATCTGATTATTATACTGTCGAACAGCTTAAACGTTGGCTAAAATACAGAGGATTGAAACAAAGTGATAAACGGCAATCTTATCAAGCGAGTTTCACCGACATTTTGAAAGGGGTGCAAACATGGCCCGAAATACAGTGTTTTTATGGGAATCCGATGCCAAATAATTTCCGTAAAATCGAATTTCTGAAATATTCATCTTCTACAAACGTAAGATACCAGGTAAAAGATTAACTGATCAAAATTTGAGGGATGTAGCCGTGCTGGGAAGCGTGTTTTCAGTTTTCCATACATTGTCTGTAACAACGAGTCCAAGTACGCGTTAAAATTTAAGGCAAATGTACGGGAAACTGAAAACACGATTGCACGCTTTCCGGCACAGCTACATCCCTCAAATTTTGATCAGTTAATCTTTTACCTGGTATCTAAAGTTTACAGACAGTGAATATTTCAGAAATGCGATTTTACGGAAATTATTTGGCATCGGATTCCCATACAACACTGTTTTCGCGCTATGTTTGCAACTGGTCTATTCGTTGCTGCAAACCACGTTAAATATTGTCATGGAACTGAGCTCTAACTGAATCCAAACTCATATTTTCCCATAAAATATCGCTATAAGACTTCATCTAAAAGTTGAAAAGTCAGAGTTTTCCGTAAGATGGTAAAAAGAAATGTAGCCGTGTACATTCATCGGCGAATGGGGATATACAGCCAGTAGGTATTAAAACTTTATTAAAATTTGGCAATTCTTAAGATTCATTGGAGACCAAAGCTAATGTCATGGCTGGAAAATTACCAACTGTGCAGAGTTTTGAGCAGATATTTTAGATTCAGACTGTACAGACAAAGTTACGAGCTAACAATTTATGGTTCGACAAATTTTACAGACGAATCACTCGCCAGTGCCCACCACCATACATTTCTCTATTATTTTGTTTGCAAATTTATAACTTTGTAAGTAAAAAAGATGGCAGTCTTGCTTATTTTGATGTGCTCTGTCAAGCCATTACATTATCTTTTTTGCATTTGTCGAGTTTTCAAATTATCTACAAGTATTAAACAAGGTACCCATTCCGCGCGATAGCTCCGAAAGAAATTTTTAAACTTCAGTTGTGTTAATAAAATATCTCATTGAAAGCATTGTAGATGTACATGAGTCTTCGCTTCAAAAACGTAATTAGAATCCATAAATTCGAGTAAACTTGGTTGAATTTTTGTTCCTTCTCGGACTCTTCTCGCTATGTTTACTGGCGGGCAGTGGGACTTCTGCAATCAGTAATTTGTACCAGTAATTCAGACAAACTCCCGCTTGCGTTTCATAGTCTCATTGTTGTGTGCTTTTGAGGTCTCCTGTACAAACATTAATCCAGCGATGACATGTCTCACTGCATTCCCTGTGAAGGTTTTGGAACGGAAAAGCTCCATCGAAAAGGCCAAGAAAAGATGAAAAACCTCTAATGGCTCTATATACATTTCTGAGAGAGATATCTCTTTAAGCGATTTATCAAGGTTTTTTCACATCTAGAGTCAATCTTACATCTCCCCCAGCAACAGTGCTTAGTATTCACCATTACTGATATGACTGGGAATCTTATTTAAGGTATTGCTTCTTTTTTTGATCGAAAAAAATACGAATTATGTCCTAACACGACTCTCTAACACTGAAATACTGTAAAGAGCAGCGTTTGTTTATCTGACCCTTGCGGGGGGTCTCGTGCCAGACAATCTATTTTTAGAAACTGTGCGCAGCGCTATTGAAATGCGAAGCTTGTATTACATCCGTAAAATATAAATATGAAATTCACGAGCAGATTGCCAACTAATAGGTAGCAGTACATTTATTAGATTGTACTAAATCATACCCTACCTAGACATTTTGAAAATTGGCTGTAGAAATTAAGATTTGAGCCGAATAACCGTTCGGGTCATTTTTCTGGGAGTAATATAGTACCGCTCGAGACCTGTTCTGATTGGACCATTATACTGTAGCTTTGGCTGTTTTTATTGTTGGGTAAGCATGTTCATTAGCCCGGGAATATCAATTTTCTTTTTGGCGATGCCCTCCGTGGCTATTCCACGGTAATTAAAGGATTGTAGTGATTGTTTGGCTTTGATTCATTCCAGGCGCTAAATAAGTTTTATGTAGTGAGGTAGTGTACTTGTGCGCATTTCTCAATATCGTCGCTGTGAACACCGTTGGCGCTGGTTACCAGTAATCTGGCGTTTGTACTTTAAGGGAACCCCGCCTACAAATTCGGGATCATTACATCGAGAAAATATCTAAATATTTGACGAGGACAACATTTCAATGAAGCTTCTTTATTTCAGCTTAGCACGTTACTACTACTGCCCATGTAACAGAACTATTAATTCCTTGAGAGAGAGAGGGAGAACAAATACTACATCCGCGAAACGTCTAGCACAAATTATAGCGCTAATCAAACAA
Source organism: Actinernus sp. WN-2022 (assembly GCA_030867875.1). Lineage (NCBI taxonomy): Eukaryota > Metazoa > Cnidaria > Anthozoa > Actiniaria > Actinernidae > Actinernus > Actinernus sp. WN-2022. Next base: position 35,207,411 of record JAOWCC010000064.1, read on the forward strand.
AAAGTTGGAATAATGTTACCCAGATTCAGGGCGTTTCGCAAACATATTTACAGCTAATACTGGAGGATCAAATGCAACTTGAAAGATTTCACTGCGAGACTACTGTTACAGAGTCGCCATTGTTAGACTTTCATGGAGCAAAATCTACGCAAATAGTAATGACTTAATCCAAGGGAGCACGGCAGACTTGTTTCACTCACGACATCTAGCCACCATCTTGAAATTCTACAATGCGACTTTCCGCTGACAATAATTAATGTTGGCGCGCACGAGACTCGTAGTGCCGAGCAAGCCTTCGGGGCTCACTCGGCACTACGTCCCTCGTGAGCGCCAACATTAATTATTGTCAGCGGAAAGTCGCATTGTTGGAAGAGATCGGGAGTGAAGTGATCGGGAGTGAGTGCTCCCTTGCTCAATCCCGGTGTACACGACATGCATTTTGGGCACGGCACTCGTAACTTGGGCACGGCACACCTAATTTTTGGTTCGCGTGCCAACCATTTTCGGCACGGTACCTGTTATGTTCGTCGTGTAAATGGCAATGTTCGGGTACGCGTGCCTGAAAATCTAGGGGTTCTGAGACCTTGTGAAATGGTAGTCTCGGCCCGCCTGTTTGGAGTGCCGTGCCCAAGTTTGAGTGTCGTGCCTAAAATGTTTGTCGTGCATGTAACCCGGGTTTGAATGGTCCAAGTACGGTAATGCAGGAACAGGGTTCGTTCAGATAAGTACTCTTGATATACAGTGATTTTATGTTTGCATTCCGAAGCTTATTGCGATCAAATTTTACAGAATGCAAGTGGTCAAAAATAGGCACAAAAATGGCACTCCTCTCCCGACTTCTGGGCCCAGTTGTTCGAAGCACGATTAGTGCTAATCTGGGTTAAACCTTAACAGATTGTCTGCGTTCTCTTGAGAAAAAAAAACATTTCTTCTTCAATCTGGTATCACAGGTATAACACTGAGTACCAGTCATTTCTCCTCAAGCACGAGTAATCTTCACGAGTAAGCAAGATTACCAGGAGTGTCTATCAGTCTGTTGTTCATTCGCGAGTCAGCGTGTTCCCAGACCAGACTATTTTTAGCCGCGAAAAACGAGAAGCCTTGTAAAACAGAAATTTCGTGCAACAATGTACTGGGCAAACAATGCTTCCTAATGATTTATGAACAGAGCTATTGTTACTGCGTACAACGAGAAAACCTCGCCATTGTGAAAAAGTAAGCATTTTATCGGCCTACCGCTCGGGGGTATGGGATTCATTTACGTCGGGTGTTCTAAAAATAACCTGATCTGGGGATGTGCTGACTCAGACCAAGTATCAGGGGATTACCTTGATCCTGGATTAGCTTAATCGAGTTACGAACAACTTGCTCTTTCTCTGCGCAGTGTTAAATGCGCAGTAGTATGATAATCGTGCCCGTGCCCATGCCCTGTTACCGTGTATAAGCCGGAGTTTGAACTGACCGGCTTATATCCTTACATATCAAATACATTACTAATTCATGAAGTAAAACAAAGTAAATCTGATACAGATTCGTCCTGATTTACAGAAAGTTTTGCTTCGATTTTCTGGGCCGAAATAGGTCGTATCGCCAAAATAACTGAAAAACATTACTCTATACCAGGAGCGGCCATATCTCCTGTACAGGTGTCACGGCATTTTCAAAAGTTGGGCTATTTTTAGATAATTTTCCCGCCAATTGGTGGGTTGCTCCAGTGGCGGAACAAAAGATGCCTCATTAGCTACTTTTGTTATACCAACCAACTTGACTATAAAAAAGCGCTTTTTGATAATGATTTCCCACGGAAATGTTATAAGCATTCATACACGACTTTCATAATGGCCGCCTCCTAATTTGCATATGTGATTTCCCGTTTCGGTAGTTTATCCACATGTATAGAAAATATGAAAATTGCCATGTGAAAGAGCATGTCGACATTAGTGACCTTATGAAAGTTGAGTGCCGTAGCTTATAAAGCAATGAAGTTACATCCAGTTGAAATTAGAGAGATTTGTATGAGAAAAACGACGGAGGCCTTTATAGCCTCGCTTTCATATTTTTCTGCATTACAAATGCTCATAGCTCAACAGCAATTTTCCACATTCCTCTAAAACTCAAAACAATTACTAGTTTTAATGTGATCTTTCATGTAGTAGCATTGGTTTTCCCCTACATATTTATCTTCCAAATTATGCAAATTAGGAGGCGGCTGGAGGCGGCCATTATGAAAGTCGTGTATTGAATGTAGCACTCAGAGGGTGATATACTATTTTCCCTCATCTTCCTTACTACATGCAGTATTGAAAATGTTATTTCCGTATCACAAAAACACCTTGCGCAAAAACTGCTACCAAACAAAGCTTAAAATACTGCTTCGTTTTAGTTAACTCCGCTAAAACTACCATTCCTATAAATACAACTGTAATATCAGTTAATGGTCAGTCTATTTCCCAACCCTGTAACTAGCTCTGCCAAAATGTTTGTGGAATAAACGTGATATTATCGATGAAAAAGTTCAAGGCTTTATTCGAACTAGCTGACGGAGATGATAGGGAACCGACATCAGAGTTAAAGCGTGAGATAATAATTGTTTAACCGTGCATTGTTAGCTTTAGTTAGTTAATAGAGCATGGTCTAGAGTGCAGGAGGTCGGGGGTTCGAATCCCAGCCGCGTCCTTGGGCAGGGACGTATGGGGACATGAAAGAACCTGTCGTGTTATTTCGAGAAACAGAAGGGGATTGTCTCCCGACACAACAGTCAGGTATTCTGAGATACTAACAATCACTCATGATTGTAAACTGCATGGCAGCATATTGCACCACAACAGCAGACCGTATCACAAAAATAACCTTGTGAAGTGCATTTGAATATATTCATATAGAATTTGCGCTATATAAATGAATACCTTTTTTATGGTTTATACAAAATGCTACAGGATTTGAAAGTTGCTTCGGCTTTAGTGCTAAAGCTATCTTCACTATTGTATAATAGAATATGGATAAAGTGTCCGTAACCCCATTTTAGTTTCATATATAATTATTTTCAAAATCTAGATGAAAATTGAGGACGTAAGAAAAAGAAAAAAGGGAAATCGGCATAATCACTAATGGTAAAATGGTGATTAAAGTCTCGCGAATATTGTTCCACGGCCACGCAGTTTGAGGTCTTGGTCAAGAGACGTAAGATAGGGCCAATTGTCCACTAGCACTTACATACAATGCACGCTGTTCTTGACCAATACTTCTAGAAAAGAGCCTGGCCGCTTTTCGCTGTTTTTAGCCAACTTCAACAGGTTGTAGACAATCAAGGATTTAAACAACAACACAACTTTTTTCGCAGAATTACTCTAAATATTATAAGAATCTATATTAGCACATAGAACATTCCTTCATGTTATCAGACCCTTAGAGCCGGAATCGTTGGTTAAAATGCCTACGATCATGAGCCCAACTTTAAAATCGATTCAGTAAAATATTTCTTAATTTAAAGGTTTATAATTCGAATATGCTAATGACGCGTGACATCAAACAGGGTAGAGATAAATGACCTTTCATAAACATCCTGTTACATGCGAAGCTTTAAAAATCAGTGATTTTACCAAATATTGTGTCTAGATCAGAAGTTTCATTCATAAGTAGAATGAAATGCAAGTAAATTTTCTGTTTGACGTCACTTCATTAGCATATTCGAAATATAAACCTTTATAAACTGAAATCAAGGAATATTTTACTCTTCAACTATTTACTTGATATAGAATCGATTTTAATGATAAATGCTTGGGCGCATATTTACTATAACGTTAAAGTGCATATGAGCCCAATTTTTTTTATCATTAAAATAGATTCTCCATCAAGTAAATAGTTGAATTGTAAAACATTTCTTAATTTGAGTGCTGCGTCTATGAGTTAGAGATTTCTATTTCCGATATGCTAATTATGTGACGACATGTGAGGCCAACAAAAGGTCACTTCTTTCTTCTTGTGAATGAAACTATTTCTGATTTATACAAAATATTTGGTAAAATCACTGATATAAGACCCAAATATTACATGGATGCTTATAAAATATGCCGTATATTTCTGCCAGCACATTTTTGTATAATAAATGAGTCCTCACATGTAGTCACATAATTAGCATATCGGAAACAGAAACCTCTACAACTCATAGACGCAGCACTCAAATTAAGAAATATTTTACAATTCAACTATTTACTTGATGGAGAATCGATTTTAATGATAAAACAATTGGGTTCATATGCACGTTAACTAACAGTAGCTCGTTCTTTTGGAACCATTGCATTTATGTTTCGCTGCATTATAGCTTTAGTGCCCTATTATGCTGTGATCCTATATAAGGTTATACATATCCACCGTTAACTTTAATTAGTAATTCTTTATCAAGCATCATTCCCAGCGTCAGTTGTCAATTTTCTTCTTCAATTTCAATTGTGCCTGTGCATTAGATGCAAAACAGGTCGTGGTAGGCTGTAATCTGTACCGTTACCGTACCAGGCATTTTTTGGTCGTGTTGGCGGCGTCGACCGTGCAAGTTCTCTGTTTTCTGAACTTTCGAGTTGGTGACATTAACAGGGATCTTGACTTGTCCCATGAAACTGTCCACAAACCAGTTGCTGTCCCAGATCTATAGGGAACAATAGCATCACAATAGTCTTCGTCCACACTGCCAATTTGTAAAGGACGCTTAGTATTGCACACACGTTTCAATATCAGGCTCCGGGATAAACTGATAGCGAGTCCCTTCTGTTCCGATTTTTTTAGAATGGCTAAACATGGTTCCAAATGGCTAACAATGGCTAGACATGGTACACGTAGTTGGCTTGGTCTGTAAGTAGGCCCCTTCTTACAGACTAGATGCAGCCAACTATGCGTACCATGTCTATCCATGTCTAGCCATCATTAGTCATTTGGAACCATGTTTAGCCATTCTAAAAAAAATACGCAGTAGAAGGGACATGCTAGCAGTCTATCTCCGGGGTAAATTAAATTCTTAACCCAGTTTCAAGATAATAATAATAATAAAAATAATGCGCAGTTGTATAAATCCTTTGTTTATTTGGCGGGCAGGTATATGTGAAACAATGGGACTTGAAACAAAAAGATTTTTATAACTCCGCATGATCTTGAGACTGGGTTATTCTGTTCTCGAGAATAAAAACAAACATTAAAAACTCCTTTATTGAGTGCTGCATGAACGCGCGAGTTTTTCAAAACTATTCTCCAGGTTCAAGTGAAGCGATTGGACATGTGCATGATGACGTCACACTACAAACTACCAGAACTCCTTGCGCGGATCATGTTGTTTCTATTGCTGATTTTCACTCAATCCCCAGAATTGTTTCCAAAACACATTAGGTCTGCATAAAAAAAACCGTTACGTCACTAAAGGCCGGGGCACAGACAACATCGCAACCCCGCAACCCCGCCGTCGCAGTGCACTCTGGGATGGATATCAATCCAAGATGGCCGCCCAACAACAACAATGGAAAACTGAGGTATCCATCCCAGAGTGTACTGCGACGGCGGGGTTACGATATAGTCTATGAGGAAACACTGTTGTGGAAACATTTGTTAATTTCAGTGTTGCGTGACGTGACAAACGGGAAACATTTGTTAATTTCAGTGTTGCGTGACGTGAGCAAACGGGAAACATTTGTTAATTTCAGTGTTGCGTGACGTGAGCAAACGGAAAACATTTGTTAATTTCAGTGTTGCGTGACGTGAGCAAACGGGAAACATTTGTTAATTTCAGTGTTGCGTGACGTGAGCAAACGAGGAAACATTTTGGGAAACACTGAAATTCACAAATGATTCCGCATCAATATTTTGTCATTTGTCCAGACCTTTAGATGTCAGCTTAAGTCACGCTTGATGTTTTTATGACGTTCTGCGTGACCTAACATTTTCTGAAAACAAGCACTACAACGTCTTCAAAATTACGTCACTTGCACGTCATATCCTTACGTCACGCACGATGTTCTTATGATGTTCTGAGTGACGTAACATTTTCTGAAAGTATGCAGTTATGTCTCTTCAAAGTTACGTCACTTGCACGTCATATCCTTACGTCACGCTCGATGTTCTTATGACGTTCTGCGTGACGTAGTTATTACTAACATTCACGTTCTCACCTGCACGACGATGCGACTCGTTTGCGGCTGCCTGACAAAGAACAAGGCTCCTGTGTCCCACTTCGGGTTCAGGGTTTCCTTCTGCACCGGTGTGCGGACTATACGTTTCTCGCATATGATCTTTGCATACGGATCAGGAGCTGGGAAAATAATTAGATTAAGGGTTTACAATGATGGACTTCACGGACTGATTTCACTGACTTGACTTGACTGATATAAGAGCCACTAGAATTTGGAACCGAATTTTACCCAAGGAAACCCGACAACCAGCAAAGTCACTGTCCTCCTACAAGTCGCATCTTTTACAATATTACACATCAGCCCGACAATCCGCGCACATGGAAGTCAGTTTGTGTAAAATGTAACTCTGTCCGAAGCTTGCTCAGTCATTTAACTTGTTGTTTTTAGTTACCTTGTTATTGTGAAATCCTTATCATTAGTTCTTGCTTTATTTATTTAATTTACTGTCTTTTATCATTTTGTTTCTACACCATTGTAATTCGTGGTGGTATTTCTGATATGATGTATTTTTTCCTTCAGGCGAAGATTAATAATATATAAAGTAAATAAATACATAAACTTGACTGATTGGACTGACTGACTTGACTTGACTTTAATAGTTTTACAGTACTGTATACATGTAAATGAGAAAAGTAAATAAATATTACAGGTACTGAGGGAACCCCTAAACAGGAACTACTTCCCTAAATAGTGAGCGCTACCCGATACTGAAAAAGTAATATTAAAAATCAATTGTCAATCTACTAATTATTAAATTGCATATATATAAACTATGAAACCTACCTACATTGTATATACATATAACTATCAATTATCCTATCGTATGCTTAAAGTCAGTAATACTCATTGCTCAATTTAGTATGTTACATTAGCATCAGTTTGATAGGAACAACACATTGTGATTTATACTCACTCATGCTCATGTTGCCAGTTTTCTGCAGACCTGTAGCCACCTTGACGGACACAGACACAACACAGACGGGCATCCGACAACGTGGTAGACAGCACCAGATCTTGCTACCAACTGAGTGCTCCTGGTTTAGAAACCTGTCGAATGAACAGCAGTAACAAGAGCTCTATAAAGCACCTTTAAAAACAATATAAAACAATCTGTTATGCACTTTTACTGGTGGGTTGCTTATGTGCTATGTATTTGTGGTGTGTGTCAGTGATTTTGTTACAAATTGCATGTGATGAGTCATTAGGACTCGCTCCAAAACTAATGACCAAAACTAATCGCGCTATGAAGCCGCAAAGTTCTCAAATGTCAAACATAACTTACATGGGATTTGCTCGCTTCTGCGTGAAGATTCTGAGCATGAAGGAACCCGCGGTGTGTGGCTCGTAAGTGGAAGGCACAACAACGTAACGACCTGGCAGCAGATGAAACCTGTTCATCACCTCACGTGCATTGATGAAGATCGAGTCGCCCGCCTTCTCGAACATGGTGTGCAGCCGATACTTACGGTTCTCTTCAACCTGAAAAAGCACAATGACATAAACCCTATTCTAATATGGCTGCTGTAATCTGCATAACGCGGATGCATAGCTATATCAAAACAAGATGAAAAGGAGTACGTCATGAGACGCAGTCGAGTGACTGACCTTCATCAAAAAGAAGCCAATTGTGAGGTTTCCAGTTCCTTTGCCTTTGTCCTTACGAGTGTCTTCTTGCATTAATGACACCATCGCGTCTCCTGCATCGGCATCTCTGATGGTGAACGCGTACTACGACAAAATCATTAGAGCGTATTTCGTATGAGCCGGGCAGTAAGTTACGGTTACCGTACGGCATTACTACTTAATAATTCATGAGGTAAGTAGCCAACCAGAGGAATCGATTTGTACCACGTGCAGTACTTTGAAACCCCGTCAAAGTACTCTCTACGGTAGTCGACTTGATAGCTCAGTTGGTAGAGCGCCAGACATGCAACCTGGAGGTCGTTGGGTTCGAGTCCCACTTGGGTCAGATATTTTTTTTCTCTTTCCCTCGTAGGGCGTGCACACATAGCACTACAGCTTACTACTTTACATCATATTCTTTAAACGTACTAGTGCTACGCGGCAAACATGATTTCATATCATAGCTACATATTATACAAATAGACTGTGTCTGTCGAGGAACTATCGGTTGATAGTTGCCCGCGGAAATTTGATGTTCTTAAAACAAATATAAGCCCGAGAACGAAGTACGAGGGCTTATATGCTAGTTTTAAGAACATCAACTTTCCAAGGGAAACTATCAGCCGATAGTTTCGAGACAAACACAGTCTATTTGTCGTTATTATTCATCACAAGATTGTCTTCAGCTCTCAGCGGGCACTATTATACAAATAGACTGTGTCCGTCGAGGAACGGACATTGTTTTATTGTAAAGTTATTCTGCCATCCGTTACGTACGGGCTAGTAGCCTGGGGAGGGTGTAATTGTATAGATAATTTTAACTCTCTTGAAAGATTACACTGTAGGGCTGCACGAATAATATTCAACTTACCAAGGGATATGCCTTCTAAAGACGTACTAAATCACGCTAAATGGTCAACGCTATTCGATAACTATAAATTAGCTATTGTTAAATTAATTCACAAAGCCTACCTAAATAGGTTACCTACAGTTATGTCAGGCATAATTGAAAAGCGCCAACCAAAATATTCTTTCCGTGCTACTGACCAACTTATTACGCCACGTTTTAATACACGTTACATGAAACACTCCATTGCCTATAGAGGCTCAACATTGTGGAACGCATTAATATCAAAGAACACTAGCATTGTTACTTCATGCACCAAGGCACTATCATACAAAGTAGTAAAGATGGATACTTTTAAAGATTTTAACTTCTCCACTAATTCAGTGCAGACTACTAAATTTAGACTAGGGGAATATTTATATACATAACTCATATTTTAACTTTAAAGTATTATTTCTTTTAATTATTGTAAATAAATTTAGACAGTAGTTATTTAATTTGTCCGTTAGATGTTTTTATATTATAATAATCTTATAATCATTGTATATATATTTAGTTATACACGACCCCACAAGCTGTAAGCTTTAATAATTATCGTGTTAAAATAAAGGTTATTGAATTGAATTGAATTGAACTATCGGCTGATAGTTGCCCGTGGAAATTTGATGTTTTTAAAACAAATATATGCCCGAGAACGAAGTGCGAGGGCTTATATGCTAGTTTTAAGAACATCGAATTTCCAAGGGAAACTATCAGCCGATAGTTCCGAGACAAACACAGTCTATTTGTCGTTATTGTTCATCACAAAATTGTCTTCAGCTCTCAGCGGGCACTATTATACAAATAGACTGTGTCCGTCGAGGAACTATCGGCTGATAGTTGCCCGCGGACATTTGATGTTCTTAAAACAAATATAAGCCCGAGAACGAAGTTCGAGGGCTTATATGCTAGTTTTAAGAACATCAAATTTCCAAGGGAAACTATCATCCGATAGGTCCGAGACAGACACAGTCTATTTGCGTTATTGTTCAACACAAAATTGTCTTTCGTGCTCAGCGGGCACTATCGCCTGATAGTTTGCCTCCGCGGACGACAACTATCACGTCACGTGATCGCTCTTGACCAATGAGCGCGCGCCATAATTTTGTGGTGAACTATAACGCCTGATAGTTTGCATCCGCGGACGACAACTATCACGTCACGGGATCGCTTTCAGCCAATGACCGCGCGCCAAAAGTTTGTGGTGAACTATAACGCCCACGTCACGTGATCGTTCTTAGCCAATGACCGCGCGCCAAAAGTTTGTGGTGAACTGTAATGATCGATGGTCCGACCTGCGTGCACTTCAGACTAAAATCACTTTTTTAAAAAGGCTGCGCCACTCGCCAACTATCAGCCGTTATAGTTCATCACAAAATTTTGGCGCGCGCTCATTGGCTAAAAGCGACCACGTGACGTGATAGTTGTCGTCCGCGGATGAAAACTATCAGGCGATAGTGCCCGCTGAGAGCGGAAGACGATTTTGTGATGAACAATAACGACAAATAGACTGTGTTTGTCTCGGAACTATCGGCTGATAGTTTCCCTTGGAAATTTGATGTTCTTAAAACGAGCATATAAGCCCTCGAACTTCGTTCTCGGGCTTATATTTGTTTTAAGAACATCAAATTTCCGCGGGCAACTATCAGCCGATAGTTCCTCGACGGACACAGTCTATTTGTATATTATAACTCATTAAATATTTTCTCTCGCGCGTGATTGGTTGAATGCGTCACGTGACCCGATATTTTCTCAGCGAGTAGGAAGTATCAGCGAATACACACCCTGTGAGCGTATAAGCACGCGTCAAAGAAAATAGTTAAAGGATGATAACCTGATATTTGCCCTTGGACATTATCTGATCCTCGAAGCTCACAGTTTCCGTCGAGCTGCGCTCTCGGAACTGTTCTCTTCTCGGATCAGATAATGTCCGCGGACGAAATATCAGGGCATATTTCGACGCCACAAATAGGTTATTGTATTTCTGGAAACCTTGAGCTCGCAGTCTAATTGTTAAATAGGCACATCGCGGCAAAACGTTATACTCCGCTGACCGATACGAATGAAGGCTGGTGAGGATTGTTCAAATACAGATTTGGTGAAGTTTCAGAGCTTAAACGTTTTTAGTAAATATTTTTCTTATTTTTCTTAATTTGGAATTCACTGTAAAAGTTTTGAGCAAAGCTTTTATAAAGTAGTTTTGTTGGTTTTGACAAAACGTTTCACAGACGTAGCTAAATTAAAAACTGAAGTTAGTTTTTATGAGTCTGTCCTCCTAATATTGACAATGATTTTGGTCATAACGTGATCCAAATAGCTGTGGTCCACAAGGCATCTGTTTTTACAACGACAGACAATGGAAAATGTAAGCGATCGCGCATGCGCCTCGCATCAGCATTATTGTGTGTCTTTACTAACGATAAAAAGATAGCCAATCAGAGAACGGGAAAATGGACAGTTGTTGAAAAACGGCGATTGCCTTTCATTTTGTTCGAGAAACAGGCGAGACGCACGTGCTGTGCTCATCAAAGTATCTTGTGTGATATAAGAATAGAGAGAAAGAAGCGCAAAAGAGAAGAATGATAAGAATACTGAAAGTACAGATAATATTGTAGCCGTAAATTCAATCGGTCTATTAGCTTTTGTCCATACCTGTACCTTTTCAGCTTAGGGTGAAACACTATAAAGATGTTACTTAAATATTTCTAGTGACTTCCTTACGCGCTTTATATTTGATTACCTGTGGGTTTTTCAGAAAGCTATCTTTGTTCTGCACGCAGCCTCCGGCATTCTGTCCAGGCGTCCAGTTGTAGTTGTGCTTAAAAATGTGCCATCGTTTGCGGATGATATTAAAGATGGACTTTTGGAGCACGTGGCAAAGAGTCGCGTTGGTAAACTCGCGACAGAAGTCCTCAAAGGCCATCCTAAAAATGAACGGGTATTAATACAATAAATAAATATTTTAGTAGTGTTGTGTTTATCGTTGGTGTAGTACTCCTACAATCTCATTGAATAAAGGGGGGGGGGACAAATAATTAACGTTGCTTATGTACTTATCAATGTTAAGCCGGGAAGGGGGGGTGGGTGGGGATTTGACAGGCAGGGCTATACCTCGAAGGTGTGGATTTTGATATATTCTTCCTGTCCCAGGCTGGGGTTATTTATAGCAAACAAAACGAAGGTGAGATGGATAATTTTAAAATTATTTACCAAAAGTGTTGTCCAAGGGTGGGGAATTTAACGTTTTAACTTTTTAACACTTTTTAACGTTTTAACACTCCCCTGGTAGGCGCATTATAACCAATTAGGCTAAGGGACAGTAAAATGATGTTCTTCTTGAATTTCCGTATCCTGTTCACACATATATTATAATAATAATAATTCTACACTTGATTTATATAGCGCCTTAATCCTAAACGTCCAAAGGCGCTTTACATAGCTGGAAAACAGGCAAGTTAATTTACAAGGACTATAAAATCTTACGATCTAAGCAATAACTAAATTAATAAACTTTCCTTAAATAAATATGATTTTAACTTAGCTTTGAAGACTCCCACTGAGGGGCACAACTTAATAGTAAGTGGCAACAAATTCCACAGTTTTGGCGCAATAACAGAAAAAGCCCTTTCTATGGTATGTGCTACAATTAAAATAAGGGAATTAACATTTCTACGAAATAATCATGAATCAAGCACTACAAATTAGGAACATTTCATCTGTTCACATGGACTCTCACCAGAACTCCCCGTCATTCTCAAATACGATGCCCAACTTTTCTCTGTCGCTTGCCTTCAGCTTATTCCATTCTTCAGACCTGAAAAAAAGTAAAACTCCTTTTAATGCTTACTGGTAATTTTCAATGAAGTCTAATTATCACAACATTGATTCAAATGACATTTCTTCGCTCTTTTTAATGAGAACAGCACAGAACAGATTCATCCATTAACGACCACTTCTTTTTGTGATTCTTAGGTGTGTCTGTGTGTCTCATACCTATGTGTGTGTGTTTGTGTCTCATCCGTGGTGTCGTCTCATACCTGTGTCTCATCCATGGTGTCTTATGCCTGTGTCTCACCCGTGGTGTCCCATGCCTGCGTGAGTGTCTGTGTTTCATGCCTGTGTGTGTCTGTGTGTCTAACCTGTGGTATCTCATGCCTGTGTGTCTGTGTCTCACCCGTGGTACCGGTGGCTCATGCCTGTGTGTCTCACTCGTGGTGTCTTATGCCTGTGCGTCTCACTCGTGGTGTCTCATGCCGGTGTATCTCTGTGTGTCTCACCCGTGGTGACGTCTCATGCCGCTGTGTCTCACCCGTGGTGTCTCATGCCTGTGTGTCTCACTCATGGTGTCTCATGCCTGTGTGTCCCACTCGTGGTGTCTCATGCCGGTGTGTCTGTGTGTCTCACCCGTGGTGTCTCATGCCTGTGTGTCCCACTCGTGGTGTCTCATGCAGGTGTGTTTCACCCGTGGTGTCTCATGCCTGTGTGTGTGTCTGTGCATGTCTCTCACCCGTGGTGTCTCATGCCTATGTGTGTCCCCTATAGTACCCTTACCCATCACTCCACGCCCCATTCCATTCCTTTTCACCCCAGGGGTTTCTCAGCCTTATCATGTAGAAATGCTGCTTGTTGAACAAACTCAGAAGCCCTTCGCCGATGGTTACCTGTAAAATGTGCAAAGGAGCATTAGAACACAGGATTTGCATTCTCAACAAGATCAATGAACGGAATTCACAACTGTGCAAAAATATTCAGGCTGAAAAGCTGTTGAAAGTGCAATCTAGACGATACGTTGACTGCTAGCAGTCTATACGATACGATAGTTAATAAACTTTACTTCGTAAAGAACGCTTGCCGATAGCCAGTGGAAAAGATTGAGAACAAATTCCTGTGCATTATTTTGTCGGTCAATAATTAACAAAATCTATAAAAATCTGAAGAAACGAGAAAACAACTCCCACATTTTACATTTCGTTTTAATACAACGATCTGCTCACCATACTTTTCAAAGGCCAAACAAAATACCTCGAACCCCCTTCCCCTTAACAACGTCCATATCTTTGCTCCAATCTCGTTCCCCAGAAGTTATGGCCTCAATGCACCACACTAATTATAACGTCCGTGCCTGGTGCCCCCTCCCCCCTAAACGTCCCGCAGTAGACGTTGAGCAGGACACTACGCATACGTCGACGATCCCTAATCTTGCATTAAATTAATGGTTGGGTTCTTGTATATCTTCTGGTTTTGTCGTTTTTCTTACCTTCTTAACGGCAGTCACTCCATACGCATGTCCCTTAACCAATCCAGTGTCCAAGCGCTGTTCCATCTCATTACGATTGCTGATCTGAAAACAGAACAAAATACTTACAACTATCTTTTTGTCTTAAAACACGTGACGAACAGTCACGCCACTCAACTACTTGGCGTGACATACTACCTCCAGGAACAAGGATAAGCACTACCCCGGGATTAAATCGCTAACCCATGGCCACGTCACGTTGTGACGTTATCTGGGCACTATAGAGGAGGACAAGTGACATCTATTTGTTATGGTCCCAAATATCAAAGGTAGGTTAATATGACATATGTTTTCCGCTTTTTGCTCCAGTTTACCTATATAAAAGAAGTTTGGTGAAAAGGCATCCCAAAATAAAGGCAAGCAATAGTTTATGCACTGAAAAAAAAACTGTTCTTAGCTGTTCTTCTTTTACGACTTTATACATGTATAGAGGTATAGAATGGTCAAATCCGAGACTCGCCGAGACGCCGAGACCCTTGTTTCAAAATCCGAGCCCGAGACTTACTTCTCTAAGCTATGTATACCAGCTCACATTTCCTCTTACATGCATCAGTATGATATTGTACTGTTGTATTTTTGTGCTACTCACTGGTTAGCTCATTAATTGATAGAGCACGGTCTAGAGTGCGGTAAGTCGCGGGTTCGAATCCCGGGACATGTATGTAAGTCATTGGCCTTGTCTCCTTCCTCTTATAATCTATACGAGGGGACGTGAAGGAACCTGTTGTGTTATTTGACTTATTTTGAGAAAGAGTTTTGATTGTTTCCCGACACAACAGCCTGGTATTCTGAGGTACTGAATAATCACTCGTGATTGTAAACTGCACGGCAGCACATTGCGCCACAATAGCAGTCCGTATCACAAAAATAACCTTGTGAAGCGCATTTGAACATATGTTGTAGTTGAAATTGACCATTCAGTTCAATTTGACCATGGGTCAAAACAAACTAGGTTGACCTAGGTTGGTTTGACTGGGTCAAATTGAACTAGTTGAATATGACCAATGGTAAAATTGAACTAGTTTGTTTTGACTCATGGTCAAATTGAACTGAATGGTCAATTTCAACTGCAACATATATATATATATATTCATATATAATTTGCGCTATTTAAATGAATACATTTTACATTTTTACTCTAACGGGGAAGCAGGACGGCGATCTATCGATTTTCTTTTCCGTTTCTTTTCTTTTCCATTTCTTTTCTTTTCCATTTCTTTTCTCTCAATTTAGAGTGAGAGTCCCACTCCTGACACCATGTCTGGTTGGGTGTGACATAATTTTCTCACATTAATCACCATCATTCACCTTGATTGATGCACTCATAAGTGATTTTTCTTTGTGCCCTCTTTCCATCGTCTTAAACAGCTGCATTCTCTTGTCAGCATCCTCACTGTACCCACCCTCCCTCAGATTGATTGACTCCGCCACACCACCTGTGAAATCCACCAAGGCATCTGCTGTGCTGCCAGATGCCAAGGCTTCATATGTTCCAGCCAGCCTACAAAGGAGGTTAGGCTTTTGATTTATGCAACCAAAATTATGAGGTTTTTCATCTTTAGTTATGCTTTGGGGTAGCCTCCTCCACAGGCATCTCTAATTTTTGAAGAAATCAGATTTAAAAAATGTGAATTGGGTTACCTGTGACTCCAATCTCCCTCTCTTTTCTTCACCTGCCACAGGGAGCCCATAATCTGATTTCTTCAAAAATTAGAGATGCCCGTGGAGGGGCTAGCTTTGGGGAGCCAGTGTAGAATTATTTTTTAGTTTAAAAAAATAATTTTCAAAATTATATGTCATATATGATGTATTAAGGTCATTCCATAATTTCAATTTCATGAATGTGTCAAATGTTCTTTTCACTACAAGGATTTTACTCTCTGCATGGGAAGAAATCCCTATGATTGGCAAATTGTTACAGGGAGGTTCAATCTGCCCATTTTTCAAGTTTTGAGTAACAATATAATAGGATAGGGGAAGCTGATGCTTTGGTATTTAAAAGGGTACACAGGCAGCATGCGGTAAGTACATAATATATTTTTATTTCTTACTTAGCATATGCCTTTTCCACCAGTGCACTCCAGAACTCATTTTTCTCTTTGGAATGGATATAAATCAATTTTCCATTTACAGTTGGCAACAAGTCATCAATAACAACCTCTGTCCATTTCCCTTGTCTGTAAAACCTAAAGCGGAAGATTCCTTGATAATTGCCAGCATTTTGTGAGTCCCACTCCTGATGTTTAGCATCTGGAAGGACCTACAAAAAAGGGGGAAAATGGAAAAGCTAGGCCATATGATGTAACTTGAGCTTCAGTTCTCTGAATTGTCCACAGTGGATCTGGTGTAATTATTGCATTTGTGTAGACTACTAGCTGTCATGTATATTTTTAATATTAACAATTTTACCTTTTCAAGCAAAGATGTCTCAAGTGCCAGTGTTGAACAAGCTGCAACAAACCAGCAGTTTCCCAGTTTTCCCTGTGTGACATCATGGCTACTTGCACCCTCCACAAACAACTTGGGTTCATCTGGTGCAGATATATCCTGCAAGTAACATAATATGGTAACATCCAGCTGCTTAATATGTGAACTCTGATGAAGGGCTTAAGCCACAGCTCGAAATGAGTAAGCTGCTACTCGCTTTACATGGGAGTTACATGTAGCATACTTTAATCAACTTTTAGTTCATGATATTATACCAGTGTTTATATAAACTGTAAGCAACACCTGCTCTGAATAAGTGTACATTAACTGGGTTTTTGCATATACATGTAAGAAATATGTAAGTTTCTAATTTCATATTGTAATTTCCATGCAATGATAATTAAGTGCAACCAGACACTTTTCCCCTAAAAATGGTGTCCTAAATTATCCATTTGATTCTTTCTCCATGTGAATGCATGAAACTATTTTCTGATTTAGACAAAATATTTGGTAAAATCACTGATATAAGCTTCAACATGTATATAACATAGATGTGTTCACAAAAGGTCATTTATCTCTACCAGCAAGTTTTTGTATAATATTAATAATACTCGGTTTTATGTCACGCCAATAGTATATTTGAAACATACAGTGTACATGTAAAACTTTATGTATAACTCATACTTTTAGATGCAACACTCAAATAAAAAAACAATCTACTTTTCAACTATTTAATTATTACTTGATCTAGAAATCAATAAATGGTAATTTATGCACTGGATATAAAAAAACAATACCTCAAGTTTCAATGTGTAATTTTCTCACTAGGTTTGAATGAGTGTTAAATGTTGCACCTCCAATAATACATTTATTAATATTAAAAAGATATATTATATTTGGGAAAAATGAAATATTTTTTTGTTTTTGTTTCTAAAGTACATAATACATTCAAAGGTGTTCGCTTGAGCGGTTACGATTAATTAAACCTTCACTTTTTGGAACTTGCATGCTCTAGATAATTCGAATCTTTAATTTTACAGTCAGATAATTATTTTTTCTAGGGCAGAAGAACAAAAGATGGCTGCCATATTTCTTTCGATAAATGCAGCTTTAACAGTTTGTATTCTGGTATTTTAGATCACTTCTTGGACCTGTTGGAACTGAATCTATAAGATCCTGTCATCAGCACAAAACAAAGCCAAAACGGAGAACCTAATTTGAATAATATAGCTATATAGCTCTGAGGAGGTGTAAGTGAGCTCACATTAACGGACCTAATAACTTAAGGCATTTCATGGCCACATGTGTACAGAGAAACCGCTAAGTAATGCAAAATATGCCTATATTACATTAATAGCAACGACTAAGATGGATTTTGAATGTTTAATTTAAACATCGCGTCGAACACGTTTTTATTATGTTTGTTAGTCTTTCCATTTTAAGTGATCTCATCTCATATTTATTAATCCTTTTAGTCATAAAGACTGTACTGGATGTTACAAAAAGGTCAGACGGCCATATATATAGTGGCGGGAAAAAGAAACATAAATTTGAAAAAAATATAACGTATCTAAGTAGATACGATGATCAATAATAAGAATAAACAGAATTACACAATTCACAGCATTATATATATATGCTATTTAACTGGCTAGTGGGGAAAATACATTAGTATTATAGCAGGAAGTGCCTCTTTCTGGAATATATAACAACTCGCGGAAAAAGAAAACTTAATTATACGCTATGTTAGCTGGAATATGCCGAAATTTATAAGGATGGGTCGAGCGTGTTCCGAATATATCAGCAACTTGAACAGTGTCAGGAAGGCCTAGGAAACAAATGTTATGGACAGTTGTATACATCATAGTTGCAGTATTCATGTATCTACGGCATTCTAAAGTGTTCCAACCGACAGATTGGCGCATTGCAGTACACTTGAATATCTAGAGTAATCATTGAAAACAAAGCGTAAGGCATTTCGATGTACTGCCTCTAAAGACATTACATGCTGCCACGCTGTTGTTGCGTACTCGACTTGGGGTCTTAACACGCAGTCGCAAAAAACATAATAACTTTTAGGTCAAAGTTAATTTCTTTCTACACAAGAATAAAGAAAGTATGGCTTTTAGAAACTGCGGAAGCAGGGAGCTTTAGGCTACAGTAAATTACCTTGGGTCGCTTCCATTCAACAGGTTCTGGAGGCCAGGAGCGGCTAAAATACAGCGAGCTTGTTTCAGGTGGGAACTCTGAATCTACAAAAAGTTGCTCGTTTTTCACACATTGAGATTTCAGCTTTGAATATCGCTGGTTTTGGAAGTAGTACAGACGAACCATTTCACTGACTTGGGGTGGTTTCGGGGTTTATAGCATTCAGTGCATTCGCGCGTATCGATCTGGGAACACCTTTGCAATCGCCACAAATGTGAGACTGGATTCCAATTTCATACCGGAAGTGAAATTGACTAAGTAGATGCGTAGAAAAAATTGGAAAGTAATTTCAAAGCTGCTGTCTAAATATTACTAGTAATATATATTTAATCTTATGCCCAACTAGTATACTTGTTTTATTCAACATGTAGTGTCGTGTACGCGCCTTTTTTAAACCTGGTCATGAAATAAAACACCAACTAAAAACAGGTTTTATTTCCAGATTTTGGGTTAAATCGTATGCGACATTTTTGCGACCAAAGTCGGTAACTAAGGTTTAATATTTGATATTTAAAAGTTTCATTTAATTTTTCTTTTCTATACAATAACATGAGTCCATTAATGGCCTCCTGACAATAACAAATAAATTAATATTTACACTTCCGGCGAGCCTGCAAGTAGAGGAGAATGAATCAGCGGATTCATTGGCAACAGGAAAGTTGACAAGCGGGATATTGTTTGAGAGTTGCTTCGATTTCTCGCTAAATTTTCACCATGCCAGGTAAATTTATGAACTCTAGACTTTAATAAACATAAGTATGATTCTTTTAATTCGTAAATATCGTCTGGTTGATTGAATTTTTGCAGATAAGGCGAGATTGGGGAGTATTCACGAAGCGGTTCGTTACGGTGATGTTCTAGAACTTCAGGCAATGGTACAGAGAGGTGCAGGAATTAATGATGTGGATTCTAAGTTTAAGTTTACTCCACTGCACTGGGCCGCTCATCACGGCACTCTTGAGGTAAAGCTGACGTTAGAAATGTCTACGGAAGACCCAGTGATCAAACTGTTTGACGTGATGTTTTCCCTGACTCCCACACAATGCATACGATGATCTGGACTATGATTGTATTAAACTGTAAGCTGATCGATCACTGCAGTTGTTGACTGCGAATGTGTGAATGCTATTGTTTGTAAGTGAATTTTGCGACACCTGTACATTGAATCTTCGTCAGTATTTACAAAAGTCACGTGATGGGGGCCGCGTTCGGATTTTGCTCGATTTTTTTCTTGTTGTTTTGCCATTTTTTTACTTTTTTTTTGGCTGCCCCACCCCCTTGGGATTAACATTGACAGGTGCACAACTCGTGAACTTGTTTTCAGTGTTTGCATTGGTTGCTGTGGCATGGGGCAGACCATTCTGATAGGACACCTGAAGGATGGAGTGCAGCGCACCTTGCAGCCATTAGAGGACAAGATGCATGCGTACAGGTGCCTGGAACTAATGCAACTTATAGTAAAACTATAATATAAACATATCACCTGTAGGGTTCAGAATAATCCTGGTTTCTTGGAAACCCCCACCCCTCCCCCACACTTCACCCTAACTTTCAAAGGTTAATCATTAATAAAACGATGCATAATCCAAGGGAGGGGTGGGTGGGTAGTTTTCCAGAAACCGGTTTGTCACCAGAATTTGGGGGTTAAAGGTCAGGCTAAATCAGATAATAATTTATTATATGGAGGAAAATGTAAAAAAGGGAATATTTTGGGCTAAGGACAGGCAAAGTCAGAAAACAAATGGAAAAAATGTTTGAGACTCATGAGAAGGGTCACAATCACATTTATATTGTAACCCAGTGAGTACATCTAGTGGCTAAATATAATCTGGAATTGATAATAACATTGATATGAGAGTGAAGGAGGAGGGGTACTAGGATCTGATGAGGGACAGTTTCTTGGGGAAGGGGTCCATTATATTTGGTCCCCCTGCCCCCTCCCCTCCCTGCCCCCTCCTCCTGCATAGGTCATGTGTCATGTAACTAGTTGGTTGGTTTTGTTGCTGTCTGCCATTCTGACCTTGCCATCCACCCACAGGTTAATCTGACCTTCCCACCTACCCAACCCTGAAATTCCAGGTTTTTTTTGCATTCAGATGAGTATTCACAGTTGAGCTTGTAAGAATTGTTGTTGCAATTGGTTGCATGTTTGAATAAAGGTCATGTTGACATGCATGTAGCTCAGAGTGGTGGGTGAGAAGTTTTAAAATATAGACTGATTTGGGGGGGGGGGGGGGGTGGTGGTGGTACATTTTAAGATTTATTAGCAACAATATCTGATGTACATGTACATGTACTGCATTCTGCAAAGTGTTGAAAAAAGCTGTCATTCTGTCTGTATTTTGTAAAAGAGGAGCCAGCTGCTCTGTTGATTTTATGATACAGTTTACATTAATATTATTAAAGCCTGCATGTAGTTCATTATTTTTAATATACCCAGTAACATATTGCTTTGTACTAATTTATTTATCAGGCTCTTGCTGCAAATGGAGCAGACTTGAATGCAAAGGATAATAGAGGTAAGGTGTCTGGTTTGCATAATCTACATGAATATTATTACTCGGGCTGCCTCTGGCAGCACCGAGTCTTAACCCTTTCACCACTACAGGCCTCTAAAGCGGCCAATATGAAGCATGTACCTGGGAAAAATTATTGCATCAAACCTAGACATGCTGGAGATACGATGTTGCGATACTATTTCAAGGAATGAATAACTTCAAAGTCAGAGCTATAACAGAGATCGCTTGACTCTCCCGCTTTGGAGAAAAACGTATTTGTTTTGGAGATCGCTGTTCATTTCTTCGATTTTCGCAAATTTTGAGGAGCTGAAAATCGGCTAAAGAAAACCTTCCCATTCGCACTTGAAATCAAAAGCAAACACAAAATAACCACTCAGTCGTTACAGTACCTTGTTTAATCTTTCCAACCAGCAGGTTTGTTTGCATAAAATCCACCAAACGACTGTGAAGCATGCTATTCTTAATGCTGCACTTCTCTCCATCATGTTTTCCTGCTCCCAAGTCCAATTGCATGCTGGGTAATCAAAAACAAATTCACAAGGGGACCCCCCTCTGGGACTCCTGAAGGATTTTTTTATAAGTCTTTTACCCCTGCAACCATATGCAAGAGCGGTGATTTGGACTCAAGCCGTTGCTTTAAAGTGACAAAAACACATCCTAATAGGTTGAGCAGGGGGAAAAGACAACCAACTGCAGAATTTCAAGGGTTTCAGTGAATAATTATTTCATGTGTCTCAAAGCACAAACACAACAGAAAAATCCTTTGAAACCCCTCACAAGGCCTACTAAAAGCAAGCCAAGTACTTTTCAGCCGTCATCAGACTTAAGGTCTCGATAAAGGTTCAACGTGTCATTTCGGAAAAACGCTCTTGCAACGTCGGAATTAAAGCCACATAGACGTACTATATACCATTTTAAAGGTCTTGAATCGAAGAAAGTATATATTTAATCCGTTTTGAACAAAAGTTAAAAGCGTAGATGTTGTATATATTTCTACGCGAAATGACTCCGTCCGCCAGAAGGAGTTCAGCACTTCAGGCTTTGAAACAATTTTTTTCTTAATTAGCCCTTTCGAATCCCAACTAAATTGACTCATATACTGTGTCGGGCATTTTTGATATATTGCGTATTACAGATTTTATCCCTTTTCAAAGTCGAAAAAGTAGTCTTTCATCCCATTTTTATACAAACCAGGTCATAAAACCAGAACGAAAACTTATTTCAAAATTCCCCGACACAGTATTTTAGAAACAGCTGTTTTCTACGACTCGTGAAAATTTTAGAGAAATTGTATAAAACGCTAAAAGGCTGGACTTCAACAAAGTTCTGTTTTTGGCCGAAAAAAAGAGCCGAGAAACAGCCCGATAAAGGTTTTCGATTCATTTCACGGTTGGCTAAAAAGTCCCGCCTCCAAGGGTAATCTCATTAACATTAGCCAATCAGAGCGATTCATGTTGTGTTCAGTCTCGGCCGATTACAAAGTTCAGACGAACCGCAGAACAGAGAAAGCTATACAATTTGCCGATGCTCGATACTTCTACAGAAACTAGTTAGCTATAGCGTCGATTCCAGCTTAATTTCAAGAAGAAACACTCTCTTAGGAGTACAGAAAAATGGCACCACAGAAAGCAAACAATTAATATCATCCAGGGAAAACCACTGAAGCGCACGGCTCGATCCACACCAATGTACACGGTAGACTGTTTATGTCATTCTAAAATTTTTCATCACGCTGAAACAAAACCAGCAGACCTTAGCTTTGTGCATTGAATTCTCTTTAATTTTTTGCTTCATTCTTTGTGGACTTTCAGTCTTCGATGATTCTAACTTCTTGGAACTTGAATTGAGTATAACCGCTTCCAAATTTACTCAGAAACTAAATTATTCCAAACTAAATTATGCTGTGTTTTTCTTCTTCTTTTTTGAATACGGCACCAAGAAAGATCAACATCTACACTTTTGGGCTTTGCATTATAAACGTAGGAAATCTTTACGAACGAAAAGTAGCGCAGAAAATCACAGGATAGCGAGAATGAAATAACATGCCCAGTGAATGACAGCAGCTGTCAATAATTTTTCGCGCCTATTTTAGCGGGAAATCAAAAAGTTGCATTTTCAAGGCTTTAAATATTTTATTTGAGTTTTTTTTTGTGTGTGATGCTAGATTAGGGCTTTTAGATTTCGAATTTGCGAAAAAACGCATTTTCGAAACTTTTCCATTTTGAACCTTTATCGAGACCTTAAAGTGCCAATAACCCCCAAAACAATATTTTTGACGTCTATTCTGTATAGCGCCCTGACAAAGAATTCGAAAAAATAAAAGTGAAAAAACTAAACTTCGACGATTTTACTGCCGTCAAAGTTAGCGAAAACATCCGTTTTGGGCTTCCTGTTTCCAGTTGGAAGTCAGCGCGAGTCTTGGCGAGGGCCTGGAATTATGACGTCAATCGGGCGCATTTCACTACAACTACCAGAATCCTTTGCACGGTTTCTTTTGTTCCTTTAATTTAGACTATTGTCTTGGTATTCTCAAAGGAGTTGGAAAATCTGAATAAGAAAAAGAATTCAAAAAGGAAAAACGTCCTATTATAGTCTAATCAATAGGAAATAAACTCCATCACAAGAAAGAGCACAACGAAATTAGTAAATTTACCAAGTTTGGTGATATTTCATTGGATATTTATCATGTGGTGAGCTTGCAAGAGTCTCAGAAATAAGAGACGTTTGTATGGGATTGAACGAACGCCTGACTACATACACATCACAGGCCACTGGTCTCCAGGCTCCCAAAGGGAATTGAAAACTGACGGCCACATGTTCTGGTTCTCAACTTTGAAACGCCGTAAAAAAAATACTGTTGAGTTTTAGCCTCCTATTTTTGCCTTAAGTTCTAAATAATGGTTTAAAGTTTCAATTCAAAAATAATAATTTTTGGGGTTATAGGCACTTTAATGATGCCCTCTAGCTCTCTTACAGTGGCTTATTTGTCCAAAATTAGAGCACATTTCATTGGAAATCCTACAGAAGAAAGCATACTTACCGCCGATGAGTCCGTAGAATTCTGCCAAATGGCATCATGGGGAAAGTTTGAGCCCTTGGTTTAAAAAGTCAGCAGTATTTAACTACCCCGGGCAAGCCAAACTGGAACTGAGGGGGGAGGGTTCAGTTAGCACTCTGCATTTCACCAATGCAGCCCAAACACTTCCAGTGGTGAAAGGGTTAAAATGCGTTAAAGGTCAAGTTCACCACCAATCAGATTGCACTGTGCTGGTCACACAACAATCGCCAGGTTAATTTATTTACATAATTTAATACAGTAAATCAAGATGGCGGAGGACCCGTGAGGAACTTTCTCTCTAATTTGGAGTCCCATCTCTCAAATGTAAGCAGTTTAATGTTTTAGTTAACTTCACTCGTGCAAAAGCCTTCCAACAGGCTCAGGATATTTCAACTGGCGCTATTGTCGGAGCCGAAGGACCGCGTTTTTTACCCAGATGGGCAGTGATTTTATATACGACACGTACAACGACCTGAAGCCAGTGAAGGGGCCAGGATCCGGAAAGCTAAAATTCGAAGAAATAGATATTGGAATCTATAAGCCATCGGCTCGCTGTGCTGCATTTAAAACATCCGAGGAGAACATCTTATTTTGGGTGAAGCTAGGCCCTTCAAGACCAATATTATGAGTCTCTTAAAAACTGTCAGAGATTTAAATTTACCGTAAGTTGGATCGACCACTTAAATGAGGCAGAGACACAGTCAGAGAGTATTGAGATCAAGTTATTTCGTTCCAGCAAGGATATTGACCTAGCGGAAACATACAAGCTGTCGAAGGAATAGTTATGTGGCAATTAAGGCATGGGCAAAGATTGAGTTTCCCAGATTACAGATGAAAGTAGAGAACTTAATGAATGAAGAAACAGAGGTCACGCACGACATGCTTGAGAACTTGTTCAACACTTTATGTTATACTAAGAAAACAAAACAAGTTACAGAGCCTGCAAGTTCACAAGTCAATGAAAAACCCAAAAAGCCTGTAGTTTTGGATCAATTAACATATCCTTGAAACTCCAAAAGCGACATACACATGAGTCAAATTCAAACGTAATGAATTCTTAGTCTCGTCACATCAAAACACGAATCAAGAAACGAAACTCAGTCATTTGGAAGACAAATTAGTGCAGCAAGATAATATATATACAAGACCGAAATCAAGATGCTGTCATCATGTATTATTGACCTAGAAGTTGAAAATGGTGAGTTGAAAGCGGATATAATAAAGCTGAGATCCGACTTTCAAACTTAAAAAAAAAATCAAGAATACAAAAAAGAAGACAATGAAAGACCAAGGTCTCCAGTGTTCCGAGACTACCCAACCTACTGAAGCTTTAGCAACGAATCAGTTTGTTCAAGAGCCATCTTTCTTACATGACAACCTGATCCCTATTCATCAGAATACATTTTCTGTGCTAAATGACGAGAGTTTACAATCACCTGACCGACAACCCACTACTAAAGAAAGGGACCATGAAGTACGGTAGTATGGTTAATTCTCGGGTTCAAACAATGAATATAATTATGCCTGCTCAAATGCAGTGTGTTAAACGAATAAGTAGTGTTTAAATTAAAAGGTCAACATACGAGAAAAACAAAACTATTAAATTACATATATACTAGGGGAGCAGAGAATGAAAGTCACCGCGCTACCGGCCACTCCTAAAGACTGCTAAATTCAGCTAATAATTCTTCCCTTTGGTTATTACTAAGAGGATTTCAAATGAAAGTGTATTTCATCTTCAATCTCATGTGGCACGAGTGAAAGCCCAGACGGGTTCTTGTTACTACTTAATTACTGGTATTAATACATGCACACACATTAGTCCAGTATGGAAAGTTAATTTAATAGATGTTGAGGGGGGGTGGGGCCTTAAATTCTTTTGGTCACTTAAAGGTGCTTTATTCCAGTGTACCATCTGTTCTACAAGAAGCTAATAAAAATATATGTATCTGTATCTGTAAACAGGTGCTTCACAGGGTTTTTTCACTGCTACAGGGGTCCTCAAAAAGTTGAAAAGATGGATAGGGGTCAGCCAAATTTTTTTGATTGCTCACAATTTCAATATCTTCATGGTCACCCCTCATCATATTAAATGAATTTTCCCTAAGGATATATAGACTACATAATTGAGAAGCAATTGAGGGATGGATGGAGTATCCATAATGGAAGTTGAAAACTCTGCAAACTGAGTGAGAACTCTCACTTACAAAAGTTGGGGCAAAACTCAAATCTACATGTATCTGTCATGATTATTATATAACTAAGTACTGAAAATAATCACAGCTGAGTATTAAATATTATACAAACTTAGACCAACAACATCCTCAGGTAGAAAGCCCATTGCATGTAACTTTTCAATGTCTCCCATAGAATCTTCCTAATTCTATGTAATTAATGCAGAGTTTCTACAAATATAAATAATAGCATGCACCTATGTGAGGTTTAATAAGTCTTATTATTAAGGCTGTTAAGATAAGTGTTAAGCAGACTGAACAGATACATGTAAGTGAGGCCCTGTTAGCGGGGGTCTGAATAATCCATAATCCGGGGTAAATTTTGGAAATAATCCGTATCCTTATTTTGTAAACGCAAATATCCGTAAGTCATCGATGTGATAATAATCCTTAATCCTAAAATCCAACACAAATAATCCGTAATCCTTTTATTTAGTTGCCAATAATCTGTATCACTTCTCTGAAAACCCTAATAATCCATAATCCTAACAGGGCCTCGTAAGTAGCTTTCTCCACTGTCTAGTTATAATACAATTAGCTTTCTGATATAAAGTAATGTGTAACCCAACCTGGTTACATACATTGTACACTAGCACACTTGGTTTCTGAGCACTGTTAAAAATGTATGTAATATTCATTATCAAACTCATTAATAATTCATGAAGCAAAAACAAAGGAATCACTGACCGATAAGTGATCTTTAAATCTGATACAGATTTCGTCCTGATTTACATAAACTTTGGCTTCGATTTTCTCCTCCAAAATAAGTCGTATCGCCAAAATAACTGAAAACATGACTCTCGACATCTAGACATTTGATAAGTAAGATAAAGAATTTGTGTCCAATCATTCTTTATCTATTACTTATACTCCAACAGGTTGTACACCAGCCCATCTGGCAGCATCACATGGCAACTCTTACACCCTGCAGTCAATACTCAGACATGGAGTGGTTAGTCTGACTAATTTAATATTAATTTTACATACATTTTTAGGTGAATATATTTAATTGTGTGAACTGGATACTACCGGTATTGTATTTTCAGCTATTACTATATCACACATCTATTAAATGAAGTGTTCTTGGCAATATTTGTTCACTATGGATATTAAAAGAGGATACAATTACTGTATGACTCAAATTAAAAAAATTAAAATCATGATCAAATATTTTGTTTACCCTCAGATATTGCAGGGGGCTTATTTAAGACCTCTAGCAGATCCTATATAGCTGCTAATGATCGATCCACATGCACTTTTCACTACATTCAATATTCACAGCTCACAATGTTCAACTCACACGTTGATTTTTATGGAGGTAGGAAAACCAGAGAAGCTGGAGCAGTGATTACCGGGAGGCCAGTTCAAGTGATGGGACAGTGGCCTACTTTCTCAATTTATGTGCCATAATTTTTTAGGGGGCCTTGAGTGAAATAATAATGTGTATGTTTTTTAACATTTAAGTTTGAGTTCCCCAAAGTATGTATTGAGGAATTGAGAAATTGGAATGTGCTCTCAGGCCCTATAATGACATTAATTTTTTGTTGTGCCATTTATACAAAAAAAGCGGCAATTTTATGGTGCACAGCCTTCATAATACCTGCCGGAGAAAAGCCCTTGGAGCATGGGTGAGAATCAACAAACTCAACTCATGTAATAATTGATATGTGCTGCATTTAGGAGTTGAACTTGGGTTACAGTGCTGAGAGACAAGTGCATACCCGGGGGGGGGGGACTCCCCATAAAAATAGACGGGGGTGCTCGACGTGAGAAATGAAATTCACCCCTAAAAGATAGCAATATGGGCGTGGCTCACAAAAAAATTACCCCTAAAAGATAGCACTCCAATAACCTCGTCTTTAATATTCGGATGGATCAAACTCTATATCGAAGCCGTAAATACCGATTCAACTTGCTCGAGG
Source organism: Actinernus sp. WN-2022 (assembly GCA_030867875.1). Taxonomy (NCBI): domain Eukaryota; kingdom Metazoa; phylum Cnidaria; class Anthozoa; order Actiniaria; family Actinernidae; genus Actinernus; species Actinernus sp. WN-2022. Next base: position 35,235,754 of record JAOWCC010000064.1, read on the forward strand.
ATCCAGCGCTATTTTTTCTCGGCCACAAAAATGTTGGGTCTCGGAGACCCCTAAAAGATAGCAGACCTTTGGAAGACCCCTAAGAGATAGCACTGCTAACGATTTTAACCCCTAAAAGATAGGTCGAGCACCCCCGTCTATTTTTATGGGGAGTCCCCCCCCGGGGTGCATACATGCTGCACCACCCTGGGCTCCCCTCAAATGACTGTCATATGACTGCCTCAAACAGTACATGTACATTTGCATTGGTGTTGGTGTGTTTTACTGTGGGAATCCTTCAGAAGTATTCAGAGTGAGGCAATCCCTTTTGTTGCTAGGTAATAGCCTTGCACTGAAGGATATCAGTACAAGTTTAGCCTAGCAAAAAGGATGGATTACCTCACTTTGAATCCATGATGGCCACTGTGACACTGAAAAGAGTGAATTGTCTGGCAAGTCAACACTGAAGGAAGGTATCCAGTATCTTTAAGGGTGATGTTCCATGACAGTTATTATTACATACATGTAAAACAAATTTTTATAAGTTACCATTTGAAAGGAAAAGAAATGTGTGGGTTATAAAGATGTACGTACTGTTCAATATAGGATGTGAATGCCGCTGATAACATGGGTTGGACTGCTGTACACTGTGCTGCATTCCACGGAAGACTAGGATGTCTCCAGGTCAGTTTTCATCTCATGTTCTTGGAGTAATTTATAAAGACTAAGTAGTGCTCATTTGAGGGAGTTTACTAAATGTACATAGTATTTCCCTCTTATCTTACTCTGGGTTCCAGAGGCTTGAAGAAATAAGAGATGAGAGAGAGGAGAAAAGAGGACAGAAAAGAAAAAAAGAACCTCTGGTGATATCCATGGAGAATCTCACTTCGGTCCATGCGAACATTAGGTTCAGAATTTAAACCTCGTCCCTGATTGGATAAGCTACTCATTACCAAGTGCGACTCAGGGAGTGTTGGGTGTAACAAAAAAATTCATTGGCTTGAAAACCCTGAAAACACTGAGTTTGACATGTGTTCTTAATTGATATGAAACTCTCAAGATTCTCAAGGATAACACCAGAAGCTCTTCTGTTTCTTCCATCTCCTCTTCTTAACTCCTTCCTCACCTTTTATTTCTTTGAGCATCTGGCACCCGCCAGGGTACTCTAATTCAGAGATGACAATCCCTGAACTGGTCAGAAATATGGAGATTTTTTTCAGAGATTTCTTTACAACTTGACACCCCTATTTCTCTCTCTGTATTTTCTGCTTGACGTCCCACCCCCAATTCCCATTACTTTTGTCCAGTAGTCAGAGATTAGCGATTAACTGGGAGATTTTGGCCTCTGACCAGGAGATCAGGAGATGAAGTCCAAAATCTGGAGACTCCTGGATTATCTGGGAAAGTTGGCATCACTGCCTAATCTTAGGTGGATCACATGCTCTTTAACCTTCCTGTGTGTATCCATATCTTGATATAGTCTAACAGACCAGTTTACTTTTTTATGTAGCTTTTAAACAGATGGGGAGCCAGCCTGGACGAGGCAGATCATGCCGGTAGTATACCAGGTAAGTTTTCTGACATCAGACAGCTTAATGAAGGCTAAAAGTAAAACAGAAAAAATCTCTCAATTTCTAATGAGACCTGAAACAGCCATGCAGGCTGATCAAAGTCAGAACCGCAGTGGCTAATCCTCAGATTGAGCCTAAATAAACAGTCCAAATTAATAAATTTTAAGAACTCCCATCAATATCATCATTCCCCCTTGTCATCTTAAATGAATTTTCCCTTAAGAGAACTTATGGTATGTGCTGAATTGTTCACAATATTAAATTATTATTATTACTATAATTATTATTATTATACACAATCAAGTATACAGTAGGACTGTAATACTCACATTGTTGTTTTTGTATAATCAGCTCATCTAGCTGCAAGCGAGGGTCATCTTCCTTGTCTAAAGTTCCTGGTTTGTTCTGGTATCAGCATTGACCACACCCTTAATGCCAGGAATGATCAGGTATCTAGCTACACCCCTCTTGCCGCACCCATCACCCTCTGCTTTCAATGTTTTGAAGTGTACTTGGATAAATGATATTATTAAATTTTCCATTATTTTGTATTTTAAGTAAAATAATTAAGGTAACATTCAAAAGGCCTAGGAGAACTTAGTATTTGATCCCAAGTTCTTTGTTGTTATTTTTTTTATTAAACAGGTTTCTGGTTCCTCTTAATTTGCTATTATAACCAGAATGATAATGAAAATGTATATTTTTTGTTTATATTTTAGAATGATTGAGATATACATGTATGACAGAGCAATATATAAAAGAAAGAAGTTGTTCAAAAACAGGGATGTATTAAGTATTATAAAAGGGTGCATGGCCTGTGTAAATAGCCCTAAGGTTGGGGGGGGGAGGTATTCTCTCTCCTGGCCCCCCGATTTTAGGGCTGCTATCTAGGCATCTACTGGCTATAGGAGGTACATGACCAAGTTTGGCAAACCTGGCCATGGAGAACATCCTGGTTTACCTACATTGTACCTACTCTTTAAGACTCTCTCTTTATACAATCAACTACTTTATCAAATTTAAAATCTTACTGGCATATACATGTATGTAACTTAATTTCATAATAATCGTTATAGTATTTAAATTTTATTAATTCAACCATTTATCTTTTTTGTTTTACAAATATTAGTATTTATTTTTAAATTGTGAGTGGCGCTTTCCTCTTAAAATATTATTACTATTATTATTAGAGTAATTATTATTAATTGTTAAAATGAACAAGTCAGTATTTTAAATAATTACAGGGAGAAACTCCTAAGAATCTGTGTCAGCAATTCTATAAGAAAGACTGCATTGAATATCTCAAAGCAGTAGGTAAGTACTCCAAAAGTTGTTTTAGTTTGAGTGTCCGAAGTTAGTGATTGATTTGGATTTGCATTTGCTTAGCTTTTCTATTGGCTGTGGAAAATGTTTTGTAATTTTCAGCCAATCAAGTTCTAAACTAAAACCAAACATTATTTTGGTCCGTTTTTGGTTTTGATTTGAAGCACAGATTAAATTGCTATTTTAACCAGCGGGTGTAAAGTACAGGTCAGGTCACATGTGGGTCAGGTCACAGTACATACAAAGGATTAATAATAATAATAATGACATTTATATGCGCTTGACAACTACATGTACTAAATAAGTGTAAATATAAATATCTGCGCAGAAACTACATTCAGCTGAAAACAAGACTGATTACTGTGTACAGATTATAGGTAGGTCAAAAAAGGTAGTGTTTTAGTTTAGCTTTGAATTCATTAACAGATGGACTTTGGCGTATATTTAACGGGAGAGAGTTCCATAATGTAGGTGCAGATACTTGGAAGGCCCGCTGACCATAGGACTTAAGTCTGGCAGTAGGATGGACAAGGCGTAATGTATCAGCTGAGGATCGGAGTGTTCGGATAGGCTTGTATATAGTTAATATTTCTTGTAGATAGACAGGAGCTAGGTTATTAAGTGTCTTATACATTAACAATAATAACTTAACTGTAATACGCTTATCTACTGGTAGCCAGTGAGTTCTCTAAGGACAGGTGTGATATGATCATTTTTCTTAGAATAAGTTAGGATACAGGCAGCAACATTCTGAACAGATTGTAACTTCTGTATAAGATAGTTAGGGAGACCGTGTAATAGGGAATTACAATTATCGAGTTTGGACGTAACAAATGCATGAGTAAGTGTTTCAGTGGTGGTCAGCGACATTAATTTCCGTATTTTGGAGATGTTCCTTAGCTGAAAAAAACGACTTCGAGCCCGAGTTGGCGCGCTCGAAAAAGTTTCTCTCGTTTATCTTCTCTTCTTGTTTAACAATAATTCTAAGACAAATCCTAACCCGAACTACAAACCTAACCCTAACCATTGGACGAGTTCACCAGTAAACGACGGGTTCTCAGTCACCTAGAGCTAGGGTTCACAGGTAAACAAGAAGAGAAGGTAAGTGAGAGAACTTTTTTTGAGCGCTCCTAATCGGGCTCGAACGCGTAATCCTTTATGTGCACTGTGACCTGACCTGTGACCTGTGACCTGACCTGTGACCAGACCTGTGACCTGTACTTTACACCTGCTGTATTTTAACAAGGCTTGAGATTAATCCATATTCAGTCTTTGTTTTTCTCCTTGTTTTTTCCCAATTAAAGCAAAGAGTTTGCATCAAAATTGTCCTGTTATGAAGGTTAAAATTAATTTTATGAGATATTAAAACAGCTATGTGCACAAGAACATATAGCCAGATTAATTCAACTCAGTTAAGTCATGTGTTTACTGCCCTGCAAATCCAGCTCAACATTGACAGGTCCATGCAAATCATTGTTCAGTGAAAGTCATTATTGTATTTTTTATTCTTGATATTTTAACAGAGTATGATCTACTTCATCCAGAAGATGAAGAAAGTAAGTATTAATGGACCCAAAATGATATGTTCCTTAGCCTGTCCCAAGCTCTCAGATGGTGGGGAAGTGGGAAAAAGAAAAAGTGAGGTGAAAAGAAAGAAGGGGAAAGATTGGGGAGAGGAAGAAAAGGGAAAGATTGGGGAGAGGCAACGCATTCTCCCCATTGAATTAATAATTATCCTTAAATGGCAAACACGCTTGAAATAATGATAATCGTTATCTACGACAAATCCTAACCCGAACCACAAACCAAACCTTAACCATCCAACGAGTTCACCGGTAAACGATGGGTTCTCACTCACCTAGAGCTAGGGTTCACAGGTAAACACGAAGAGAAGGTAAAGGGAGGGAAAATATTTTTTGAGCGCTCCTACTCGGGCTCGAACTCGTAACCCTTTGCGTGTACTGCAGTGTAGTGCAGATGTCATTACTACTGCACTAAGCTGGTCTACCGCCGTTAGAAATGTAACAAATGTTTATCTTTAATCCTGGACTGGTTTTAAGAATGTCATTAGAATTAACGATTATCATTATTTCAAGCGTGTTTTCCATTTAAGGATAGTTGTAAATTCAACGGAGAGTATGTGTTGAAATAGAGAGGAGGGGGAGGGAAAGATTGGGGAGAGAAGGGGGAGGGAAAGGTTGGGGAGAGGAGGGGGAGGAAAGGATTGGGGATAGGAGGGGGAGGGAAAGATTGTGGAGAGGAGGGGGAGGGAAGGATTGGGGATAGGAGGGGGAGGGAAAGATTGGGGAGAGGAGGGGGAGGGAAGGATTGGGGATAGGAGGGGAGGGAAAGATTGGGACGAGGAGGGAGAGGAAAAGATTAGGGAGAGGAGGGGGAGGGAAGGAAAGGATTGGAGATAGGAGGGGGAGGGAAAGATTGGGGAGAGGAGGGGGAGGGAAAGATTGGGGAGAGAAGGGGGAAGGAAAGATTGGGGAGAGAAGGGGGAAGGAAAGATTGGGGAGAGGAGGGGGAGGGAAAGATTGGGGAGAGGAGGGGGAGGGAAAGATTGGGGAGAGGAGGGGAGGGAAAGATTGGGGAGAGTTGGGGGAGGGAAAGATTGGGGAGAGAAGGGGAAGGAAAGATTGGGAAGAGAAGGGGAAGGAAAGATTGGGGAGAGGAGGGGAAGGGAAGGATCGGGGAGAGGAGGGGAGGGAAGTATTGGGGAGAGGATGAGGAGGGAAAGATTGGGGAGAGGAGTGGGAGGGAAAGATTGGGGAGAGAAGGGGGAGGGAAAGGTTGGGGAGAGGAGGGGGAGGGAAGGATTGGGGATAGGAGGGGGAGGGAAAGATTGGGGAGAGGAGGGGGAGGGAAGGATTGGGGATAGGAGGGGAGGGAAAGATTAGGACGAGGAGGGAGAGGAAAAGATTAGGGAGAGGAGGGGGAGGGAAGGAAAGGATTGGGGATAGGAGGGGGAGGGAAAGATTGGGGAGAGGAGGGGGAGGGAAAGATTGGGGAGAGGAGGGGGAGGGAAAGATTGGGGAGAGAAGGGGGAAGGAAAGATTGGGGAGAGGAGGGGGAGGGAAAGATTGGGGAGAGGAGGGGGAGGGAAAGATTGGGGAGAGGAGGGGAGGGAAAGATTGGGGAGAGTTGGGGGAGGGAAAGATTGGGGAGAGAAGGGGAAGGAAAGATTGGGAAGAGAAGGGGGAAGGAAAGATTGGGGAGAGGAGGGGAAGGGAAGGATCGGGGAGAGGAGGGGGAGGGAAGTATTGGGGAGAGGATGAGGAGGGAAAGATTGGGGAGAGGAGTGGGAGGGAAAGATTGGGGAGAGGAGTGGGAGGCAAGGATTGGGGAGAGGAGTGGGAGGGAAAGATTGGGGAGAGAAGGGGGAAGGAAAGATTGGGGAGAGGAGGGGGAAGGAAAGATTGTGGAGAGGAGGGGGAGGGAAGGATTGGGGAGAGGAGGAGGAGGGAAGGATTGGGGAGAGGAGGAGGAGGGAAAGCTTTGGGGAGAGAAGGGGGAAGGAAAGATTGAGGAGAGGAGTGGGAGGGAAAGATTGGGGAGAGGAGGGGAAAAGAAAGATTGGGGAGAGGAGGGGGAGGGAAAGATGGGGGAGAGAAGGGGGAAGGAAAGATTGGGGAGAGGAGGGGGAGGGAAAGATCGGGGAGAGGGAAGGATTGGAGAGAGGAGGGGGAGGAAAAGATTGGGGAGAGGGAAGGATTAGGGATAGGGAAGGATTGGAGAGAGGAGGGGAGGGGTTAACCTCTTCTGTCTTTTCACCATGCTTTTCCTTTGGCTCCCTTCCTCACTATCTGTGAGCCTGGAACAGGTTATATGTTCCTGAACAAAGTGGTGTATAGGTTAAATCACAGTAGTTTAAATAGCAGTGTTTGACATTATATATTAAAAACACGTTCAAGTGTTTGACCATGGTATCAAAATACTGAGTAAGCAAATGAATCTCGAGGACCTCAGCCCAAGAGATTTATTGCTTTCGAGGTGTTTTGATACCATGGACAAACACGCTGAACGCGTTTTTGATATGTCTTCTCAAACAATACCTGTATTCATAAATCAGTAGGAAGTAATTTATTTGCATGGTATTATGATGCATCCAGTTATTTTCTGTTGTTCATTTCAACAAGCCTAGTAGTGTAGTGGACATGACAGAAAACTAAAAGCATTCAGGAGGTGGAATTAAATTCGAGACGCACTACTTACGTGGCTGAATTTTATTCTCATCTTTTCTTTCACTTCTATTCACGTGAAGCCATACCTATGATGTAATCCTTGTTACTTAGTTAAAATGCTAGTGTCTTGATCAGTGTTTGAACTAACCGGAGTGATCTTGATCTCGTATTTCATTGGAGATCAAGATTCATCTGCCTGATAAAAATAGGATGACCTGATTGCCTGTTGATTTCATTAATTATTCATTAGTTTGAGTTCCATTCTAGACCTGGCATTCCCAGCTCACGTAGCATCATACAATGGCGATCTGGCACAGCTGAAGATGTTAATAGAGACTGGTGTAGTGTCTATAAATGAGCGGGATGAAAAGGGATCAACACCAGCTCACAAAGGTGAGAAAAATAATAACATTGTGTTGACTTAATTCATATGCAGCAGTGAGCACCTTTACAGTAGACCATCACAAAATAAAATTGACCAAGAGAGCAATAAAAAGAAAATAGGACAAGTGATGGAATAAATAGTTAACTGAGTTAACTGTCATACTTGCCAACTTTTCAGAATTCCAATGGGGGACACGATATCAACATCGAATAAAACGTTATCTAACTTATCCCTGCAACCCAAAAAAGGCCGGAAATGCGAGACATAAACAAACATTTAAAAAATACAACATAATAATTAGTAATAAGTAAATATGTGGGATGGAAATGCGTCGTGCGGGATGCGGGACAAATGATCAAGATCTGGGACTGTCCAGCACAATCCGGGACTGTTGGCAAATATGTTATGTAGTTAAATAAATGAGGGTCTTGTTGTGGTATTCACTGTAGCCTCCCCAAGGAGGGAGGGAAAGAGTACATTGAGAAAACCACAAAGGAGGTATGGGATACACACAAACTATGTCTGCATGTGATGTCAACCACTTCACCATTCTGGCTCCCCTGTGTTATATCTGTCACGTAAACTGATTGTAACGCTATGATTCAGACGGCTATGATTGGATCATATATGTACCTTCCAACAAAATAATAACAGAACTCATAAGACCTGATAAGACCTAAACACTTAATTGATTTTTCTTTTCAGCGGCCGGAAATAGTCATGTTCAAATCTTGCAGTGGTTGGTTGAAAACGGAGCTAACAGTATGTAGTATTTCATGCAGGCAGGGATATATTTAATACTTTATTTTAAACGTAGAGGTTATTAGTCCGCTAAGCATCTAATACGCTTGAGTGTTTTTACGAGTCATGGGTATTTTGGCGAGCCAAAATTCGGATGACTCGTAAAAATACACAGCCGTATTAGATGCTTAACCGACTAACAAGTTATTTATTATATAAATTCTGCAATGAAACTAAATTTTCTTTCCATAATAACCAAAACCCTTCTTGCGCGCGCATTCGAGAAATGGGATTTACTATATATGGTGATGGTTTACCATATATGGTGATGAGTTACCATATATCGTGACGGGAAGCCATTTTAACGCAACTACCCGAAATACGGTCTCATATTTGGTGCGTTCTTGTGCATAAGTTTTCTAGTTTTATTATGAACGAGGTGAAAACTTTCAATCAATCCCCCTTCGAATCTATAGTGGTCTAGTAACATCGGATTTCGAAAAAAAGTGTAGGACCAAAATAGGCGAGGGTCAATACACATGATAGGTACATCATTTCACATTGACCACACGTGCATGACTTTAGGTCACATTTAAATGTTCATGAAATAAGGCTCTATTCGCAGCCGTTGTGCGAGTCAGGTCACGATCCTCCTCCCCAAACACAAACGGCTGGTAATCGAGGTATCGGGTATGCAAAACTCTGATTTAACTTTTACGGGCAAATCAAAAGGAGACAAATCGATGTTGTTGTTACTAAAGATAACATATATATATATATATATTTTTCAACAAAACAGTTGTTTCGGTCCTCACTGTACAACTTACTCTGTCTAAATACCACGACGTGACGTGTCGTTGTTTAACGCATTCTAGCTATTCCCTTGAGCATTCCTAGCTTCCTGTAAATACATGTACCTAGTTTAGGTTAAACGGGAGGTTGCTGTTTTGTAATTGTCATGTATTTCTTTTCATTGCAGTGAGAATCGTCAACTCTGCAGGCGAGAGTCCCAAGGATGTTGCTCGTCGGTTTGGCCGACTAGGCTGCTTAGCAATTCTGGGTGGTGATTCAGGTAAACTGCCAACTGGTTCAGTCAACTCGAAAAAAATACATTTTCTCGCTACGAAAGAAAAAACTGTACTGGTACTAACTAAAAGATTAGCAGAGCTTTTCTTTCCAGATGTACTGGAGAAAATATGAGTCTATTTGGACGGAGGATGGCAAAGATTTTAGAGGATGAAAATTAATGCTTTATAGAGGAGAGAAATTAAGAGCAAATCGAATTTGGCAACCTGTGGATCAAAATCAAGTAGTTGCTAGAATAATATCCCTTGATCTACTTTAATATGTGCCTCTTATATCAAAATGGTTTGGAAATATATCGCGATATTCATATTTGTTTGGTTTTTGTGTTGGTAAAACTTGAAGGTTGCGTTAGATCATAGTTAGTAGAGTAGAGTAGTCCCCTCTACTAACTATGGTTAGATTGACAATTTGGTTGTTGCGTGCAGTTGAAAGCATTACTAACTTGCAACTCTTACCTATCATTACAGATAATGAAGATAATATGGTTGACGAAGGAGCGGAAGATTTTAAGCCATCGGAACCACAGTCAAAAGCTGAAGCACGGGGTACGAGCATGTTAAGAAACTAAAACTGAAGAAAGAAACTGAATTTCTAACGAGACCTGAAACAACCATAGAGGCTGACAAAGTCAGGACCCTGCTAAACCACAGATCGAATTCGAATTTATCGTAAAGAGGTTTAGTCTGTAATCTATCTGTTATTAACTGTAAGCTTTCTCGACCAATACTTCCTTGTTAGCCATACAGTCTAGGCTCTTGCTGTCCCTGGTTTGTCTTTAGCTGTGCCACTTCGCACAAATGAGTATTGATGCTGGAATTTCTTTCTTTCATTACACTCGGATTTTTTAAAAATTCTAAAAAGGCTAAAAATCTCTTCATACCAAGAAGCCACTTTCTTCTCTTACTCTTCCTTTTCCCTACTTCCATTGTTTTCCACTGTGCACTGTATCGATGTAAATATTCAGTGACAGCCGTGCATGGTTGTTGCATTTATTTGCAAAAGGGAAAGTGCTATGAGGATAATATTTAACCTCATGGTACTTAGATTGTAGGCCATCTGTATTTACTCATCTTATAGCTAGGACATGGTTTGCATTTTATATGACTTCTCAGGAACATTACAAACGCAGTCCTATGCTGCTAATTCTCTTCTATCTCCATTCCTCAAACTGATTCCCCTCCTCGTACGATCCCTCAGGTTCTTGGTATTCTTATAACCGTCTTACATATGCTTCATTCTACCTTTCTCCCCCCTCGCATTTTCTTTCCGTCCTCGGCCTTCCTGTCTGTCCTGTCTCTGTTATCGGCGTCAAGTCTTCTTGCGCTGTGATCGGGATCCAGGAGATCATCCTGGGGAACGCCCACTTCCTATTACGCAGGACACGTTTGCTGATGGACCACTTTTCAGCAAGGAAAAGCAGAGTCAAGAAGCTAGAGGTAATAGCAGAGCTCCTGCACGGTCCGAACGCGAGCGGAGCACCATACAAATAGCGGGCCACCTGCTCGTAATCCTTATGCATTAAGTATTTGTGAGCGGAGCACCATACAAATAGCGGGCCACATGCTCGTAATCCCAATGCATTAAGTCTTTGCGAGCGGAGCACCATACAAATAGCGGGCCACATGCTCGTAAGCACAATGCATTAAGTCTTTGCGAGCGGAGCACCATACAAATAGCGGGCCACATGCTCGTAAGCACAATGCATTAAGTCTTTGCCATCACTACTATCAGATGATGTTTCAATGTAACAAAAAGAAGTTTTGTTTGTTTTCCTCTAATGTTAACCTCTATGATATCCTTTTTCACTACTGAGCCGTGATCAGATATAACTGGAGGTCTGCGCATAGGCTTGTCTGTGTATATATTTCAATCGCTAGGGGGTGGGGGGGGGGGGGGGGGGGGGGGGTGGACTCCAAATGGAAACAGAACATTAATTGCTGGGGTCATCGCTGTGTAATATCGATCTGTCTTTATTATACGTTTTCGAGTGCAAATACGGGATAAAACGAGTGCAAATATGCGAGCTTACAACATACTCAACAAAATGTCTGGATTCTGATTGGTCAATGACGAGTGCATCTAAAGGTTATTGAGTGCATAGTCGCATGCTCTCAGCAAGTTTGCTCAGTAAATTATAAACAAAAAATGGCATGAACTGCTCGTGCAATAGGCACTGAGTGATTTTTTTTCTCAGTGCTTAGAAATCCCGTATAGCACTCACATTCATGTGATTTCCTCTTCTTATTCTTTACTGTAGTCGGAGTCCAAACATGCTTGCAGTTGATTGCAATGTGAAACACTTAATTATATTTTGTTTTTAACATATTTCAAATGTACGCGACAAATAGGGAACGTGGCCATGGTCTTTCATTGTGTTGCATTCAGGATTGCGTTACATATCCTCAAGTTGATTTGTACTATGGTGCTAACTGTTGAAACAATTCAATGTTTGCACGTTGTCAGTTGGAAAATGTAGAATGGCTCTCGTTCCACTGCCCTCATTCGTTTTTACGTTATTTTTAATATGTTAGAGAGTTATTTCTTCCCGCGAACGGCAGAAATGAAAACAATTTTAGCGCGTTTGCTGCTTGACATTTTCAGTTTTTACGTGAAGTTGAGTAGATCCGCGTTTGTTGTGAACGTTGGAATTCTTTTCCACTTTTCTTATATATTTATTTCCTATTTTGGTAGGCTGACGTTTCCCGTAGAACGCGATGCTTAATCTCTCTAATGTTTGTTTATTTACTTATCTGCTTATTTTCTTCCTTATTTGATTTATTTGTTTACTTATTTATTTACTTATTTACTTATTTTCCCATTTACTTATTTATCTATTTACTTATTTGTTTGTTTATTCGTTTAATTGTTTGTTAATTCATTTGGTCATTCATTTATTTGTTTATTGATAAATTTATTCATTTTTATTTATTCTTTAAATCATATCAATACCTACAACGCAGTTGGTCCCGATACATTGGAGATTTAAAGTGCATATGAGCTAGCCCAAATATTTAATCATTCAAATCGATTCGACATCAAGTAAATAGTTGAATAGTAAAATATGTATTGATTTGAGTGTTGCGTCTTTGAGTAATAAAGGTTTATACCTTATTATAGGAAATTAACAATGTACTTTATTAACGCGATTTTACAAAATTCGCGTTAATTTAATGTATCTTAATTAATGTCGATGTAAATTTAATGCACGCTATTTTACAACATTGTTATTTTAAAGCACCTTTATTTCATTTCAAAACCTTATTAGTTCATGACTCCTCTATTGGCTCTTCAGAGTCACTATTGCGGTTTGGTTTCCGTCAATCAAACGAGTGAGCAGCTCTTGGTGATTTCACCGTGAGGCTTTGAAAGATCTTTTGAATTGATAGGGTCTAGTTAGGCTTCAAACCCAAATTTTCGGCTTTAAAAAAAACTTAGAAACATCCGTGCACTTGTCTTGGAAGGTTTTATTGACGGAAGCCAAAACGCAGTTTGGCGTTCAGAAATGTAAAGTGCGAGTTTGCAGAATTATGAAAATCGCAGTAAATAAAGCAAGATGCTTATCGAAAAAATCGCGTTAATTTAATGCATGTAAACCTAACTTTTGAAAAATTCGCGTTAATTTAGTGTAACGTAAATTTTCTTCGCGTTGTCAACGTGCATTGTTAATTTCCTATAATAAGGTATTTCCAATATGCTAATAATATGACGTCAAGCATGCAGGGAATTTGCTGTCATTTCATTCTCCTTGTGAATGAAATTTACTTCTGATTTAGACAAAATATTGGGTAAAATCACTGATATAAGCATCAACTATAACATATGTTTATAAAATGTAAATGTATCTCTACCAGCAAGGTTTTGTATAATAAAGTATTCCCTGTCTAAAGTCACATCATTAACATATTCGAAATATAACCTGTATAACTCATACACGCAACACTCAAATGAAGAAATCATTTTAATACTGTTCAACTATTTACTCGATGTAGAATAGATTTGAATGATTAAATAAATGGGTTCATATGCACTTCCAAATGAGTTGCTCTCATATGACTCATGAGTGTTTGTCATATTCTTAATCTTGTCGTTTATAGGTCGAGCCATGCGGAAGATAGAAGAGCTACAGCACTTATTAGACGTGGCGAAGATGAACTATCGTCAACTAGGAGGGGTGTTAGATGAGGACCAGAAGAAACAAGAGGAGGAACGAGAAAGTGCAAGGTAGTACTTACATTGATACAAAATGGGGATGTGGAGCCTTTAAGACGCTATGCATAACTCGCGCGGTCACAACACGAAAAAGAGGCCGGTAGGTCCTCTGGAATGTTGAAGTTGAAATCCTAGCAGGAGGTGTGAAACGTGTTGAACATGATTGTTTAGTTGAAAAATGTTGCTAATCTGTCCTCATTGATCCTTTATTTTTCTTTATAGTACGACCAGCCAGACGCATAGCAAATTAACGGCATTGTTTCACTGAACATTCGTTCAGTGTATTTCACAATCTCCCCGGGCGCTTCAATTTCAACATTCCAGAGGACCTACCGGCCTCGTTGACATGCTAGTTACCAGGACTTATGCATAGGGTCTATATTTTATCGAATTTTAGGTTAATTAGAGAACTTGAAGCTCAACTTGAATACGAACGAGAGAAGAGGGAGAGATTAGAGGCTCAAATGGACAAGCTGAGAGCCCAGATACACACGATGACATTACAGCTTGAGGACGAGAGAACTCGGTATCGCACAATACCGGTGAGTGACTAACCAGCATCTCCTGTCATTTTAAATGGATCTCTTTAAAGTAGTTATTTTTTTATCATCAATAAAACTCATATTTTATCTAAATAAATCAGAAAATAGTTTAATTCAAAAGGAGAAAGAAGTAACAGTAAGTTGCTGGGTTGACTAGCATTTTGGAGATTTAACCGTCTATAACTCATAGTTGCAACACTCAAATCAAGGAATATTCTACTATTCAACTAAGGGGAGCTGGGGTGGTGCAGTGGTTAACCGCTTCGCCTCTCAACTCTGTGGCCCAGATTCGATCCCTGGACGCGGCGCCATATGTGAGTTGAGTTTGTTGGTATCTCGCCCTTGCTCCGAGGATTTTTCTCTGGATTCTCCGTTTTTCCTCCCTCCACAAAAACCATCTCGTGAAATTCCAATCAGTCGATCTGTGGATTAGCCGGGTCCGGACTTTGAACAGCACCTATGGTTGTTTCAGGTCCCGTTAGAAATTCAGAATTCAGAGTGTAGAATCGATATTGATGATAACAAATTAATTATTAGAGGCACTTTATTGTACAGTGTCAGGCCTTGCACATAGTGAATGATACTCGGGTTAGAGTCCGAAAGATTCACCTGCAAGGTGAAAGTCAGGTTTCCTATTCTCTTTTAGCAAAGGGATACCTGAATGGGAGAGAGCTGAAGGGAGGGGGGAGCGGGACCTACGCTAGGGTGGTTATCGACTGGTGAAATAATTATGAAAGGGTAATAAATACGTTTTAATCAAAATAATTAAGATCTTATTTCTCGTTTTTGTGCAGTCTGAGATGTCGGTAACTCGACAGCAACAACAACCGATGCTTCGACGCAAGAAGAAGAAGACGAAAAGAATCGACGCCAGTACAAGCGGAATATTTGTGAAAAGAGGCGTGTCTAGCCCGCGACCAATACATTGTCTAGATAAGGACTAGACTACGTGCTCCAAATGACAGAAATCGCTCAATAGACTTCAAACCTAATCTCTAACATAAAGCCTAACCCGAACCATAAAACGTACCCTAAAACAAGTTCCCAGGTAAACGACGAGGTTTTAGGGCTAGGGTTTCATGGTTCGATTCACAGGTAAACAGAAGAGGGAAAAAAACAGAGAGAGAAAGAGTGAGAGAGTTATTGGTCCTTGACACTAAGCGACATTTTGAATTGTGTACATACATCGTTACGGGATGTTCAGATGAGCTACTCTTTCAGTAAATTTTCTAGGGTATCTAGTAAGCATTAGTTTTTCTACACGAATTGCTCACCCTTCGCCAACTGGCGTCTTTTAATACAACTATACAAGATCCTTTTTTAATTTTTAAAAGAGTTATCTTTTCGAATAATAATAATTATTATTATTAAGACTATAGACCCTATTTCAAAATGGCGAATAACTTTGCAGCAATGAAAGACCATCGTAAGTAATACTGAGCAGTTTGAGAGTTTGCATGGCATGCTTTAATACAGGCGGCATTCACTTCACCTAGTACTATCCTTACGTTTTTTTGCCATTATGCAGATTAGAGCAGCCATATTGGAATAGGGTATGTGGTCTCGGCAAGAGTAGTATAAAAAACTGTTGCAAAGAATCTTGAAGTTCAATCCACCGAAAGAAACAAGATGGCGGCATGTACTGTTACCCACAGTCCTTTGCGCGCGAAAATCTTTAAATTCGTCATAAAACCCAGTAGAGTTTTTAAATTCTAAAAACAAGGCAGTACAAGTGCTGTTGCCAATACACTGTCATTGTAGAGAGTAGAGGATTTCTACGTGTTATCTTAATAACAAGCCAGTACAAGTGTTGTTGCCAATACACTGTCATTGTAGAGAGTAGAGGATTTCTAGGTGTTATCTTAATAACAAGGCAGTACAAGTGTTGCCAATACACTGTCATTGGAGAGACTAGAGGATTCCTACGTGTTATCTTAATAACAAGCCAGTACAAGTGCTGTTGCCAATACACTGTCATCTCAAAGAACTGAGGATTTCTACGTGTTATTTTGACTGTTTTAGGTTCGCAAGGGATTGTGGTCAAATGTACAGCCGCCACGTAAACAAGAAGGAAAAAAGTAGAGGAAAAAAAAGCGAGGTTTTTACGGTCGTCGAACCCGTAACCTTCTGTGAGTAAAGCAAACGTGATAACCACTATACTAATAAGACAAGGGTGACCAATTCTCTAGCGGCCTTTGTGTATATGTTGAGCAATTCCAGTGTGAGACTCTAGTAAAGTGAACAATCGCCATCTTGTACATATTGTACATAATTTGCATGTAAATGTTCGAATATATTTATTATTATTGCCATTAAATTATTGCCACGTACAAACTGGTGAACAAGTTGAGGTTGGGTTCGGGTTACTTTGGTCAGACTATTAGCAAGGATATCAAGTCTCAACAAAAAACCTACCCTGGCTAAATATATTTCTTCGAGTAGCTATTCTCCCATTGTAAGAGTTCAACGAGTATAGATTGCATCATTTATATTTTGCATACCTGCCAACTCTCCCGGTTTCAAATCTCCCGTTTTTAGCCATTTTATGGAATGAGTTCGCCGTTTTTCAGGCTCGAGGGGTTAAAAAAGCTTGAAACTAATTTTTCCGAGAGCTTTCGGAAAGTCTTCGGAACACAATCGGGGTATCTTCGGGGGAAAATCGGAAATCATTACGTCATAACAAAGCCTCAACCAACATTCTCCAGATTGACGAACTCCGGGGGTTGGCAGGTATGCTTTTGTAAACACTAACCATGAAACTGGATATGAGGCAAGCAACTGGAAAGATAAGCTTAATTAAGCCATGCAAGCTCTTAAGTTTTTATTAGTACGGTGTACATAAGAAATATAACAGGCAAGTTCAGTAATCCTGTACCGCTCGAGACCTGTATTCTTATTGCACCATTATACTGTAGCTGTATTGTTTTCGTACTGCACGTTCTAAAGGTTAGGGTGTTTTGTAGTGTTGGGTAAGCCAATGCTGTGTCTCGTTTCGAGCGGTACAGGATGGCCCAGCAAGTTTTGTACTCTCATGGACGAGCACTCAATGGAGGCTAAAAAGCGTGGAATTATTTTCTGATACTACTGCTTTTAACGAATTCCCCCGCAGGAGCTTCTATCGAGGAGAATAGGAAACGTTCCTATTCAGTTTTAACTAATATTTTTGTTTAGACTTGGCACTATAAATCACAAAAAATATTTACACAAAGTAGTAGATAAAAGACAGCCAGATTTCAGATGAGGTAGTTCAACACAGAGAAAATTTAATCTGCGTCGGGACAGACTGCAGGGCGTATTTGCTCCAGGATGCAACCATTGACACCACCAAATGCATTTCAAATAATACTCAAATACCCTAAATTGTGATTCAAATCATAGGCCAAAATCTTGCTGTATACTTTATACCATAAAATCCCAAAAATGAAATATACCAAATACCCATACTAGTAGTATAGGGCGCATGGACTTAGCCCATTTTTTGTGGGGGAATCTCGTTAAATGCGGGGCAATAAATTATCTTAACTGACGTCACGAGTCTATTCTCTGACTTTCATGAATAAAGTGCGGTGGTATCTCATTACCTATTGTTTATGTGGATGAGGTCAATGGGGCCTATTGTTTGAAGTGGCCAAAAAGCGAGGACCGGTGGCCCCGAATCGATTCAAGCCTTTACAGCGCGACGCGCAAATGTCTGACCACTTTTAACGTATTCGCATGCTTCACCGCATACAAAAGCGGCTCATCAAATAAACAAACGAAACCACAAATGACGAGCCGCTTGTATGTGATTGGATAACCTTGCATGTGGCATGTTCACGAAAGTATGCGAACACATTAAAAGTGGTCGTACATTTGCGTGTCGCACTGTAAGTACTACAAACCTTTCAATCGTTTCTAACAAACAGGAAATAAGGAAAAGAAAAGTACCTATCGATCTCTGAAATCACTTTGTAGCGTAAACAGCAAATACTCGTGATAGGCTTTAAAATGACTATCTTCAAGTCTGCTTTACAGTAACGTCGCTACGGTTGTTATGGGGATTATAGTGGTATGCAAATTCATGATGAGTTCAACGGTTTTTTATATTTGGAGATTAATTTACTGAAAGCGGGCCACTTAGACAACGAGAACCAATCACATTGCAGAACGAAAACAAAGCATTCCAACTTCGGTTATTTGAGCAAATTATTGTCGAGTACAACACAATCGTATTTCAACTAACTCAAAGTTGGAATTATTTGTTTTCGTTCTGCAATGTGATTGGTTCTCGTTGTCTAAGTGGCCCCGCTTTCAGTAGTCGCACTGTAATGAGATACAAATTACGAAATCATATGATTTTAGTCTAGTCTAGTCAGTTTAATAATCCTCCTCAAAAATTAGCATTTCCCTCTACCTCCTCTTTCTCTTCCTCCTCCTCCTCCTCCAATCTAGTGAAGACACTAGAATCTCTAGATGCAGTCATGCGCATCACCAACTATTCCGGTCTTGACGAGTCTGCGGTACATCAGCGGTTTTCCCTGTGAATACACTTATTTTTCACATACTGGAGGCTTTTGACATTGTCAATACTCATGTGATACTTAAAATCTTTCAAATTTGTAACGGACATTTGGAAAATAGTGATTTTACGCTCCCATGCGGTTATTTTGGTTTTAAGGAAAAAGGAAAGCTTAATGGTCTGAGTGTATAATTTTGGATTACGAACGAGAACCAGGTGTAGTATGTGTATCCAGTCCGGCAAATATGAACTTGTCAATTTTGGGTTAAGCGTGTTTTTGCTCGTTCATAAGAAGGATTGAGTGGCGACTTTCTTCGTAGTAGAGCAGTGGAAAGGAAAAGCACAACACAAGCAATTGATCTAATTTTTTGCAACAATCAGATGATTTTGGCTTGTATACGTACTGGACTGCTGGTCAGGCAAGGTGAGAATGTTTATTATGTTCGCTTGTATTTGCAAAATTGTGAAGTCGGTCCATACATTCTTTGTAAAATCTGAGGACATTTTAGAGTCATTTAAGTACCTACCCATTTTACGGTAGAAATTGCTTATGTACCGCGGACGCAATGTCCGTGATTGTTGGCGATGGGGCATGTACCCGCTGGAGGCGAAAGAGGAGGAGATGGAAGAAGAAAAGGAGGAGGAGAAGGAGGAGGTGGAAGAGGAGGAGATGGAAGAGCAGGAGGAAGCGGAGGGAAATTATGTTTTTTTTGGGAGGATTAGACTGACTAACTAGTCTAGCTAGATTTTGTAGTCTCGAATCACAAGGCTAGGCTATAGGCTACTAGTAACTGCGGGCGCGTGGACGCAACACTAGAGCAAACATTCTAGACTAGACTAGACTTTGGGTAACAGGGGAAGCCAAGGGGTAGCGAAAGGTCAATTTGAAGTCTATGAGAGGTACCCGGTCGATGCAGGGTTGATGAGAGGAGGAAATCTCTAGACAAGGGCCACTAGACTAGACTAGACTAGATTCTCTAGACTAGACTACACTAGAATCTCTAGACTAGACAAGAATCATTCAATTGGCAGTCGCGAATTTTTACAGACGTTTGTATGACCAAATGGATAACGTTGCCCGTCCGGCATACTAACGTCTGTTAAAAATCGCGACTTTGGCGACCTGTAACTTTGCTCCCAAACATCGTATGACCCTTAAATGTGGAGATAAGACTAGTTTTGAGGTGTTCTTACAGCAGTATAAGAGGCTTTGGTAGAGAGCCAAGTAAACGACTACTTGTAAGACCATGATATGGGTGAATATCTGAATTGGACAGAAAAAGAAGATAACGGAAACAGAAAGAAAAAAGCTATCACTAGCTGCTGTCTAAAGTTTCGATCCGGGCTGCCGAGCAACCTGATTTTCAGACGGTACGGGATCCTCGGCGAGGAAGTGAGCGGACGACCTCGTACCGTCTGAAAATCAGGCTAGGCTGCCTGGATGCGCGCGGCGCATCGGGGTTTGGGCACGAGGGAAACCGGAAGTCAGACCATTCATGGTAGTGTTTCGTTCCATAGAGTCTCCCTGCATAATAATTTTCTCTACTTGTAAACATTGATTTAAAAACTTTTAAAAAGTTTATTTGGCAAGATTACGTCAGTTGTATATATTTATCAGACTTACATAAATTTGTTGCAAAGTTTATGCTTGGTCAGTCTTTAACACCACAGCTTGTTCTTTGAACGAAACAAAACCAAATCTTCTTCAAAAGTCAACATTCATTATTGGAATGTTAATGCTCACGGCCATAGGCTGAATCTTGATCTCGATGGCGTCCTTTAAGTTTCTCTAGAGAAACTAGTTACACCGTTAAAGGGATACCCGAGTGAAAAACACATTGGGGCTCAAAAGAATCTTCAACATGTTCTTTGTTCAGAAAATGTATTAAAATGTGATCAAACGTTTTTAGTATTAAGAACGAGCACCTCAAAGTTGGCCCCGCGAAGACATGGGCGCCGCCATCTTTGTTTGCATTTACGGAAGTGACGTCACTTCGTCCCACCAGCGTATCGCGGCTACTTGTCTTTGTATGATTTTCACACGCTCGGAATTAAAGTGGATATATTTTCATCGACATTGCAGAGGAATTCTTACAGAAACCGGAATTATGATGAAGACGACATTATGAGAAAAGTTCAGAAGACTGGGAGGAGGAAGAAAAGCATTGGGAAGGCGAGAAATTATCAGACGAACAACAAGGTCTCGTAACTGCCATTTAATAACAGCAAAACAACATGGCTTAAAAGACTCGAGTGACTTCTGAATAAGTATAAGAACTACAATGTATGTGAAGTACAGTTAAGGCGTTTATCATCCTAAAAACACCAAATAAGTGAGAGAGTGAGAACGCTGGTGGGACGAAGTGACGTCACTTCCGTAAATGCAAACAAAGATGGCGGCGCCCATGTCTTCGTGGGGCCAAATTTGAGGTGCTCGTTCTTAATACTAAAAACCTTTGATCAAATTTTAATACATTTTCTGAACAAAGAACATGTTGAAGATTCTTTTGAGCCCCAATGTGTTTTTCACTCGGGTATCCCTTTAAGTAACACACAACAGAAACAAAACAGTATTGTATTCCCGGTGGGGAGGGGGTGTGGAGGCACTTGTACGATAAATGGGTAGGTGTGTGCGGCCTTGGGGTCCAGAACGTACCCGATTTTTCAGAGAAAAAAAATGCTCTAAACCCGCATTTCCAAGCTATTGTGAAGACGTATCCGGATTTTCTCATTGTTTCATTATTCTGAATCGTCCATAACCCGGAATGTCACATATTTTTACGAAAACCACGGCCGGGAAATCGGATTAGGGTCTAAACCGGTCGCGATACCGCCGCAGATATATATTACGTACGTCATAAACGAGTGTATTCCTACCCTCTTCCACTATAAACCTCTAGTAAGCTAATGTAACATCACGGTTTCTGCAGTGATAGCGAACAATGCGAAATGAAATCAATGGGTACCTGGTCTTTCTTGCTATATCATCCAAACTTACCCAAACTATTGTTTTCAAAGTGATATTTTAGGCGGTAGCGGCAGTTTTTATTAGGGAGATTTTTGGTAAACGAAATAAAAAAAATGCCATATTTAGATTCGGTCTATAGCTACAATCCATTTTCTTGAACTAGAGTTTTTGCTATGTTCTGCAAACCCTTATTCAACACTGGCAATGTACAGTAAATAGTTATCATTGTTATATAGCTGTGATTTTCCAGATATAACGCATGCCCTAATTGGTTGATTTAGGGTCACATGACGGGTAACAAGCAAACTGTTACTCGCTAAAGCAGATGAGCGGGCGACATTTTTGAAAACTAGACGTCATAGGGTAGCAATGCATTGTTACCTGCAAGCGCACGTGATCAGAGCGTGACAGAAGGTGCCGTGTGTTTTGGTTACCGCCTGTCTCAATGGAATATAATTCTTAGGCTATATAAGAAATCACTTAATGACTGGACCCTTGGAAAACCAATGAGTTTTGTTTCCCTCGAGTTTCGATGTTTCCCGAGACAAAGTCGAGGGAAACATGGATATCTTGGGAAACAAAACTCACTGTTTCCTGCATGGCAGCGACACTGCGCAATCAAAAAACGTTACACGCATTCAGCTTTGGATCTGCCTAACAACAAGGGGCAGATCTCAATCAGTGATCCAGCCCTATCACATAAGCAACCTTTGACTCCTGGTGCTTTACCACACGGACATGCACTGTACATTTTCTTATATAATACCAAATTTTGCGGGCATTAATAAATAATTGTTCTATTTCGTCATGCCCTACATGCATGATAGTGGCCCGATACATGGCTCTCGGTTCAACTCGTCTATAGCCGGCATCGAGTATCTATTTCGTCATGCCCTACATGCATGATAGTGGCCCGATACATGGCTCTCGGTTCAACTCGTCTATATATAGCCGGCATCGAGTAAACTGATAATCGCATGGTGCAATTTCCTTCGCCTCACGTTTGATCTCGTACGGTAACCTTCGTTTTTTTTGGTGTCGTAGACGTAGAAGTTGCTGTTGAAGATGTTTTCTGTCGCTTGGGAGCTCTTCGTGAAGACTCAAGTTGCCTCTTACCCTTCAAAGCATAAAAAAATGAAAATAGTATGAACGCATTTCTCGCATGCTAATTCAACTTATTTTATTTATATTTATTCTGCTTTGCCTTTTGCAAATAACAGGGTAACACAAATGAGACTAAGTAATAAACATACTAACACGAAAGCAACATGAAGGCAGGGGCACCACAACAGTTTGTACCTCATTTCGTGTTAGGGGCCGTCGACATATTCGAAGTGCCCCGCTTAACGCACAACGGACGTTAAGGTCAGACCCCCTCCCCCCCTCCCCCTTAACGTCCACCCATTGTTTTATGCTTTTATAAGGTCAGGAAAAACAGTAATGAAATACACGGGAGTTAACTTATAAACAATGTATAAAACAAGCTTTCCCCGTACGAGCTCATTTCGGATCTTGACTAAAATGCTCATTATCCACACGACTATAAAACTGAATTTCACTACCTGGAGGTTTGAGGTATTTCATGATACTTGTAATCAAAAGACCTTGTTGAAGTTTCCGAGAAATTCAACAGAAATTGCGCTCTAATGTAAATCTACCTGACTCGAAACGTTTGATTAAAAAGTGTACTTCTATTGATGAAAAAGTGTTTGTTCTAAGTGCCCCACACTAACGTCCATGCCCTTACCCCCCCCCCCCCCCCCCCTAAACGTCCGTTGTGCGTTAAGCGGGGAATTTCGAATATGTCGACGGACCCTTAGTATCACCAAAGCCATGCCTTATTATTTGTAGTGTCAACTTACATAAGGATTCAACGATCTGATTGGATGAAAGAGACACAAAAGGGGTAGACACGTATATTTAACAATTATTCACTGAAGTCGAAGTGACTATTGGTGAATATTTACCGAGACGAAGTCGAGGTACATATTCATCAATAGTCACTGAGACTGAAGTGAATAATTGTTTTAGTATAATTTCATCAGTGAATATCAGAGAAATTAAAACTAGACAATATAATAGTCTGACCTCCGACCCTTTTATAAGTTTTACAAGCGCAAGCGCGTGACAAAATAGTTTTGTGACAAACATTTGCATAATCACGTGTCGCTAGCCGGTCTACCCGGTTCATTGCACAAACCGACCCGACACGGGAGTGACGGGACTTGCAGGGACTACAAGAATGGATTTTCTAAAGTTGGAAATACCAAAAAAAAAAGTCCAAATGCACACTAGAATTCAAGTTGAAGCAGCAATCTTCACTTTTGAGACCTCGTATCGTGTTACAAAGAGAGGAAATGCAGCGAAAATGAGTGGAAATGGGCAAAACTGAAAATCTGCCACGGCGACTGAAAATCTATCGAAAAGAACCGCTTTCATGAGTTCACTTCAAAGGACAAATTTCCTGGAAACTACGAACTAGTTTTGTGGATTATAGCCATCACAGAATCAATGACAATGGTAAATCAAGAGACAAATGATTTCGGTATGAGATAAAGCTTGAAAACACACGGAGAGCGGCGAGAGAAGAGCATAACAGTTAACACTATAAACACAACCGGCTCCGTGAATGAAACTTGAACTTGTTGTTTTTCTATCAAGAACCACGAGGAAAATAACTCAAGTAAGTACACTCTTTTCGAGTCGAACCGCTCCCAAATGTGTGTAGGACAAGGTCTCGTTGTGTTATTTATTGCTCAAAGTAGACGTTATTTCCTTGTGAAAATTTGTAATTCAAATTATTCATGAAGACATGAGGACCGAATAAACTCAACCTGAAACTCGTAAGTAAACTTTGTTTATGAAGGCTTGTGGATTAAAAAAAAGCTTCTAGTTTAGCCATACTTATTAATTTGCTTCTTTGGTGGGTTTTGGAAAAGCTTTTTCTTTCATAATATTTATTTCTTCGTGAGAAACATCGGTAAATATGCGAGCGGCCATTTTGGTAAATGCTTTGTATGTTATATTCACCTCCAGGCGCTCTGCAGGTGAATATAGCGACATATGACGTAATTCTCGACCAATCAAAGCACGGGAATCTCTATATTCACTGATGAAATTATACTAACTTAAATTAGTATATACCACACCAGTGAATATCACTTTTCGCGCGCTCTGATTGGCTAATCAAACAGTGAATATGATTTCGAGCGAAGTAGCGATCATCTCGCGCGAGTTTTTGTCCATTTGACAGAAAATAAAATAACTATTTGGTGCTGGCTATTCACCTGGAGTGTGGTATATACTAAAACAATTATTCACCTCAGTGTTGGTGAATAGTGGCGCGGGATATTATCCACCACTATTCACCTCCATTTCGGTGAATAATTGTTAAATATTTGATATTGTTTTGCGCCAACTTACGAGTTCACTCCCGCGCACTACTTTCGGTGTATCTCCTTCCCTGTTGGCTATATTGACGCTTGCACCAAAGCCTGTCAATAGCGTTACGATGTTGTCCATCTCTCGTCCCGCCGCAGTATGTAAAGGCGTGTTACCTGCGAATGTGAACTCATTGGGACTCGCATCACGTGATAATAAGAATTCCGCCACGTGATAACGGCCTGACTCGACGGCGTGGTGAAGAGCTGTGCGACCGCTACTCGCATCCTAGAACAACAACAACTTATTTGTGGCATCGCTTAATGAGTAAGTGTAAAACAATTTGTCAATTCATAGTTCCGACTCAACAATAGAGAACCGTACCAATCAGAGGTATGTAGCAGTTTTCCAACAGGAATATACTGTGTCCCACAAACATAAACACAGACTGGCTATTTTTAGAAAGGTTTTTAGCATTTCACGAGTTTGATGATGATATATGATTAGAATACAAAAAAATTAAACAAGACATAAATGTTTTTGCAATCAATGTATTTTTGTGCCGTTTATTGGTCAAATCTGCTGGCGTGTGGGACGTATCAACAGCAACTATGGGGCATCGGAACTAACTGAAAATAGTAAGGCAGAGTTTGTCTGTACAAAACATAGGGGCTTACAGAGTAGACAACCAGGGCAAAAGAATAAAGTGGCAAAGAGAGATTACGCCTTCTCAACTACGCTTCGTGGTGTTCCTATTTGTTATCGTAACATTTTGACGTCATCTGATATTCTGTGCATCTATTGGAAAACCGACGACGCACCGCAAAATCACGTCAAACAAACGGTGCGCGCTCTGATTGGTCGATATATAGCCAGAGCACAGATGACGTCAAGTTTTAACAGTGCGCGTTCTGATAGGTCGATATATAGCCAGATGCACAGATGACGTCATATTTTGCATGAATGCACAGATGACGTCAAAACGCGTCGAGAACATCAGTTACGCCAATCGACTGCGTCTCGTGGTGCATTTCTTTGTTCTCGTCACATTGCTATGTCATCTGTGCATCTATAATAGGACAGACCAACGGCAAAATGACATATTTGTTGACAATACCATACGAACAATAGATCTTCCAGGGCCGTTGTGTGATCCCAGGACTGACCCAGGACTGACCCAAATTGAGTACGTGATTGTTACCGTGAAAACGAAGTATAGCGGTATATGGTAGAACGGATTTGGTATGAGTGGGACAAATATACGGCGTGTTCATAGCCTTACTGTAACCGCACTGTAGCTTAATGTACCGTAACTCTGTAATTTGATTGGATCAGAAAGTCAAGAACAGTAACCGTGCTGTTATACAGCCGTGATTCGTAATTTAGAGTGAAACGTACAAGAATATGTACGTATTCAAATTATACGTGATTCGTGAATTTATTAGAATGTAAATATAATGTCGCGAAAATCAGCTATCACCGAGAAACAGGCCACACCGCGGCAAAACGTCGCGCTCATGTGTTTTGACGAGCCCAGCGAGTGCGGCCGCCCCAGTTTCCCGCCGAAACTAAAAGAAAACTGAGGCCATCATCCGTGTTTTTAGTTTTACGTACGTACGCATATTTACATGAAATGTTTCGCGAAAAACAAGAAAACTACTTAAAAGCTAAGCCTTAAAAGCTAAGCCTAAGACTTCAACAGGTTTAAGTTGTCTTAATTTGTAATTCACTGTGAGTTTACCAAGTTATAAAATTATTTACTAAAAAAGTTTAAGACCTCGGAAACTTGTATTTGAAACTTGAGCTTTCATTCTTTCGGCCAGCGGAGCATAACGTTTTTCCGCGGTGTGGAAACAGGCTGGGTACGAGCGAGAGAGAATCTCTCCCCAATCCACTTCTTTGGCCGCATGGTTTCTCGCTGTTATCATTCTTCCACGCTCTTAGCCCGGCCTGGTTCTCGACTGATTTTCGCAACACTTGATGGAAGGGACTGTTTTAGTCTATGAATTTACGGGAAATCGGTACGTGACCTTCAGTAATCGAGACCCCCCTTTATTGCCTAAAGCCTGAGTTCCTCAAAGCCCGCGTTAATCCTGGATTCAAGTTTAATGAAGGTTGTTGTTCTCTTGGTAAAATGTTTGTTTCTTTATTGAGGGTACTATATATTCCTCGATTTACCAAACCGAACTAAAGATCACCATTAAAACAGGAAGTTCCGGTATAAAAGGACGCTGGCCAGGACACTCACACGTTCAGTTGTCGCTCAGCCTTTGCATAGTTAATAGAGTGGAATGGTTAGGAAACCCGGCAAACTTCAAAGGGGCTAACAAAGGCGCTGCGATTTATGTTGGAAGGGGTAAGACAAAAGATTGTGCACGGTAATAGTTCATTAGCGTCCCCTCAACGACTGAACTCACGCGTTTCTATTGGCTGAATGATTAACACATTGGAATTTCTATTGTGTTTTGTGCACGTTCAAGGTTGAAAAAAGCTAACAAAAACCTATAACAAAGACCTATAACAAAGAAGGTCGCTGGGTTTCCTAACCATTCCACTCTATTAACTATGGCATTTGTCAAGTGCACATCTCTGTGATGCTCCGCTTGAGTGCTCCCTACTGATTGCGTGGCGCGCGAAATTCAAATCAAACAGATAAATGTTTTTAGAGTAAGGGCTACAGAGTTCGTATAATCCTAAAATACCGCCAAAAGCTTTTAATAAATAACTATCTTCCCTCTGTTTACTTTTTGATGGCTTGTTTGATTTTAAACCCTCAAAATTTCGCATTTTAACAGGAGAGGCTGATTCACTTCTTCTGAGAGGAATCGCTCACTCAATCTGATTGGCTAAAAATACATAGATTAGCAGAGGTTCAAAAAAAAAAAAATGACAGCAATTGAGTGACGATGGTTGTTTAGTGTAGTGGTTGCGACGTTTGCCTTACGAGTAGGAGGAGCGGGGTTCGAGTTCCAAAACATTTCTCAATTTTTTTTTTACCTCACATTTTCTTGAGAAGTTTTTCTTGAGAATCGTAGCTCTAGGTAGGTAAGATCTTGTTTACTGACCGGTTAGGATTTTTTATGGTTCAGGGTAGGGTTTTAGTTAGTTTATATTGTCATTTCTTGAATTAATTAAGTGAGCGATTCCTCTCCTTAAGGAGCTCGTCTTCTTCACTGCTCTGTAATTTGAATTTCAACTTTCGAGTTCGCCATGCGTGAAAAGAGGCACACCGCGGCAAAACGTCACGCGCATGCGTATTTGCTATTTCTTGTCGGCCCGCGGCCGCCCCCATTTTCGCGCGAAAACTGAAATGAAACAACAGGCACATGCCGTGATTTTAAAATTTCTGCTTAAAAGTATCTATTTGTGAACTGTTTTGTCAAAAAATAAGAAAACTACTTAAAAGATAAGCCTAAGACTTTAACAGGTTGAAGTTTTCTTAATTTGTAATTCACTGTGAGTTTACTAAGTAATAAAATTATTTACTAAAAAAGTTTAAGCCCTCGGTAATTTGTATTTGATAGCAGAGCCTTCGTTCTTTCGGCCAGCGGAGCATACCGTTTTGCCGCGGTGTGGAAAAGAGGAGCGGCTCAGTATCCTTTTATACCGGAACTTCCTGGTTAATGGGGATCTTTAAAGGTAATTTTAAAACTCATCAAACACATCGGAGACAAAAACCAATAACATGACTAGAGAGAGCATATTAAAATTACGAACTGTGCAAAGTTTTGAGCAGATAGTTTGGATACCGTCAAAGTTACGAGTTGACCAAGATTACGAATGTATGGTGGCGGACAAACCTTGCCCAACAATACATGTGTCTGTAAATTCTTTGATCTTTGTTAGCTCGTACCTTTGTAAGGAAAAACGAGAGCCCTCTAAAATCTGCTAATCTTTCTTATTTTGACTGTACCCGTTTAATCCATTATGTTAATTTTTGTATCTATCAAGTTTTCAAATTACCTGCAAGATCTCCATTAGCTTAATCGGGCTTTCAGTAACTGTGCCTGTTCTCTAGATGGATGGTCGAGCGAGGGATTCACTTCCCCCATATCTCGTCACTTGGACACGGGGACCCCATGATCCATACCTACAGGGTTCACAATTGTTGGGGATGCCTCGGAGCTAGCTCGGAGCTAGCTCGGAGAGGATGCTAACTTAGTTCTTACCTGTACATTGATATCGGCTCCCATGTCGAGCACAAGCCCTATTAGCTCTCGATCTCCGATTATTGTCGCCACGTGTAGCGCTGAAAACCCTTGGAAATTGCTCATGTCCAGTTTTAGTCTATTGCGATTACCGGAAGTTGCGTCACGAATGGCCTTAACACATTCAACGTCATCCAGCTGACAAGCCAAATGTAGAGTCGTTTGCCCATGACGGTCCATCAGGTTCACGTCCGCACCAGACTCGATTAACTGTTTTACAAGGCCCGCTTGTTTTGTAATGACTGCGAGATGAAGAGGGGTCTGGAGATGAAAAAAAACAAAACAAGTGATTGGTGGTTAGACACTTGTTTCCATCATCCAAACTACCATTGGCCGCTAGAGGACTGGGTGCTAATTTACATAGGCATGGCAAGCATTAAGATGAAAATCAGTGTTGCAATCCGAGTGTGGATGGTTTGCTTAGCATAGTGGTGAAATGACGTTTACTTTAAATGCAGAACGTTTTACTTATGGGTTGGAATCCAGTAGAACTGACATTTTTTCTCTCGTTTATCTTTTCTTCTTTATATTTACCTGTGAACTCCACAAATTATCGGCCCTAAAACCTCGTCGTTTACCTGGGAACTTGTTTTCGGAGTGCTCAGTAGGCCGTAAGTTTATGGTTCGGGTTTGCGTTAGTGTAGGTGACTTTTCAGACCAAGATCGGTTTGACTTCAGTTATGGAAACAAGTCTCTAGCTACCAGATTGGTGTGGTAATAATAATAATAATAAATAATAATAATATACTTTATTTGAATGGCAAATGTATTGAGCATGGAATTGCTAATTGGGGACACTGTTTTGATAAACTCTATTTCCACTGAGGGTGGTCACTGCCAGAGATTTGTTTGCGTTCTCAGTGGGGGCCTACGATTTAACTTCCTGATCTGAGAATTAGACGCGAATAGAAAGCGGGTTGGACACGGATTGGACGCGGATTGGGCTGATAAAAGAGCTAACTCATATGCATAGGCAATCTCCAATTATATCTTATCGGGGCTAGTGAATTGTTTGTTCTGTTAAATACCAGAATGACAACAGAAGAGCTCAATAACATTATCTTCGGGGTAAAAAGAAGAAGAAAGACAACTACTCGCGTCCGTCCAACCGCCCGCTGATCTGCTCAATTACTATGTCAACCAAGCTGGCGGCGATGCATGACGTCACATGAAAACGAACGGAATAACTGCTATGAGAACTGAGCGGTAGAATTGTCGTGTTTTATTTACAGCAGTTGTAAGCTTTCTGCGTGTCGAGAGGGCATTGCCCCTACGAGCGTCTTATGTTGTTATGTGATAAATAATTGATATTCTGTTGAGCGAGGGCGAATTAGAGTAAAAGTGGTTTCGCACTCAAGAATTACCGTTGGATGCGATGACTACAGACGCGTTTACTCAACGTTAGTCTCATTCTGATGTTAAAAATTCACAAATACCAGCGAGAAGGTGCAGAAGTTTCAAATACAACAATCAATATGACATGGGAGTTGTGAATAACCCATCTTACCGCTGGTAGTTTATGAATATTTAACATCAGATCGAGACTAACGTTGAGTAAATGCGTCTGCATCCAGCGGTAATTATTGAATGCGAAACTGTCTATTAAAATACTTTTATCAAACAACGCGGGAAATTAAACGTGTAGGGCGTGACCAGCACGTGGCTTGTGAAAAAAATATTTACGCCGCTTTCTATTTCCCTTGAATCAGGATGAAAATCTAAAGGTTTCCCCTTTATTTGACCCAGCTCTCTTTCATGTAACAAGATCTAATGCCATTATTTACCTGTCGTAACTTGTTGTAAATATCCAAGGTCACGTGCTTCATGGCTCTGGTGAGGAAATTTACTAACGGCTCGTTACCCTGGGCAACGGCTATATGCAGGTATCTAGAAATTAATAAGATAATTAAAAGTTAAACAGATGCGATCCAAGATAAATATTATTAAGTTGAAGCGTATTTCAATCGCGTTTCGCATAATTTATAGTCGCGGGCGAAAAACACATCGAAAAGCGCAAAATCGTACGGAATAATCACTCGTCTGGATCGGCCGGGCTTAAAGCATGTATATACAGATTGTATGCAAGAAAGAAAGATTTGAAGTGTAATCAAGTTCCTAGATATTTTCATCTATTGTTGTTTAAACTACATTGTAGCAGATCAGGTAAAATATCCCAAACGGTGGGCCATTCTCAGTCGCGGTGTACACGTCCCAAACAAGACCACCGTACGACAAAACGGAGAAAAGCCGAACCTGAGTCGCCTACGTGTACCAACTTGCTGAGATCTGTTTTTTTTCTTTTCCCGAAAATTATATGTAAGCTATGATGCAGGAGTAGCTAAAGCCATGCAGCAAGTTTTTTCATTAAATGACTTCGATCGCAAGAATCTTGCAACACAGAAATTCACTAAGTGTACTACTGTTTTCCGGTCCGTAATATAACGTGCAAAGAACGACTAGAGCCCGGCGTGCAGAGAGTGATCGGTCACCTCAAATTACAAACAGAGCAACCCTCCGGCTTGTTTTATTCCAATCGCTCAAAAAATGCAACGACTATGCGGAAAATGAAAGTGAAATCGAGCGATAAGAAGGAACTCACACGGGTTTCTTCGCTTCCGCCTTCAAAGGGTTTTGTTTGTTTGGTTTTCTGCTCTCGACTTGCAAATGTCCTAAGCAAAGTTTCTTCGTGGCGAGATGGGACGATATTAATTTATCTGGGATACGTGCAGCTTATAATGGCCACTGATAGTGCCCACTGGAATAAGTGAGTTTCGTGGAAGTTTGTTAAGTTCATAAACTTTGTCATATGTCATTCGTACTTGACATACGTATTTTTGCGTTTATTTTGTTATATATCGAGTAGAACTAACACAGCATCCGCGGTCGTTTTAGTTGCCAAGTTTTCAAGGTACATGTATTAGTTAATTCAATATAAGCCGATTGACGTCATTTTGGTCCGCGTCGCAACATGCGGAACAATTAAGAGATCCCCGTACACTGGTTGGTAGCATCAATGTATGAGGGTAGCCGCGACGGCGTAACCTCAAGTGTAATTATAATATATATGTCACTGACATCAGCCTTACTGCTTGTCAGTAACTTTATCATGTGATGAGCGTAAAGCTATGTGATAAAAAAGCCTTGATTGAATAAACTAGTTTGTGCGTGTGGACTGCACACAGGTAAATCAGTTGATTTTGCTTCTTACGCATTTGTCGAAGAAATAAATACAGACCACAAAACATTTCACTGCCATACGTTTTAAGCAGACAGCAAATTATTAATATTGTCAGTCAGCAGTATTAGCAAACAGCCGAACCGTCGATGACTTCATCGCGACAATCTAGCCTGAAAATAGCCGCCCGGCCCCATCATAGCTACGCGAGAATCATGTGAGTGCTCCAACGTAGAGTCCTAATTTAGCACACGGCCTTTCTCATGCCTCTCTCATTATTTCCTATGAGTGGCCTTATTGTTATGAAGGGTACTTTTAAAAGAATTGTCAGCTTGCTTCAACACGTATTTCAAAAACAGGAATAGAATTGCAATGCAATTTTCTTATCTTTTGTTATTAAATTCTTGGCAACCGTATCACTGACGCAAAAAAACATAATGACTATAAACTTTTAGGTCCACTGGCTTGATTAAAGAATAAAAGAGCTTTACAAACCTTAAGATACTTACGTATCCCCGTCTTCATCCTGACTGAACATTTCCGGCATTTTATGACTATCACCGCGTAACACGGGTGATGGTCTGGCTCCTGAACGTTCATCGTACTGCCAATTTGGGTCACCAGACTCCCCAACGTGTGTCGCTTGTCTAGAAGCTGACTGAGGGGTCCCTTCTGCGGAATCATTTGAACTCCTCTCACTGTCTCTGAAAAGAGTCCGGTTGGATGCCGCCAAGGAAACTCCTGAAGATTCTTCTGAAGAAGTAGAACGCTCTATTGAACTGATTTCTTCGCTCTGGGGAGCCGAAATCGGCGAGCTTCTCTCGCCTTCTTTAATAAGATCTGAATCTTTGGCACCGCGTTGAAGCTTGGTCGCTTCGACTTCCACAGATTCCAGACGGGCTGTCCTTGTTGATTTTCCTGGAGTTACAGATGGCTGTTTAGGATATTTCGCAGGTCGTTTAGCAGATAAACGTTTAGGTCTAACCATGTTTTAGTTTTTCTTTGCGCGGATTTTTGCCACGGCCACGTGTACCCTCGACTTGTGAGCAGAGACGGCGGTGATGGCGTAGTTCGAAAATGACACTTTCATTACCAAAAGCCTTCCCTGAGAAATATAAATACGAAATCAACTTCTTTACTTACCGCATATAGGCTCTGAAGTCTAAAATACATTGATTCTGAAGGGAAAGGGGTCAACGCAAGAGACCTAGCTATAAAGATATTAAATAAGCAATTACACAACACATAAATTAAACTCTTTAAACCAACCATGCATCGCCGACTGGTCCTAAGAATTGTTCCTTTCAGCATCTCAATTTGCAGCAAATTAAACTCGCGACTTCACAAGAAAACACCTAGATGATTCAGTGCTATCACAGTATAAAACTAGAAAAATCATATTGAAATCGCTTGGAAAATCAAAGATGGAGGTGCAAATATGGTCGCTTTGGCGGCCAGCTTGATAAAGTATAGGCGAGTGTTTTGTTTACGGCGCAACATGATTGGCTAAAACTGTCACATTATTGTTATCTGACCAATTGGGTTGCTAATCTGGCAGAGGGGTTTCCCCGACTCGCCTTGGATCATAGGCTCGGTTTCAGCCGTTCGGGTGTTGTTTCTCCAAAGCCTCCCCTCACTTACTTCCCATTCAGTTTTATATGCCGTATTAAATGCCAAATTCCTTCGGGAAATATTCTCTTGGTGCCGTGAAGAAACCGCTTAAAGTGTTCAGAAACACCTCACCTTTCAAAGTAGAAATATTCAAGAAGAAAACATCTTCTTTTTTCTTTGATAGGACAAAAGGAAAACAAAGGAACAAACAAATGTACCAAGTAAACATCGAATCGGGGTATTCCCCGGGACCCAAATGAGTGAGTAATAGGAGACTGGGTACTAGAATATGTCAGTACAAAAAACCACAGGCACCTATTCAGTTAAATATTGTCATGATATTATGGTTTTGTCAAAGGCATGTATTTTTTTTTAGTTTTTATACTTGAGTGTTTGAGTGCTTATATTGTATTAATCTAGTTTGTTGTGTTATGACTCCAATGTAGAGTTGTTGTTGGTATAACGATTAAAGTTTATTAACTTATTATTATTAACTTAATTCTTCTAAACCATCTCGAAATACCCTATACAGTTGGACTCTCGACATTTCTCCCTCCTCCCAAGCCTGAGTTTTAAAAATTTCTCCCTGGAGCATGTATGTAGATCCCATTTTCTTCCTCCTCCCTGTATGCTAAATTCTCCTTCCTCCCTAATTTTATTCCTCATTTCTCTCTCCTCCCTGTTCTGTTCCTCTCCACTCATTGAAGATTCAGCTTTGAAAATTCAACAAAATAATGGTCCCATTTTAGTGAGTTAATTAAGCGAAAGATAATTTCGGGCAGAGAAAAGAGAAGACAATTTTTTTCGCTAAACTCGCGAAATGGAAGACCGTCTTTATTTTAAATGCCAACTACTTGTGCTCAAGATTGTTTGACATTAGTTTGGCGGTTTATTTTCTCTCCATTAGGCCCTGATGAGATTGTGCTCGGTAACTTTTGAGCAACTTTTGGAGTTTCGAGGGGGTTCCTATAGTCCATATAATGGACTATACTTATGTGACTTACCAGACTGATTCATTTAATAGTAAGAAAATTGGAGGGACCACAGACGAAATGATAAAAAACCGGATCTCCTCGGGTGTAGGGATCTGATCAGCAATATATATATATAAATAGACAAGAAAGGAAAGGCTGATTCAACGGTAGAGAGTTGGAAGAAAAAAACTCTCTATCATTTAATAGACCAGATACAGACTTCGTAGAAATACATAATCAACCAATCAGCTGCCTCTTATGCTGATGATTTAGTCATATTGTCAAAAACTGAAAAAGGGCTACAGAATCAGCTACAGTACTTATATAACTATTGTAATATGTCCAAGATTAGTGTAAACTTAGAAAAAACTAAGATACTGATATTTAACAACAACCACACTCGGGACCTTCGATTTAGCAAGGCAAGAATTGAAGAAAATAGCACTCAAAGCATTGTTTAAATCACGCAGAGATATATGGATATCAAGACAAGATGAAAGGCTGATTGTACGGTACTGGGAATATATATAATTACTACCGATATTTCGGTTGGCACGGCCAACCTTCCTCAGGGTACACAAGTATATTTTTGTAACTAATGGTTTCTTGCCATATACTTGTATACCCTGACTGAAGGTTGGCCGTGCCAACCGAAATATCGGTAGTAATTAAATATATTCCCAGTACCGTACAATCAGCCTTTCATCTTGTCTTGATATTCGTATATTTTTGCTGATTAGATCCCATCCAAGGTGATCCGGTTCCTGCACTTCGTCCGAATTGGTCCTTGCATTCAGTACATTACATAGAGCATGCATATATGGGTATATATATTTTAGATCTGATATTACGTTAAAGATCAAATTATTTGACACACTCAGTTAAATCCATATTACTGTACGGTAGTGAAATATAGGCAGTAGATATAAAGAAAAAAGCTGACAAAGACCCAGCTGAACTGGTGCACCTTAAATTCTGTAAAATATTACTTGGAGTCAACAAGACAGCTACAAATAACGCATGCAGAGCGGAATTAGGCAGATTACCTATAAAAATTGAGTATCAAAGTATCAAATTCTGGTCAAAATTCATGATGTCAGATAAAACAAAGTTTTCGGATCAGGTGATATCAAGTTGATGGTCTTTATTGTAATCACCCGCTCAGCTGGACAGAAAAACTCAAATGAGAGTATGGCCTATGGCTATATTTGGTGTGAAAACCATGCAATTCAAATGAGTACTGATTGGAAACTGATACTTAGACAAATGAAACAAAGACTCTGTGATATTGAATTTCAAACTTGGATTGAAGAAATTTATAATGATCAACGCAGAGATTCGGCACAAAGTAATAAACTTAGAACGTATAGAGTGACCACAATCAAGAAGAATACCTGGTCAATATCTCTAACATTAAACACAGAATAGCACTAACAAAACTTCGTATCAGTAATCATTGTCTTCAAATTGAAACGGGTAGACATCAAAGGCCCTACCAAAAACCAGAAGAAAGAATTTGTCCAAAATGTTTTAAAGAAACTGAAGACGAAAAACATTTCTTAATAAGATGCCAGTTCTATGCCACAAGACGCAATTCTTTTTTAAAGACCTAGAAAAAGCCCTAAAAAGAAACTTAAAATACGGTGCAAAAAATTATGGCAAAATATATTTACGAAAGTCTCGAAGTTAGGAACAAATATTTGAATCCGTGTTGTGCGTATCATATAGCTATTTTAACTTAACTTAATTAAGGTAATATAAATATTATTGTTATTTGGATATATACCGATGTAGTTCAATCTATGTCTATACGGGGAGGCGGCGCCCGAAAGGGGTACCTTTTCAGGCTGGAGGTTTATAAAAGGTAGGGATTTCACGAGTTGAAGTATAGAAAGGGGTAGGAAAACTGTCATTTAGGTATTTAAATGGGCCTTTCAAAATATATCGAACAGACGCACCTAACGGCTGATTCATTCAAGTATTTAAGGGGTTACTCAAGTGAAAAGTTTAGTATTAAAAAGGTATATGAAAGGGTTACCCTTTCTGTCAAAAATGCCGGTATCGGGGCGGAGCCTCCCCGTATAAAACTTTGTCCCCCCCCCCCACCCCCGGGGTACGAGAAACCTAAAGCAAATTTTGCCTTAGCAACTTTTGAGTAACAATCGAGCTTATCGTAGATATTAAACACGCCGTAACTGGTTGAGACTGAATGGTGTGTGAACAATGGTGACTAAACATTGACTTGTTGTAAATCGTTGTTTCTGTTTGAACAATAATATCAGAGTTCTGTTGTATTTGACAAAGAGTAATTTTTGGACAGGTACAGGTGGGTACAGGTTGAGGTGTCAAACCTTTTTAATGTAACTGATTTGCAACACTTCGAGGTACTTTGCCAAGCTGTTGGGTACCCTGTGGACTACTCGCCGCAGCCTGTTGACGAACCAACTGTGGGCTTCCACGTCGAATGGAATAATATGGGAATATTTCAAAATCTAGTTTGCGCATCTACATAGTTATAGACGCTTACCGTGGTAAATATCTCCAATGATCTTCTAAACACCAAGAAAGGTCTCTCAACTTCAATAGGAAGAAATGGATAGTTTTGCTAACCAGCCAAATGGCCAAGAACCCAACCAGGGAGGGGAACCAGCAGAAGATCCTTTACGTGATGAGCCACAACAAGAACAGAAAGGATTTCTTCAAAACACCACTCCAACCTTCATTCTAGACTGCTTTTCTCTTGGTAAGTGGTGTAACTAGTACATACGGGGAAAGAGTGAGAGGTAGTCGTCTGAGGAGCAGGAAATTGTCCTGTTTTGCAAATATCTTCACTTTGAAAAGTGCTGAGTCATTCAGTGACACTCTAAAATTTAGATGCTTTTTACAAGACTTTGCTTTTTACAAGACTTAACTTAAGTTCTTATAATCTTTCAGCACAATTAATAATTTATGTCTTCCTTTAAGAAGAATCCTGAAGCTATGATACGGCTTAGTTGCAGAATACCCCCTCCACTCAAAGGATCGCTTGAAAACTGCGCTAAATTCTCCACTTTAGTTCAGGTGTATTTAGTCTCGTTCTATGAATTGTTTTAGGTCGAAAATGGGTAGTTTTTTATTATTATTTCAGGGGATTTGTATGAAAAAGTTGAGAAATGAATTTTTAATGAACCACTGGAGGGGGTATTCTGCAATTACTCCAGATCTTGGCAAGATCCCGTCTGATCTTGGCAAGATCCCGTCTGATCTTGGCAAGATCCTGCCTGATCTTGGAGCCCTGATCTAGCTTGGCAAGGTCCCGCCTGATTTTGGCAAGATCCCGCCTGATCTTGGCAAGATTCTGCCTGATCTTGGCAAGATCCCACCTGATCTTGGCAAGATTGTGCCTGATCTTGGCAAGGTCCCACCTGATCTTGGCAAGATCCTGCCTGATCTTGGCAAGATTTAGTAAGATCTTACCAAGGTTTAGTAAGATGTTGGCAAGATTTAGTAAGATCTTACCAAGTTTTAGTAAGATGTTGGCAAGATTCTTTCTAGGTAAGATCTTATGAGATCTTACAAAATCTTACACAATCTTACAAGATTTTGACAAGATCCCCAACCTGGGTAGCTGCATTTAACATTTAGATTAGGCCATTCCAATAAAATGTTTCATTTACCATGATCACCCTCTGGCTTGGGTCCCCAAAAAAGAATTGATGTTATGGGGTCTGGAACCAAGTAAAGCCTGGGTACTAAGTCAGTTTGAAGAAATCATGTACACATCCTTTCCTCTGCTAGTTGTGGATCGACAATTCATGTGAGAAAAGCAAGAAACCAAAATATAGAGAGCTTCCAAGGGTTCATTCTATTTTTTTTTACTTTCCCAAAAAAAATGGTCATTCTTCAATCTTCCTTTTTTTTTACTTTTCAAAAAAATTGGGTTGGTTGGGCAGTGGTAAACAAAACATTTTATTGGGATGGCCTAAAAGCAAATTGATTGTCTTCTTTCACCTTGGTAGTGACTGGTTTCTTGGAGAAGTATGGCTGGTTTGTTGTGTTTGGACTCATTGTGGTGGCTTTCTTATGGTATAAACTGAGACCTCACTGGATGAAACTACTGAAGAAGTGGGAAGAGCAACAGGAGATAGTAAACTATGGTATGAAAAATGAGTGAGCAAGCTACTGTAATTTGTGATACAGCTAATAATAATCCACACACTAATAAAAATATGTGTGCTTTTAAAACATCATTTAAATGGATAGAATGATCAGATGACTACATTTTTTTTTCATGTTAGTATATTATTTACCTTAATAGTCAACCGAGTCAGAACTGACTACCCACCAGTGCTTGCCAGAACATATTTTAGATTTTTATTCAAACAAGTGAAGTAAATATTAAGGCAGGGGGCCGCGTAACTAGCCTATGGGCCCATAGGCCCAGGCCTACACATTTTACAGCCTGTGTCTTATTACAAATGAATGTTGGGCTTGAGGAGCTGTCTAAATACACAAAACATGAACTGAAAGTGCTGGAGAAGACATTTGCCAAAGTCTAAATCTAAACATTTCCTGGTGAAGCATGCCCCTGGACCTCCCAAGAAGTGACACTAAATGGGCCGGTTGTTTGCCACCTACAA
Organism: Actinernus sp. WN-2022; assembly: GCA_030867875.1. Lineage (NCBI taxonomy): Eukaryota > Metazoa > Cnidaria > Anthozoa > Actiniaria > Actinernidae > Actinernus > Actinernus sp. WN-2022. The sequence goes on from JAOWCC010000064.1 coordinate 35,275,211, forward strand.
ATTATAAAAACCTGGCTATGCATCTGCCAGGGATTCTGTTTCCATAACTGCATACACTGTAAGTTTAAATATATGTCACTGGCATTCACATACATCTATGCATGTAGAATAGCATTGCAATGGTATTATTCATAAGTTGTATGTTTCCAGATCCAGACAAAGCAGCAGAACTTCAGCTAAAAATTGATGGTTCAAGAACAAGATGGCAAGAGATCCAGGATGCAAAAGCTGCAAGATATGCAGAAGAAAAGAAGAAGGTACACCATTCATCAAACCTTTCGGTTTCATTTACGTGATGGCAGTTACCATATTTTGATTATCAAAGTCACCATTATTATTTTGATCAGCACTTGTAAATTTGGGATCTCTTGGTAAGAATTCTTTTTTCTCCAATCAAGGATTTCGAGTACTTAATTACCAGTATTCCACATCAATGAATACACATGTAACATTGTTTTATTTAACAAATAAAAGATGGTTCTCCATGTTCTCCATGATTGTATAACAATAATGCACGCTCAAGGTCTTGAAAAACTGTGGCTGCACGAGCGGAACGTGAGTGCATTTATATTAACAAGAGTGGCCTTAACTTGGGCCACCTAGGAATAGGTGAATACATGTAGTTCATGGAGTTCCAACATATTTTTGTGTCATACATGGTTTGTGCTAGGGAAGCCGGATAATAGAAGTCGTCAGCTTGCCAGTTTGTTGCCCCATTTCAGACCACGTGGTAGTTCTCCAGAAGATTCAGTGCTTTGTTTTCCAATTATAGAAATTGGTACATTTCCTCTTGGGTTACAGAAAAATAAAAAATGCACCATTCAAGGTAAGTCAGGTGGTCTGAAATGGTACAACAAACAGGCAAGCTGACTAGGTCTATTGATTCACTATTCATGCTCATGATCATTTATATATAATGGGAATCGCCTTCTGTAGGAATGCAATCACATGGTTGTACTAGATGGCAAACAAATCTTAATTCATATATTTAAAGGCACTTGTAGGAGATTGGTAGTGTTTTTAGCAAAACCTATTTGTAAATGCTATTTTCCACTTCCAATCGATTGTCGATCTTTGTACAAAGCGTTTTTAAAGATAGCTTGCCATCCAGCATCCATGGCAATGTCTTTCCCATGGCCACAAGCTCAATTCATTTGTTCACAAAGTATTATACCAGCACATGACTGATTCCTGCAAAAGGCCTATCACAACTGCTCCCAGTAATTATAATAAATCAACTTCACATAATACACTCTCTGAACTAACTTGCTCAAAAATATTACAAATTGTAATTGAGTTTTTTTTTGTATTTTAGAAAACAATTCTTTTTAGCAGGGTTTAACCAACCCATACTTTTCAACATTCTTAGAAATCAATGCTTTTCAGTAGCCAGGATTAATGGACTGATAATATTATTTCTAACTTCACTGTCCAAGCACAGGTGCTATTATATTGTGGCATACATGTAACTTTTCCTTTAGCTAATAATAGCTATATCTAAACCACTATATCCCTTGTTAATATTTAGTGATGGTCATTGTAAATGTGAAATAAAGTCATCTATCTAGATCTACATGCAGTTTCATTTTCGAGTAGAGTGGTGACTTTTCCAATATTAGGGCTAGTGTTCATTTTCTACTTAGTGCAGGAGGCTGAAATTTATAACATACATAATTTCCACTCGTTTTCTTCGATCACTCTGTTTTCTCAAATTCTTACTATGTCATGATCGAAGTGACCGAGTGAAAATACCAACGCTGGCCATGGCCTACAACAGGAATTGGGCTATTTACTGCTATATTTGATGCCATTACTTTTAACAGAAACGAATATTAAACACGAAGATGCTCATATCAATAATTAAAAGTACTCCTGACGCTTACCGAGACGAGGTACTGAGCTGGCTTCAGATCAAAGAACTGACGAGGGATCATGTCAAGTTTACAACACCATTTGACAATGGAATCGTAACTACATAAGCTTAGATCGTAAACATGATCCGAACTTAAAAATTAGGCCATTTACTATATATTTTAAGCCATTAATTTTAAAAGGCACAAATAAACACTACTACTACAAGCTGGTAAAGTTTATATCATTTGTTTACTTACATACACATTGTATTACTGGACAGGTCCACATGCATTCAGGAGCACCAGTTATCTTGTCGTAAAATGTGCAAAATTTCCCTCTAAAGTCCGTAAAACGTTTGTCAGCCCAAGAAAAACTCGGCATCTTAGCATTTCAGTCGAAGAAACTTTTGGTTTTAGCCAGATAACAGCTACAAATGGCCCAAAAGACTTTCGTCTTTGAGCAGCCAATGAAATTGTGCATTCTTAGGAGCATTGTTCCCGTAATTTATATTATAATTAACAGATAGAGGTTCAAGGTTTTTATTTCCACAAAACAAACAGTCTACATTTAGGACATGCGACAAAAGATATTTGCTAATGTGGAGGAGCACTTGAGCATAAAACCACAAGGGTTACCAAAGTTGCTTATCTATCTAAAAAAGTATCTATTAAATACTGCAGCAAAAAAATTATATCCTAGTTGAGTAACTGAGTGATGCCACAGGGGGATGTTTTGTTCTAGTTGGTATTTAGCTTATTCATGAACATACTTAGGCAAAGTACTCGAGATTACGTGATCTGAGAGGCTATTCCACTCGGGGATAGTTTTAACAAAAAAAAGAGGTTCTAAATTGTTCTGTGTTACAAGACAATTAACTGCTGGAACTTGGCAGAGTTCGATCTAGTTCTATCATAGCCTGGCACGAGGTTATCTTCCTTTGGGATCTTTACAATACTTGTGCTTATGCCCCTAGAAAACCTATTTAAATGAATTAATTAATATTATAAGACAAATACAGGATATATAAAAAGTGAATGTAGATAGTGCACTTGAGCTAGTATAAAAGTTTGCGTAAACTAGACTGAAACAGAAATAAATGTATTTGTAAAAATTCGATTAAAGTACATGTAATAGAGTTTATGTTAAGTATAGCTGTACGAGAAAGAACAAAGACAGCAAATAGCGCAAACGACAGCAGTCTATTAAAAGTTTTAGCATCATCCATGTAGATTAGAATAGTATTGTCCCCAAAATCAAGCTGTGGTACACCACATTCTATTTCCATGGTGTTTGAGTTAACACCATCAATAGGCATATACATATTGTTTTCGATTAGTTATATATAACTTTCAAACCACAATGTTTCTTTACCAACGATGCCTTAATATGGAAGTTTCTGGACGAGTATAATCATGGTTCACCATGTCAAATGCTTTCGATAAGTTTAAAAATACCCCAATTGATAATTGACCCTTCTCTATAGCATCAGAGTCTTCTGTCAATAAAGTCAATAATTGCAAGAGATGTACTTCAATCTATTTTTACGAAAGCCAGATTGAATTATGAATTACTGCACGAGGCCGAAGGATTTTGTACTGTGCACGAAGTTTGATTATTAATTAGAAATCCAAGTATATGCAGCAGTCTATAAATCAAATTACCAGTAGTAATGATCATTAATACTGAGTAGAGCGGTTTTTAGTTGAGTGTAGTGAAACCAAACGCAAATTACCCACAGCCTGCGAATCATAGGAGCGAGTAATCACAAGTAACTCCTAAATGGCTTCCCTGTGAGCCAGTGACAAACCAAACCAAAACCAATTTGCGTTTGGTTTTACTTTGGATTCTGATTGGTTGGTTTACTTTCTCAGCCAATAGGAGAGCTTAGTAAACGCAAAACCAAAACACTTCCGACACTCAATTGAAATCCGCTCTATCAGGTGCATAATTATAATTTATCTGGTTTTGAGTGGCCCCAGTTCAGACCAGTACAGTGGTTAAAATTAATTCAATTAAAGGAATAATACAAACAAAGGCTGTACATAGCTTGTCAAATTAACAAACATATTGTCGTCTTGATAATGTTACATGTATTATCACATTTTCTGCCAGATGGAAGAAGTGAAGAGAAACGAAATGATAGAAGATTGGGACAGGCATCAGCAAGGCAAGGGGTACAGATCCAGAAAGTTCAAAGCAGAGGTAAGTCATGAAATACATGTGTATGACACCAAATCTGGCCTGAATCTTTTGTGTATGTGTGCACACAACCTCCCTGCTGCAATGTTAAGTCACAAGACTAAGAGAATATTGGATCGAAAATGGTGGTAAAAATTATCTTAGTTACATGTCCCTCGTCTTGCCAATCAACACAAATGAGAAGACCAGGGTTTTGATGTTTGTATGTTATGGATGTGATGATGTCGAAATGCTCAAAAGAAGGCTGAGGAAAATTTGACTTCCGGCTGCTGTCACTGACCTCAAGAACATCTCAGTGGTGTTTGACATTTCTCCAGTGTTAGGGCATTTCTATTTACATGTACAGTCTGTTGCAAGCCTAATAAATTTGATATTTGATTGCAAATGGTTGTAGACCTCCACATCGTCTTGTATACGACATAAAGGACATAAAATAACGCTAAATGTAGGGCTTCCAGTCCATTGTGAGAGTGATAAAGGATCCATGTACCGGTAAATCAAAAATTAAGAGTTTTTCTCTCATTGATTCAGGATGACTCAAGTTTAGCACAAAATGTACTGAAACCCAAGAAGAAGAAGCCAGATAATCCCTCCAGCAGTTCAGGTGCATTGGCAAACTTTTATCTTGTTTAAAGAGGTTCATTATTACTGCATGTACATGTAGGTTATTTGGGGTGATGTTCAAGGAAGGTGGAATTCTGGTAGTATACCTTTGCACAATAACGTAGTATACCATGGTCTTGCAAACTTTGTTGGTGATTTTTGATATTTTGCTTTAAAGTGCAGTTGAATCGAAAATGAAGTTGATCTCATTTGAAAACCCAGCTTTTGAATTGAGGAAGGGTGGTGTTTTCCATTTGTCAATATCTTGTCTTGTTCCAGAGTCAGAGATATTCAGGTTTTTGCAATATGCAAATGAAATGAACTGTGCCATCATGTGATAAAAACAATAAACTTTGCACATGTTTGGTACAAAGGAAAATACACATCACTGTGCTAATTTATAATGAGGCTCCTTTTCACCTTGAAGATAAAATTACAATTCTTGTTTCTGTTATAGAAAATAATTTGCTTTAAACCACTCACATACACATGTACAATGCCTACATTGTTCCAAGTCATCTGATGCACCCACAGCAGTAAATTGTGTTTTAGGAGAAATTAGGAAATTGTATTTCTGCATGGAAGAAGCCTGGGGCCAAGAGTGTTTCCATGGCAACGTCATTAGTACATCGACATGTATTTTCCATAGTACCACATATGTGCAAAGTTTCAATTGTTTTTACCCACTATTTGCAGAGATATTCTTATTTTGTGATTTTTCTCCAGGCTTTTGTCCATCGTGTGATGTCACAGTTCATCTCATTTACATATTGAAAAAACCTGGAACGAGATGAGACATTGACAAACAGAAATTGGCACCCTTCCTTAAAGGAGCAGTGTCACGATTAGTATTCATGCCCAAAGTTTTGAAAATGTGTCAGGCGGACAAGAAATCAAAAGATGTGACAGAAGTAGTAGTCTGTGAGTAACCCGCTTGCATCGGCGTATTTTCACGATATCTTGAGCCGAAATTGCTTTAAAACTATACTTCAGTATTATATGGTTAGGTTTGATGTTATATTTTTATAAAGCAGCATTTTATTTATTTCAATCGAAAGGGAAATTTGCAGCGGCGCGTGACATAGCGTGACATAGCATGATTTTGCCATTGTCTATAACAACCAATCAGAATCGTGACACTGCTCCTTTAATTCGAAAGGGTTAACTTTTCAAATGAGATCCACTTAATTTTCGATTCGTAGGCACTAATTTTATGGCATTTTTTGTTCACTTTTTAAATATAAATGCCTTTCACTGATTGTCACCTTAAATTTAACTGGAAAACAAAATTACCTGCAGCATGCGTACACATAGGTTGCTCAAGTATATTTATTGGTTCTAGAATTTTGGCAGTCTTCTCCTTTCTCTACACAGTTATGTCATTGCATTTCTTTTTTCGGGCTTATAAAGTTTCGCATTAGGAAAGCAAGCCATGCAGTAGAGAAAGGTTTTTACGGACGCTCAGATCCGTGGGAATCATATTTACGCATCCAAAGTCAATCTTCGTTCTGAATCTCGCATATACAGTGTATGGCAATTATGGAGCTTGCAATACATTTTAATGGTTGGAAATTGGTTGGACATGGGTTTATGGATCGGAAATAGGTAAAATTGTAGACATGGGCTAGTTTTACCCAAATCTTTTAAATCAAGACACTAATGTGATTCAGTTCCATGCATGATTTAATTTTCCCGTTTTTGGATTGGATGTGGAAATACGAGAAAATAGAGACAATTTGCCAGTTTCTCTTAATATTATTCTTTTTGGACATGTTAATTTATTCCCGTTACGTTTACAATTTAGTTTGACACTTCTCTCTCACTAGCTACGATTTCAAATGGGTGAGTGATTAGACAGTTGTCTTTTGTCTCGGGGGTTTTCAAGTGATAATTGGACTGGCGCGAGATAAGCATCCCAAATGACTAACAACTTCGGGGACTGAAATTCGTGAAATTGTAGACATGGGCTAGTTTCACTTATCTCTTACGAGTATTAAATTCCCAGCGCCACCTGGCAAAGGCTGTGTGTTTCATGAGTGGGGATTAAGTCGGCGAAATTATAGACAGGGGCTAGTTTTGCTTACTTCCTGGACTCTTTTCCAAGTCTCATAATGGGGCTTTTCTGTTGATATTGTGGAAGGTTCTTTCAGATGCTCACAAATGTCTGAGCTAGTTTCACTTATTTCTAGCAAGTACCCACCACCCGGCAAAGGCTGTGTGTTTCAGGAGTAGGTAGTATGCAAAATTATCGACAGGGACTAGTTTCGCTTGCTTCCTCTACTCAATTCCAAGTCTTGTATTTTTAGGGGGCTTTTCTGTTAATATTTTGGAAGGTTCTTCAGATGCTCGCAAATTTCTGGGGCAGATTTTTTTTTTATGACAAATTACAGACAATTTAATTTGAGCAGTTTCCTCTCTGTGCTGTGCGTGCCCGCAACTTCTGGTGGGGTTGTCACAAGATGTGACTTGTGGCATTGTTATTCGTTCCACCTTTGATGAATGACAAACACTTCTCTCTGTAAATGGATTAGTGATTTTTGAGACATTTAAATAAAAGCCACACTCGTGGCAAATTAATTCAATCAGGATTCATTCAGGTTCATTCACCAAACAGAGCTTGCCTCTGGTACTTAAAGCACGATCACGCTTAGTATGTTAATCTCGAAGGACCGTTTGGGTCGTGGCGTAAAACCACTCAATTATGAGGTACGAATGATTAGCATTTATGTCGGGACACGATAAGGTCACTCTTAAAAGTCCTAGTTGGGGGTTGAGGACAATAGTCTGATACGTCATGGTTTCAGTATATCGGATTGCTAACTTGAGCATACACTGGGAGATCCCCTCCCAACTCGAAGCCGTCATAGAGTAAACTTCAGTTGTCTGTCACCAAAGGTAAAATCCCTCCGACGACCTGTTCACCTCCATTAAGATACAGTACAGCCTATATATTGTTCATAAAAACCGATCAAATATAAAAAAATTCTCTTGCTCGTAATTGGTTGAATACATCACATGCCCCAATATTTTATCTCCGCAAGTGGGAAATATCAGCGATTATACACCCCCTGTGAGCATATAAGCGTGCGTCAAAGAAAATATTTGAAGGATGATAACAACAATAACCTACATTGTGGTGTTGAAATATGCCCAAGGTTATATTATTTTGCCCTTGGACATTATCTGATCCTCGAAGCTCACAGTTTCCCTCGAGCTTTTCTCTCAGGAACTGTTCTCTTCTCGGAACAGATAATGTCTGGACAAAATACCAGGGCATATTTTGACACCACAAATAGGTTATTGTATTTATATACAATATTTTTTTTAATCAGTATCCCCTAGAATAGCCCACCTGATTAAGAGTCTTGAGTGCTCTGCATAATATATCACTGAATTAAACATTGTTCTGTTTTGTGTATTATTATAGATTATGGCCCATTATCTGGTGGAGGAGGGGGAGGTTCTTCTTATAGACCTCAAAGGAGAGGTAAGGAAAATGAAGCTTTTAAAAGATGGGCTTGGGAAAAGTGTGAGTCAAAAAGTTGTGAGTTGCAAGTTACAATTAAGAACAATGCATTTTTACTTGCAACTTCTTGACTCGCATTTTACATGATCATTAAAAGATTATTATTATTATTCAATTTTTTCTCATGTTCAACACAGCTGCCCAAATGCCAGCTGCCTTTGCAAATTTCTGCTTGCCCTGATTCAAATATTGGTTGTGTGAGGCTATACCATACAGAACTGTTCAGAGCATGAACATAAGTTTTTTTGTAGTCTTAGACTATAGAGAAACACAGCTAAACAATGGAAGTCATCTTTGGATACATACATATATAAACTTTATTTCAACTCGAATTTGCAAATACATGTACATTCTAATATCTTAGAGAAAACTACTGTTACTAATACTAATACTATTGTTCTATTACTAATACTATAAATAATTACATTTACAATGAAACCTAGAAATTATTAACAAATAGGCATTACTGTAAAATTAGATTAGATTAGATTTACGGATTTCTCTCTTAAAATCAGTGATAGTTGTTAAAGATCGAAGATTATCAGGTAGGGAGTTCCAGAATTTTGCAGTCGAATATTTGAAAGAGTGCAGGCCATAAGTTGTTGTTTGAGGTTTAGGTACATGTAGGTTCAAGATATCAGTGCAAAATATGCAATTTTGTCTTGCATTAATGATGTTAATACAATAGTACATGTATGTTTGCAGTATTACTGCATCAATTATTTTGTTTCAGTCTGTATTTACCACTGAGCTACATGTAACTGCCTCCCGGTTAGCTCAGTGGGCCAACACTCAGGGTCTTAAAATAATGGAGTAGAAGGTGCTGCCTTTATCCAAGAAGACATAAAATCTAACCATTTGCAGTTTGAGAACCAAGTTGTTTTACAAAGATGTTAAAGCATACCATGTAGGTCAACCTTCTGCAAAAACTATTCTATGGAACTACATGTACATGTACATGTAAGCACTTAGTCTATCCAGGGTATGTTAGGATTGGCCAGCTGTGAAGTGCATACTTTGTTTTATTTATTTAACGTTGGTAACTCATGACAGTCTGGTGAGACTGATGAACTTGACCTATTGGGTATAAATATTGACTGTAATCTCAAGTTTGACAAGCATGTGTCTACAATCTGTAAAAAGGTTAACATGCAACTCCAAGTTATCAAGCGTTTCAGAACCCTCATGCTTTTGTACTGCCAATTTTACAATATTGCAGCAGTAGAAGAGTTCAGGACAATTATTGCTTATCTTAATTATTGTACAAATGTCTCCATAACATAGCTCCTGTATACCTAAGACCTTTTTTACATTACGCTCAAGTAACTACATTAATGTACAGCCTGCGGGGGATTATGAAGCTAAAAATACCGCCAGTTAAAACCACTACGTTTGGCCTACATTCTTCTAAATATGTGGCTGCGAAACACTGGAATGAACAGGATGATGACATGAGGGCATGAGGGCATCTCCTAATCTAGCCACTTTTAAGCATAAAATTAGACAGAGGATTATCCCTGTGCTGTAATTATTGCTCTTGTTGTATTTTATCTTGTATTGTTACTTCCATATGTTCGAAGATACTAGCATCATAATGCTAATCTCAAATTCGAACTGAAATAAAGTCTTTGTATGGGTAATAGTGAACAATCACGTACCGAAGTTGTTGTCGGTAGATTGTCGGCCGACAACCTACCAACAACTTGCTGACAGCCTACTGACAATCTACCAACAATCTACCAACATCCTACTGACAACCTACCGACCGCAAATTTGGTATGTGATTGTTCACTATTATATATACCCTGTGTATGTAAACGTGAGGCTGACGGGAGACCTACGATTTTACGTACTTATCCGAGATGACATGCAGGTCTAACCATTTGCAGTTGTTTCACAAAGGCAGCACCTTCTCCTCAGTTATTTTAAGACCCTGAGTGTTGGTCTGGCCGGGGTTTGAACCCATGACCTCCCGCTCAACAGACTAGAGCTTAACCACTAAGCTAACCAGGAGGCATACCAGTAATATGTAATTTATAAATTATTTTTCTTCACTTGTAGGTGCTGGTGGAGGAGGTGGATGAGGTTAGATTCACACACACTGTTTCCTGCCACTTGTCTGCATTAATCTTTGTCATAGATATAATGTAATTTATTAACATTAGTTGTACTGTGTATTGTGATTTCTGTAGAAATGTTGTTGCTTTATAGAAAGCTTAGACTGCTAATCATCCCCACTGTTTCTACTATAAAGTTCTATATGAGTTAGAAGCATGTAAAACCTGAGGGTAGGCCATCCCAGCATCTGATCGATTGACCATGGTCACCCTTGGTTGAGCTAGCAATCGACTGTAGTCGACCATGATCAATGGACTGTGGCCGACCATGGTTGACCGTAGTCAGCTGATCAAGTGACTGTAGTTGAGCGACTTATCCACCATTCTACGGTTCCAGCAATCAACTGTCAGGATGACCATGACTGACCGTGATTGTCAGAAGACGACCATGATCAACTACAATCATCATAATGCTGTTTTAACGTAATTCGTAACAATGACATATAGCTCATTATGACATGGACATTAATTTTGAGAACAATGAAATTCGTAACACGGAGATTTGAGAACAACAAAATTTGTAACATGAACATTATTTTTTAGAAGGCCGTAACAAAAAAAATCCTTGAAACTTGACATAACCTTTCAAGTGTACTTTTTGATCTAGCGTAGTCGACCATAATTGACGGTGATCGAAAGTAGTCGACCATGATTGACGGTGATCGAGCATAGTCGGTTGATCGATCGACGATTGAGCTGCTAGAATGGCCTTACTATGTAAAACACTATTACCTAATTAAGCACTTTATCTATTAACCCACCCACAGGGTGCGACGTTAGTGCTGTCTGATAGCCTGGGGCTAGTAGTTTGGCTTGTCAGGATAGTGATTATTGTTCACAGGTTGTGCTTCAGGCTACTAAACCCAGACACCCAGTGATATCATGCTAGGTGTAGAGCAAACATTTTTACCCCTGGACAGGTTAATAGATAACATGCTTCTGGTACAGTAGTATGTTTTTTACAGGCTTCGCCTACACTCATAATAAAAATTAGTGGATAGGTAGGGACAGCTAGTAGTCTAAGAAAGCTGTGCCTAATTCTGGGGTTTGAGACTTTCTTTTGATGGCAAAACTGCAGTAAAACAGATCTGCTAAATAGGTAAGCATACATATGGTTAAAAAGCCTGTGGCAGGCATCAAGGTGTGTGTGAAGTTTGCACTTGGTTGGTGGTAATTAATTGGAAACTCTCTTACAAGAGAGAAATTGTGAAGTTTATCTTAAAAACACAGGTCAGCTGTGAAAGGATAAATGGATGTTCCATTGCTCGTGCCAACCAAAAATATCTATCATCAATTGAATTATACCCAATTCACACCAAATAAACATGTTCAATTAAACTGGGTTTATCAAGCCTGCCCACTATCTTGAATGAGTTTAGTTACACAGGGTTAAAACTACCTCGAACAAGTTGTGTATTAAGAAAAGTCAATTGAAAAGTTTAGTGCCAGCAGGCTAGCATGAGGTGTGAACTTGTTATTGGTGTGAATGGGTATGCATTTAAGTTATTTAAGAGTGTACAATACAATTTTATGTATAAAGGTATAAAAATATAGCAAATATAAATTTTCACATGCATGTTATTATAAACTGTCATTAAGAATGCAGTACACATTCAGAATCATAATCACAGGCCTCCAGCTTTGGACCGATTTTTGACTAAAACAGAAATGATTTTCCTCCAAAGGAGTGCTTGAAAATGCTACAGTATGAAAACAATTCATTTAAAGGGGCTGTGTCACAGTGAGATACCCCCCCCCCCCCCCCCCCCCCAGGGAACCAACACCACATTGTGACATAGCCCCTTTAAAATACATCTAATCTTAATTTAACTAATATAGAACATTAAGGAAGAATGAGTAGAAGCACCATAAAATTGTAATGTATGGTAATTTGACTGTACATAACAAAAATATAAAGCTACAGACATTTTATACGTAGTTTTAATATTATATTGTATTACCTGTGAGCTTGCAGTTCAAATGTTCCGAAAGCATCATAATTCAAATCAATTTGTAAAGTTCCAATAACTGGAATATCAAAGGGGAAGATGTAGGGGAAGTAGTACATGTATTATGTCAATGTAAACATTGTTTTCTTCACTTACGACAGTGCGTAATTCTTGCAATAAAGAAACACCAGTTTGAATACAGTGTTGGGTAGTTATTAATTTTCTTGCTACTTAAAGCTAAATAACACCCAGTGAAACAGTCACAAGATAAGTAAACTCGTAAGTGCTTGGCATACATCACTCCTCAAATACCATGCAGTACTTTTCAACTCTCCGTGACAAATCATTTTACTCATTCTTAAAGGACTATATAAGATTCTGTAAACTTATTCCCAAAGGCATAATCATGATAAATACAAAATAGGTATGTAATTCATTATGAGAATTTTCTTAATCAAGAGCCTTAAAATTTGACAACAAAGTTAAATTTAAATTTACACTACACTGGGTTTTTGGTTTGGCTCAGAAAGAAAGTGGTATGTATATATATACCAATTTAACCCATGCTCGGCCCACCTAAATAGATGGTCCAAGCACAGATAAAATTGGTATGTATACCACTTAATTTATCCAAGCCAAACGAAAAACCCGCTGTAGTTTAATTGGGCCTTTAAGTGCCTTAAATTTCTGTTCATTTTTCCATATTTTATTTTTTTATAATATATGAATTAATACCTTTTAAAGGTATCATTCATAATGAAGTTTTATTATTAACCGCCTCCCGGTTAGCTCGGTGGTTAAGCTCTGGTCTACTATGCAGGAGGTCACAGGTTCAAACCACAGCCGGACCAGGTGTTGCCTTTGTGAACAATCTTGTTCTCAAACTGCAAATGGTTAGACCTTCACGTCTTCTCAGATAAGGACTTAGAATCCTAGGTCCCATGCTGGCCTCGAGTTTATCAGTCTTCCCAGACTGTCACGAGTTACCAATTTAAATAAAGTTACTTTACTTTTACTTTAACTTGGAGCCATAAATATGTCAAAAACAAATTACACTTCTTAGTAATAAGAATAATGTTTTAATTTTCTTTTATACAGTATTTTTACAGTTTCTAAAGGAAGGACTAGCTTGTCCTAAATGCAACATAGCTATAGAGTACAGCTATTTCATTGAACGTACAGCATCTCGGTAGAATATCTTACTTTACAAATGTGAGTGTTTTACCAAAGTCTTAAAAGATAATGAAAGCATTATTTTTTTACACCTGTTTCAAAATGGTTATCATGGACAAATGACATTTAGAATAGTGGTTACACGTGTATAAACTGCCCAGCTAGATGCATAAATTATGCATAATTAACTATAGTGTAATTTAAAAATTAATTCTAAGGAAACCATAAATATTTGTCTTCAGGCTTTTGACTCCCAAACAAACAAATTCAACAGTTTTTCAGCTACAAGGAAATGTCCTGTGTTGTTTGCCATTTGTCTGTGACAAGCTTTTTGAAATAGTCTTAACAGGAGCTATAGTAAATTTTGAAATTATTTATCAAAACAAGGGGTTTTATTAACTGCCAACATTACAAAAATAATTATTAAAGTGTTTTAAAATGACAATACCCTAACAAATTAAAGCATTAATACTTTAAAAAAATAGTACACTAAAAATAATTGCTGCAAATGGGAACTTAATTCATTTGTTAATTTACCTATTAAATTTTCTGATTCACTCATATGAACTATCTATTAATTACCTAATTAAACTTATCAATATTTTATCCAAGCCAAGTAATGTGGTTGACTGAATGTTATATCATTTGAATTCACCAGTCTAACATAGAATAGAAAAAAAGTCATAATAATTTGTTATACAACATGGATACCATGCAACATTCATTGACTTCATGCAATGTTAAAAAAATTGAGTCTGCTATAAAAACATTTCTCCAAAGAAATAACTGCAGTACAGTGCAAACTTGACCAGTAACTCCTAATAAATGAATGTTCTGCTACAATTAACAGACTATATAATTTATGTTGAGAGACAATAATTATTGTTCAGTTTACTTGGAACAGTGCAAGTCTATACATTGTAGGAAGGACTCTGGCCAGTAATGCTTAACTGAAAATAAAACTTCTAGAACTTCACAGTATGATTATTATTTAAAAAATATATTCATCAATATTTCTCCAACTTTGCTATTTACAGCAACATTGTGTATATTTTATTTGTCACATAGTGATATAAATAATTTTGACTTCTTTCAATTAATGTACAGATAAATGTGATGATAGATATCACGTTTTGCAGACTATTTGGCCTTGAAACATATTCTGTTAATATCGTGATTTTCTCTTGCTGTTGCTTGATCTTTTGGACGTGGTGGCCATCTGTAGCAAAAAAAAAAACGGTCTACAGTGAAATTTCAATGATTACTGCTTTATATAAACATCTTAAAGTGCCTCTAACTTATTTTTATCATATAAAATTATTGATTCTACATCAAGTTGTGAATAGTAGCTAGAATATTTCTTGATTTGAGTGATGCATTTATCAGTTATAGAGGTTTATATTCCCAGAATTCTAATTAAAAGAAAGTGATGTAAAACCAGAAATTTAATGTCTCTTCTTTTTCCTTGTGAATGAAACTAATCTTGTACAATCAAGTACAAATATGATTAAAATCCTTGATACAACAGTACATTAATTATTTAGAACATATTTATCTCTACCAGCATGTTCTTGTATAATAAAATTAATGATTCCTGAATTGATATCACATTCATTAGTATTTTGGAAAAAAATATAAACCTCTGTAATTACTCATAGATGCAACACTCATGCATATCACTCCGGGAATACTATACTATTCAACTAATCACTTGATGCTGCATTAATATTTATGATAAAAAAGTAAATATTTGAGTCACTTTAAGTTACTTAGTTAATGGTCAAACTGATATTAAACTCCTAAGTGCTGCATATAACCACAATCAACAGCAGCTTAATGACTGAGTTCCATTCCCAGACCTGGCATCAATTAAAATATGTGAGTTGAGTTTGTTGGTATCTCACCCTTGCTTCAAGTGCTTTTCTCTGGGTTCTCCTGTTTCCCTCCCTGATCCTCAAAAAACCTAAATTCCAATCACAAGCCTCTGGCTTAGGAGCCCCAGTAATGGCACTCGATCTGTATCTTCAGCACGTAATAAACCATTTGGCATTGATACTAACTGTCAGTGAAACTTTCAACCCTAACCTGAGTTGTTCTTGGGTCCTGATGTGAACGGTGATTAGCACCAAGTAGTATCTTTGAAACATGGTGCATACCACGCCCACTTGCTATATGCAGTACTGTGCTCCCTGAATATGATGCAGCATTGATATCTGCACCTAATTTAACCAATATCTCTACGGCTGCTAGATTTTCTGTTTCTACTGCATGATGAAGAGGTGTGCGACCACTTTTGCCATCCTTTGAAAAAAAAACATGTTGCATTAGTCTCAACTGCCAACTGTGTTTAATAATTATTATTAGCGGACCTATCTCTATATAAGTAACATAATTATTACTTTGGTACGAATTGTACGATTCGTACGGTGATGTCATATTCGTACAACGATAATACCTAACCCTAACTACAAACCTAACCCTAACCCTCGACCAGGGTTTAGGGTGTTTAGAGCTAATTAGTAGTTTGTACAGTCGTTCGTACAATTCGTACCGATAGAATAATCCTTCATTATACACAAAACTATATGTTCTTGGTTTTAGGATTTATAAAGTTCCCCCAAGATTCAAATTATGGCAACAATCTAGTGGCCATGCATGGACTATTTAAAAGAGAAGCTAACAAAAATCTAGGGAATGTACAGTAAGTAACTATATAACTTGGGATTACGTCATATATAGACCCATTGCATAAATGGCATCCAATTAGAATAACCATTGTTTGATAGGAATCTTCAGTCTCACATTCACATGAAAACACTTACCTATATTTAAAGGGGCTATATGTCATGGTACTGCGCATGTATCAAGTAATCACTCGGTATGTGGCTTTAATTAGATACAAACAGTTAAACTTCCCTCCTTCGATGCTTGATTGAAAGGATTTTCAATATATTCCCTGGAGACTGTTTATATACACTGTTTGTTGGTCATTTATGCATACATGTATGTGTTTTGATTTTAAGCATCCCACATGGCCGAGAGGTCCGGTAGGTCATCAAAAACGGTGGAAATTGCTGTTTCGATTCCGGCCCGGAACACGAAGCCTATTACCGTGACACAGCCCCTTTAAATTCAATGTTATTTATGCAATGGGTCTATTGATTTGACTTGCATTACTTATTATTTAAAACATCTTTCAAGTCTAACTTGCAATTTTAGCACATGCATTGAGATAAATGGCTATTCATAATGAAATAATTTTAGGTGATTTGAGGATCTTAAATCCCAGATCCCAAACAATTAGATGTTTCAGATTTAAATCTATACTTAGTGTTTCATAATCCTCTTCTGCTGCAATGGTCTTGCACACATCATACCTTGCAATCAATATTAGCTCCATTTGAAACAAGAAAATGGATTACTTCTTCACTGCTCGATGAAACTGCCTCATGTAGGGGCATTAGGCCTTCAAAATTCTTCACATCCAAATCCAGTGGGTCTCTGCCAACTATTAGACACACCAAACAGTCCACACTTGATCTTTGACATGCCAGATGTGCTGGTGTTTGGCCATTTCGATCAGGGATGTTAATATTTGCTCCAGCATTGACAAGACTTCTCACCATGATTGGCTGATTGGTAATGACGGCGAGGTGGAGTGGTGTCTGCTTGAGGTTATTGCAAATATCCAGGGTAAGACACGACATGAGGCTTATGAGGTACTGTACAAGATGAACATTGCATTGTGCAATGGCAATATGTACAGGTCTGGCAAGTTACAAAGAAAAAGGATTAGTATTCAGGGAGGATATTATTATAGCTTGGCAAGCGGAGTTCCTGTTATATATGATCACGGCTAGTGACAACAACAACAACTTCATTTCGTACTACCTAATAATTATTATATGATTAAAAAAAAAAATTTAATTATTTAAAACTAAACCTAGAGTACTGGCTATTTAAATTAGCTAAAGCTAATCGAGCTAAATTGCACTAACAAAGGTATTAGAAATAGCTTAGGGACATTTTAAAATACATTCATGAAGGGTTAGAGACACTTTAAGTTGAGAGTGTACAAATCATTTTTGTTTAGAGAAAAATGCAACAAATAGAGGTGGGAGTGGGCTGAAGGCAGTTGCCAGGACAGACAGTAGTTCTTCTATGCATTTTTGCGACATTAAAGTAAGCAAGTTGCACTGTAAGTATGTGGTTGGTATGTGTTGTCTGTAAGTGGTTGGTATGATGCCAGTATGTTGTCAGTACGTGGTTTGCCAACCACTTACTAACAACATATTTACAGTGCAACTTCTTGGTAGGCTGTAAAACATGCAGTCCCTTTAATAGCATGAAAATCAGTTGATAAAAATTAATAGGCTATGTCGGGTGTGGTCAGAAAAATAATAACATTAAGAGGCCACTTGGCCAGAGAAAAGGGGCTTGCTGGTCAGACAGCTACATACAGCTAGCTTATATGATTTGTCATCTTTATCTTAGCTTAAGAAAAACAGGTTAACTGATCATTGAGGTAGTAGTAATAACCTGCTAATGCATTACAAATCCTTGAAATGACATCATTTAAGGATGATTATGCTAATGAGTTGGAAATGAATTAAGTAACTTATTTGTTAGCATGATTTTCAAATCAGGCTACTTATTTGTCAGCTAGGCATCTAATACGGCTATGCATTTTTACTCCTCATCATTTTGCCGAGCCTTTTCATGACTCAAAAATACACAGCCGTATTAATTAGATGCTTAGCCAGCTAATAACCTATATTTATAGCTACTTACGTGTCACCATCCACATCTTGGAGAGTTGCTAGGTGACACTCTGATGCCGATAACAGACTCATTGTTGCTATGTTGTCACCCATTAGTCTTGGTTCTGGACTTAATGGTATTGATCTTTTAACTTGTTCAACTGGCACTGTAATGTAATCAATAGTAACTTTGTCATATTTAATTGTATAAGTCTTTCTATAAATATAGAATTAGCTGAGAAAATCAATTGCTTCTCTCCACTCCAAGAGAGAGAGATATCTAGAGGTGGAGAGAGTGGGTGACTGATTTTGTCTGCATGGCTTAATTAATAATAGAATATTGTTTTAGATTTTGTTTGAAAAGGTAGACTCAATTTTGTGGTTTTCTTTTTTTTCCCTGAACTACCACTTGAGCTGTACATCTAATTTTCCCATATTTCCTTTATAAACGCCCCCCCCCCAAAAAAAAAAATGTTTTTGCACCAGCCCCATATAATGATGAGCAGTCCTTTTAAATTTGGTAGTTTTATTTTTATTAGGCAAATCAGGGGCTACGTCCGTAATTATATTGTTTTTTGATGTTTGTTATTACAGTAAAACAATATGTGCTGATTTCGACGACAGCACTGATATAACTACAACAAAGATTGGGCTTCCTGTTCTTTCAGATGTTGCGGGAAGTGAATATATAATGAGGGACTTCCCCGTTTTTGATTTCACGACATGCAAATTTGACTTAAATCGTGAAAAATGTGTGAAAGGGGAATTTCTCTTATTACTTTCACTTTAATAGGTTCACGAAACCTTTTATTTCGATCATATGGCCGTTACAATTAATAACGCAACCGAAAGAAACGTGTTCAACTACATTTTGTATGTTTACATTTTGAAATAAATAAATTCTAAAATTAATTGAATAAAGTCCGTCCGACTTTTTCAACACTTCCACAGGAATATGTAGATTAATATTGTGGAAAAAAAATCACACATGTATTACGTGATTTTATATATGTTGAGTTTATACATCGTATACATACCTTTTTCTGGTTCAACAGGGAGTAAACATAGTTTTTTCGCCGGTGGTATGAATTCTTTATCAATATTATTAGGTCCAGCAATTGTTTGCTGGTATTGTAGCAACAGCTGCGGGGATGGTAACTGTCGCACAGTCCCTCGTTGGCACTGCAAACCCGGAGAATTATACAATTTCTCTGACTTGATGAAAGTTCTTGCTGTAGATGTATTTGTAGGGTAACACGTTCTACTGGGAGAAAAGCTGCGAGCCACTGTTTGCACCGGGGTACATGCAGCAAGTGTCTGCTGAACAGATTTCGGTAAATTGGCTTCATGTTCTTCGGTGGTACTTTCCCTGTTTCTAGTCATTGGTAGAACTCGAGCTGTTAATTTTCTTTTGATCGTCTCTCTTGTTGAACTCGAAAGAACGTGATTGCCTTCTTGCCACCTTATGTTCCGTGTACTTTTTTCTATCTTGCCGAGACCGGAAATAGATCTAGATCCAACACTGAAATAGTGCGATATCTTCGGCCTTAGAATTTCAACGATCTGCTGTAAAGCATCAGGCTCCAACAAATTTCCATCTGTATTTGTGTTCGCCATGTTTATATATAGGTACAGTTCCTTTTGCTGTTCCAAAATTTAGCTTTAAGTCAGAATCTACGACCAATCATTTATCTGTCGGATATGCATAACCTATTCAAGTTGATGCAATAACGAAAGCGGAATCAGTGTCTATTTTTAGCCGGGTTTCCCTCTAAACCAATCAGAAGCGTTTATGAAGGGTAGGGGGTTCCCCCGCCATCGTAATAATCCATTTTCACCAAACTGATATGTTCCCCCGGAAACAAATAATAAAGGAAATAGTTTCGACCCAGAGTAGATGTAGTTCCACCGGTGTGCTGGAGAGCTTTGAGCATTTTATGTTATAAATAAAAAAGAATTCAGTCTTCTAAAAATAAACAGATCGGGTTTCTGAGTAATGCTTTCCAGTATTTTTAACATTCGAGGGACAGTCGACGATTAAATAACTTTTGCGCGTTAAACATCTATGAATAACCCTTTTTTTTTATCTCATATCTTATCTTACCTTATTACACACACCTAATTACACCAACACTGGCAAATAAAAAAAATAGAAAAGAAGACGACGTAAAGAGATCGATGGAGCGCCGCATGTTTTTATTGTCAACGTTCTCGAAATGAGGTGAATTTGTTATTTTATATTATTTTGTTTTATTTTATTGTTATTTATTTCATATTGTTATCAGTTCGGTGGCATATGCTGCCCAAATTGGAGGCCAGCTCTTGTCGCTGTATGTAGTATCTTATGATGATTGATATCTTAACGATGAATCCCACTGACAAAAACTTCAGAACGCAATGCGAAGGAAGATTTTCGATAAGATCGTAGTTGATCGGAAGGGGATTTGTGGTTGATACTTAGGCTCGCAGTTCAATATTGTTTGGTTAGGGTTTGTTGTACATTGTTTCGAAAGCCATGTCCTTTGTTATCATCTGCTTCGTTCTGCGCACTAGGTACTGACCCAAGATTTTGACAGAAATATAAAAGAAAGATTGTTTACACTGTACTAAATATTAAGAGAGAATTATTATTGCACCACGGCACGAAATAGTTGCAGGCGACACAACAATGCAGTGTCTCAAAAGTCTGAAATTTTAGATGGTTTAAACAAAATTTCTGGATGTCAGCGCTGCGGTGTGTGGGCGAATTGTGGAGGATGGTAAACTGCAGTTTCTATTGCTTTATCCATCCTCTTTTTAGCCTACATTTAATCTTCAGTTTTCTGTAGGTGTGAATTAGCTGATATTATTGAGGCGGGGGTTCTCCCATCAAATACCCTGGTCCACTCGGTTACGTCGGTCACTGTGGCCTCTGGAACCAGGGTACCCATCAAAGGGCCTGAGATTAAACTTTGTACGTGAAATTTATAATAACTATAAATATACCAACGATTACTCGTCACAGATTAATGGTCATTATTGGACGCTCCAATTTTGACGAGTTAGCAAAAAAGTGAAATGCAAAAATTCTTAACAAACAAAGTGAAATACAAAAAAAGTGAAATGTAAAAGTTGATGCCCCTTTCAAGCCACCGTAATTTCAGCCCTTACAGCACGGCGTTATCTTTGAGCGGATTCCGTATAAGTGGGAAAGTTACGGCAATGATTACCGCCCCGCGTCTCGTGCAATGTTGTTTTTGTTGTTGTTTCATTTAGTTTGACCAATCAGAATTTATAGTTACGGTATGGCACAGTTATCTACAAACGGTATACAGCTAATTCAAAAAGGTTGTCCCGGACAAGTGACATGCCAGACCGAAATGGATTGTGGTTATAACTGCATGTCTAGCTGTGCGAAATGAATAAACTACGGTGTTATTCGAAAATCGATCCGCAGGATAACACTAATATTCGTCTTAAAGTATTTGACCCAAAAACAAACGAACCAGGCACAAGACTTTCAGCTACAACCACACTTCATTTCAGTCTGGGAATGTCTGTCATACAGCTACAGTTTTTCCGTATTCAGACTTTCCCACTCACACGAAATAGAGGAACATCTCCCCAAAGACGTAATTTCCGAATACAAGAATTCCGTTTTGCCATCATTGATGCATGGATATATTCATGATGCATTTATGTATTTTGGGATTTTTCCCGCGTGAAATGTGCATTGTGCTCCAACGGGGTAAAAACACTTATGGAACTCGAAATGAAAATTAGTTCAGCCGGGTTATGCGGCCATGTCATGATCTTTTTTATTATGATCGTTCACTGAAAAATTAGAATCTGAAAGCACATCTGGTGGAACGGAGTCGAGAAACTCACTATAATAATGCTCCGAACTCATCGGACACCACGTGTCAGCTCTCCCCCAAATCGTATCGCCGGCACTGTGCATGAAGCGAATGATAAAAGGGTACTGCGATACAGAGTGTTTTTTTCTTCTAACACATCGGTACTTATTCCAGCTTCAAGTATATTCACTTGAGTTTGCACAGAGAAATACTGATTTTATGGTAAATGACCACGAATTCAGTCAGTAACTCAAGCAGGCAAAAATGAACTATTTGGTCTCCGAAGTTACCATGCACTTTTACCGGCCGGAAGACCGCTAACGTTTGGGGCGGACATGAAAGCTGTCCTTTGCTAATAGGTAAGGGAAGACGTTAGTGCAACTTAACATTATAAACCTTTTTCTAACTCCCCCGAAAAGGTTGTCACGGACAAGCGCCGACATTACCAGACCGACATTGAGTGTATTATAACTGCAGTTGTGCGAAATCAGTGGATAAACTACGTACGGTGTAATTCGAAAAACCGTTTCACAGTAGACCATTACAAAAAGTAATACTTATAAATATTCGTCTTAAGTTTTGACCCCAAAAACAAACGAATTCAGCAATTTTTCATCTACAACAACAATCCATTTCTTTTTAATGTCTTTATTTCTCAACCGGTAAAATACATACCGAGTCTTACAGTTTAAATCATTATATTAAATATTATAATACAACAATGTAATGTAATATATCATAATATAAGTTATAGTAAGTGTAATAACTGTCTAATTAAAGGGCCAAGTTATAAGTTATATCTGAAGATTAATCTATTTACAAACGTGTTCTTGAAGCGAGAGGTGTTTATTTTAGGCCACTGATTTCGGTCTGGGAATGCCGTTTTCCGTTTTCCGCGACAACCTTTTTGAACTAGGTGTATACAGAAATAAAGCCTCTAATTGTGGATTTGCCTTCTTTGAAAGATCTTTAATTTGCCTCAAATGCAGGTGAAGTTCATGGGACGACCTGTTCATGTTTTTACTTGTTAGCCGGCAGAATTAAGTCGTCATTTTTTATAGTTATACTAAATGAAATAAATATTCTTTTTTGTTTTGTTATAGCTGGCTATGTATTTCAGCATAGCTGGTGGGGGCCTGCTTTCAACTCCACATATACTCCCCACTACATTCATATATTTTTATACATACTGACTCTCAAACTCACATGTTTATTTTTTACGAAGGGAGGAAACCGGAGAACCCGGAGATAACCCTCGTGGCAAGAGAGAGAACAACACAACAAACAAACTCAACTCTAACTAACTCATACTACAACATTAACTACTTACTTTGACAGATACAATGTTAACTCCCTACAGTCGACGTGGCCTTTGTATCCCAAAAGAGACGGAGAGTCGGAATGGCGCTGCAAGTGCCAGTTAGCGCTTTGCCTCTAACCTGAGTATCAGGCCTTCCCCTCCGTGTTTTTTTCTTTCTTTTTCTCGGGGGAAAAGGTAAGCCTGATACCCAGGTTACTTTGCCCCTCACCTCTGTGGCCCCGATCTCCATATGCATCAGTTCAGTTTGTTAGTTTCTTGATATCTCGCCCTTGATGCTCTGAGGATTTTTCTCCGGGTTCTCCGATTTTCCTCCCTCCACAAAAACTAACACGCTAAATTCCAATTCGACATGTGGTTTATAGCCGGATCAGCCTCTATCAGTGGTTGTTTCGATCCGGTCCCGTTAAAAAAAAAAATGGGCTATTCGGCTGCGCCTCATGGGCTATTGACTCGTAGCCCATTCGGACTGCGGATCTAATTAATAATAATAATAATGTACAAATTTATATAGCGCTTAGATTATGTAAGATATTCAAAAGCGCTTTACATTAAGTTAAAGGAGAGTAAATATTTGAATGTACACACAAGGAGGCTAAAAAGGTAAAAGTTTAAAACGGATAAAGCATATGCTATTATCCGCTAATATAGACCCATTCGAAAAATGGCGTCTAATTTAAAAAGATATTGTCCTGGTAACGTGAACACGAGGCTAGTCAGTCCACACAAAAGCTTTTGAACGTGTAAGCGAGGCTAGTCAGTCCTAAACAATAGTTAATTAAATTGGACGCCAATTTTCGAATGGGTCTATAGTGATTGATAATAGGATTTATACGCCAGTCGCAGCATATGTAATACAACCAATTAAGGCGACCAAACAGAAGTACTACCACTTGTTACACAGTTCCCGCAGCTCAACAATAACACATCCACACATCGTTCCAAGCAACGAGAACTCTTTATTCTATAATTACACAGCTATATTTCGTAATAGTTTGACATACGACACTTCGATTACATTACTCTGTACACGGCACTTCCGGCGTGTCAGATAACCGGAAAAAAATACCGTTAGAAATAAAATCCCTCCCACACAATAGTTTAAAAAAACAATACAAATTATTTTTACTTGAAAACCAGGCCTAAAGTACTGTTTAAAACACGAACAGCAGTGTTTTATCAAGTTTAAAAATTCGAGGGCGAAGCCCGACCGACGACCCTTCCGACTGCTTGTACTAACTCTTGTCCACTACTCTACTAGTACGCTAGTTGAAATCACTGCCATCAAAAAAGAATAATAAGCCATCTATCGAATAATGAGATACAACAGTCAAACGGTAAAAAATACTTGCTAATGAAGTTTGAAAAGAAACGTATGTAAATTGTCGGTTTTGCATTCGCATGAGAAGACATGTCACTCATTGTTCGTCTTTCATCAGGGTATTCCAAATCTCGTACGCCTCTCGGGTTTCATTTGTTTTCTCAATATTTGGAACCCCTGATGAAAGACTACAATTCGTGTTTGACATAGTTCGTCAGCGTTTCCATATAATTATGTATCAATATTGTAAATAAATTCTTCTTCCTATTAATATTAATTCCAGCCGCTTACTACTCAAGCAAACTTGTACAATAGATATTTATGTATTTCCTGTGCTCCAAATATCCTCATTTATTTTTCTTGTGATAGGGGTCAACTAGAAAGCCTATGGCTCCTTTGACCTCTATGCACATTCTTGAAATTCATAACTATTTTATTATTACCGTATCTCTCTTTTTCTTTCTACAATTATTTTCTTGTGTAATTATCTTTATAAAAAAAATAGTGCAAAATAAAATGAACCAGTGATGAACTTGAACTTGAACCGGGTGCTCGATTTGTATACTAATTCTAAGGGTTAACCCACTGACATACAAATCCATAATGTAAATCCGTATTGAAAGAAAAAGATATTTAAAAAGTTAAAAATATTAAAAAGTTCAAAAATGACGATCAATTGCTTTCTTAAACTGAAGATAGGGCTTCAATTGGATCTTAAAAGAGTCAACGTTACTGCAGAGTCTAATAGTCAGGGGTAGAGAGTTCCATACTACAGGGCCTGCATGGGCAAACGCTCTGTCACCAAAGGTCTT
This sequence comes from Actinernus sp. WN-2022, assembly GCA_030867875.1. Taxonomy (NCBI): domain Eukaryota; kingdom Metazoa; phylum Cnidaria; class Anthozoa; order Actiniaria; family Actinernidae; genus Actinernus; species Actinernus sp. WN-2022. Next base: position 35,300,679 of record JAOWCC010000064.1, read on the forward strand.
GCATTTTGTTCGAGGAGCCGGCAAGAGTAGATGCCTATCATCTGATCTTAAATGATATGAGCTGACAGGCTTACTTAATAGTAGTTCCGAGAGTGTAGTTCGGCGCCATGCCGTTCAGACCCTTGTATGCAAGAGGAGCGATCTTGAAATCAATCCGATACTTAACAGGCACAAGGTGAAGCGTTATATTCCCTCGAAGAAATTAAGCGCCATACTAACGACGATGATGTTTGGGTAATTCATTCTGGGAAAGTTTACGACGTAAGTAAGTTCTCAGAACGGCACCCGGGTGGCAAGGATATCTTACTGCAAAACTCTGGTCAAGATGTTACCGAGCTAAATTATGAGCAATGTTGATACTCACAAACACAGCAAGATCGCGTACGGTTGGTTACCGCAGAAATATATAATCGGCAAAGTAAAAGAAGAGGTATAGGTTTTACCATGTACCTAGAGAGTTGTTCGCGTTTGAAACATATTGACATGACGTTTTCATAGTTATTTTCTTGAGTTTCAATATAACTTAAAAGTTAAATTTGATCTGATTCGAATAAATATGCATAATATAGGACATACTGTATATCACTTATCAGTTCGCGAATGGCTACCAGTGGAGGTGAATCAAGACAGGAGTGATATGGGCAAATCTCGGTATTATAAAGCATGCCACTCTTGCGAGTTACAGTAATCCAGGTGTGACATCACAAAGGCATGGACCAGCGTCTTGCAAAAAAAAATGGTTGACTCAACAGACAGGAATTTTCTTATATGTCTGATGTCACATTGTAGAGGCCTCTGAATGCTTTACTGCAAACCTTTCCCACATGAACGTTCATAGACATGCGGTTGTCAAACCACAAGCCCAAGTTCCGTACACTTTTCATAGGCTCGATGTCAGAATCACCAACCTTGAGAGAGTTGATGGTGACTTTAGACAGCTGCTGACGAGATACGATGATCAAAAATTCTGTTTTAGTGTCGTTGAACATCAGCCCATGAGAAACTAACCAAGCACGAACATCATCAATACATTCCTCGATAACTTTCACTGCTTGATCTTGAGCAGCTGACGACTCCGGCCGTAATGAGAAATAGAGTTGCGTGTCATCGGCATATCCGTTAACAGATGGGAGGTGCTTGCTTACCACCTGGAAGAGTCGAGAAGCGTACAGCAGGAAGAGAACTGGCCCAAGGCAGCTTATCTGAGGAACCCCACACTTTAGATTGAAAGCTTTAGAGAACTCTTGGTTGACGAGTACACGCTGTTTTCTACCAGAAAGATACGACTTGATCCATTTAAGCGCATCACCGACAACACCAAAATCCGACTGCAATATGACCACCATATCCCATGGTCGATCGTATCAAAGGCCGCGCTCAAGTCGAGGAGAACAATCATACAGATCATATTAGGGAGCACGAGCACGACTTTTAGACTCAAAATACTGATATCTGTTGCAAGAAAGTACAGATCTTCCATTTCTACAAAACAATGCTGCGGGCACGAGAACAAGCTACTAAGACTATTTGTTTGTTCATATATATTTTAAAGCGTTCGTCGATTGTAAAAAGTCGTACTCGAATCTAAAGCTCCCTCATGTACTCATTCAGCAACGCGTCATCTCTCTTAGATTGACTCATTATTATCATCAATTGTCAAAATCGCTAGAATTGATTATAATCCGTCATCATTCTAAGACAAACCCTAACCCGAACTACAAACCAAACCCTAACCATCGGACGAGTTCACGGGTAAATCGCCTACGCGGCTCCGTTTATCCGCGGCTGTTCTTTCTCTAGAAAACCTCTGGAATTAGGGTAAAGATTTATCGCCAATCAGTCAGATTTAGCCGGTAAAAAAAACGAGTGGGGGACTGGAACCGAGTCAGTAAAACTAATGCAATTACCCTATATCATTATGACGTCACGGCTTGTTTATTAGGGGGTCAGAATCGACTTGAAATTTTGAACTAAATCTGCTCTGCTGAGGAAATTGTCAGCTGTATCAATGTTTATCCCACAATATTTACCGTATTTGGTGGCTGTTACCGGTATTCTACGTTCTACAAAATGCATTTGATAGCGACTTCCTTTGTGTTGTTGCTGTTTTGTCCCCCTCCCACGACCGTGATCCTTAGCGTTTAAACAATAGATTGTTTTGATTTGACGTCATGATGATATAGGTCAATTTATAATAACTAGTCAAAGTGAGCATTATTTTTCAAAAGAACAGATCAAAGTTAGCTAAGTCTGGAAAGTTTGGTGAACTTTCGCTCAATATTGACGATGCTAGAAGGCATCAAATATGTAATTTTTCCCATACAAACTCTCCTATTTTTTAACGTTGCATTGTCCGGCTCCAAACCAACTCGTGCCATGCGCCCTGGCCTGGCTCTTGTCACCAGTTCCCCTCTATCACCCCCTGATGTTTATTTGTTGCCATGACGTCGGTAAACGTCTGTATTATGCGAATTACTGTCACATGACATACTCAGTAATGGCGGAGGTACACAACTTGAGAGGGACAACTCGGACAGAACTCTGACCTAAAATGACTGCAATCTCCTTAAAGATAAATCAGTTAGATAGTTTGAACCTTTACAAATGGACGTAAAGATGTATGGAGGTTCTTCGACATCTGCAACAGGAACATACAAACGTTTTTCAGTACAGGGGACAAGCTCTTCGACGACGCGGGGACGACTCGCGGGTTCAATCAGCACGACAACTTCTGGAACAGCAAGAACTAATGCCACGAGGGAAAGGCCTACAGATTCTTATTCCAGCTCATATGCAGCAGGGACAAATGGTTATTCAACCAGAAGTAATAGGCAACTTCCAGAAGGACCGGGACCTTTGCCAAATAGATACTCGCATGATAGAGATGTTCGCTATGTTTCGTCCACACACAAGAGGGACGAACAACTACTGCAAAGGAATGGTTACCCCGCTAAATCAAACTACGATCGAGATACTCAGTTTATGCGAAGGAAAGTTTCTAATGATTCAGGTTATGGTAGTCCTAGCGTCAAATCTCAAACAGGCTTCACGTCTTCTACTTCTAATACAACGAGTGCAGTCATGAGTAAACCCAGTTACAATTATTCTCTAGCCGGTAGAAGGTCAAAATCGTTTTCAAATATACACTCTACTTTTGCTGAGCTTTCTTTTACTAATGATGATCAGAAAGGCAAGGGTGCCTCTAGTATAAAGGACTCGTCTTCTCGGAGCTACGAGGCTAGCGGTAATCAAATGGGTTATCGATCAAATGGAATTTCGTCGAGGACGAAGACTTTAGAAAGTCTCCCCAAAGCGAGCGACACCAGTTCAGTGTACATGCAATCCACTTCACAATCAGACTACAGAGCTTCTTTAAATCGCGTTAGAAATTCTACTAATAACACTTCCAGCTCTTCAGAGAGTTCATCCAGTCAAATATCTGGAATGAGCCCATCAACGAAGAAAAGTGGCTCGATTCTGGATTACAACGAATGTACGGTGGCCCATAAGGGCCATGCCACTTTGTCTTTTTTTGCCACTTTTTTCGCGACTTTTTTCGCGACTTTTTTTGCCACTTTTTGCGCGACTTTTTTAGCCACTTTTTTACCCACTTTTTTCCCCACTTTTTTCGCTACTTTTTTCGCTACCTTTTTCGCGACTTTTTTCGCTACCTTTTTCGCGACTTTTTTCGCGACTTGAGTTGGCAACCACTAGCATCGCGGGCTCAGTAAATCCAATATGGCGACAGAGAAGACGCATGAGTCTGTTGAAAAGGTACACAATGATGATTTCTTTACTTGTTTTTATCGTTGCATTCACTTAAACTTACGTACGACTACAATATCGATTATAAGTTGCTGACCGTAATGTCCGTAACGCTTCCTGTAATGTCCGTAACGCTATACTTTTGCAGTAGCAACACAATCAAATAAACCTTTTGGAAATTTATCACTGTAGAACAAAACTTTGACCACTAGCCCATTCACAAAAAATACTTGTTCTCTAAAGACATCTCAAAATTCACAGGAATCTGGCTTTTAAAGAAGTGAACAAAAAGTCTGGTTGTTTTAGTTGTAATGTCCGTAACGCATCTTTAAGTCAATGGCACAGACACCTTAATATCTGCACTCTTTTTTCTTTCCTGCCAATTAAGGGAGGGAACTCCAAGGTATAATGTATTAAACAAAAAACAGCAAAACCATGCATGTCCTGGGCAGTGCAGCAATTATAAGTAGAAAAATTATGTCTGAGTGTAATGTCCGTAACGGTGGAATGGACCAAAACAAGAAAAATACAGTTGGGGTGGCTTCATTTCATTGAAAGTGAGAAGAAATTACAGTCCATCAGAATGATTAAAGGAGGAGGATCCAGGGAAGTTGATATGGCCCTCTCAGCCACAAAGGATGATGTTATACAAGCATGCATCAACTTATTCTTTCCAAATGGTGAGAGTACATTTGCAGGCAATGCTGCCAACATGGAATTTGGACTTGCTAACTTTAAGAGGGAGGACATTGAAAGCCATGTTAACTTGAGTGGGAGAGATGTTCCTTTCACAGTAATAAATTATGCGGAAGCCCACAAAACAAACAGAATTAGACTATACTTAACATCTAAGTGTAAACCGGAAGGAGTTGCATATGACGACACATCCAATAAGAGTAGTAAGGAAAGTGAATGGGAGCCAAAGTCCATGCTTGAGATGGAACAAAGTGAAACTATTTGTGATAACCTAATTGGAACATCTGAACAACGGCAGGTCATCAAAACTGCGCAAAACAAAGCTTTTGAAGAGTCACTAGCAAATGACAAAGCCAAGGAGGATGCTAAGCATAAAGCCCTTGAGACAGAGATCCATGATATTCAACGTAAAGAGTCACTGCAGAAAGCAAGATCTCTTCGGGTTCCCAAAGAACCCAGCCCAAATCAGCCTAGTGTCACAGTTCAAGTTCGGCACCCAGTTATGGGTTTAATAAGATGCAGACTTTCTCCTTCAGCTACGATTCTGTCTGTCTATGATTGGGTAGGATCGCTCTCAAGAGATCCAGAGTATTTTGAACTGTATTCTCCTCCTGCTGAGTTCTTGGCTCCTAATGTTCCAGTCCTGCAGGCTGATAAGCACTGTCACCCTTTTCATGGTGGAATGTGAGAGCCCTCCCTCGATCGATGATGATGATGATGGAACTGTTCAATTTAAAGGATTTGGCCAGTTGCTGAATAGTAGTACAGACACAACCTGCAACCTAATGGATTCTATTATTGAAGGTGGATCAACTTGTGACAAGTTTTCTTTCAATGTGGAATGTGTAAGTGAACAGCCACCAGAAAACTTCATGGAAGAAGGATCTTCTGCTGGAGAAGATGAGGCTGCAACTGTTTGTGACCCAGTGTGAGTTGAACTTCATTCTGTAATTCTCTCAATGAGTCACTCAATGAATTTGTTTAATATTTATTTACAATATAAAACCCATGTTCACTGCTAAAGAAATAATAAGTAAACATACTGCAGTGGAATGCAATTGCCCCCTCTGTTCAAAAAATATTTCAACAGGTGAAGTGAAATGCAATGGAATACAATTGCCCCCTCTGTTAACAAAATATTTCAACGGGTGAAGTGAAATTTTACTATTTCTTCCTCCAAATTAAGACAATTCTAGATCTGTGTTTGCCAGAAAAGCTAGATTTTCCATGTAAACTTTTTTGCAAGTTACTAAAGTAGTACATGCGCTATATTGTAGCAGCGTTCTCCCCAGACTTTTTCCCCAATGTTGTTAATTCGTTAGTATTCATACAGGTTGCAGCTGGGTTCCCAGAATGCAATGATGCACTGATCTGGATACACTTCCTGTAAAGACCACTTGAATTGTAGTTGGGATTGACATTGTTGTTCCATAATGAAGAATTATTGTTTTATAGAAATTATCGAAAGTACTTGAAGACAGTATGAGCAGAGCTGCTCTCTGCAGTAAGTTGAATAAGACAACAGACTCTGTAGTATGCAACATTCTCCTCTGCTGTCACATCTATTTTATATATTTCTACTTTTGAATGCATTCTTATACATTTTGTAAATGAGGTCTTTTAAATTTCAGAGAGGCAAGTAACCAAAAAGGGGCACAAAAGCAGGTAAGTAAGTAAGTAAGTAAAACTTTATTTATACACGCTTGCCCCGTCAACTATTAGATAAAAAGCTGGTTTCCACAAGGGGCGTGTGGTTACAAATTCATAAAAATTTAAACTATTAATTTAAAAGTTATACTGAAACTACATTAATACTAACGACTAATAATAATAACTACTATACATTAATAATAACTACTCTAATTTATTACTATAAAAACCTTTACTAAATAGAATCATGTAAAAGTGTGAGCATTAATTCTGCTAGTAAAGATAGATAGGGAGTCAGATTTTTGAATGGCTTCAGGAAGCGAATTCCATAATTTACCTCCGCTATATGAGAAGCTTTTCTTGAGATATTCCGTTTTTGGTAGTGGTAACTGCAGTGAGGCAGAGGAGCCCCTGAGGTTATATTGAGTTGTATTCTTCTTACTCGAGAACAGATCTGCAAGGCAACTCGGAGCTAAGCCATTGATCACTTTATACATTTGTTTTACTTTTGACTTTGCTCGTTGAGTTTCTAGAGTTTCCCAGCCTAAGGCATTTAAAGCCTCTATGGCAGGGGTATCGTTACTCATATTCATAATTAGTCTTGCAGACCTGTTCTGGAGTTTCTGAAGCCTATTAGAGTGACCTTGACCAAAGGTATCCCATACCTCACTACAGTAATTAAAATGAGGCTGAACTAATGCGTTGTATATGCTGACTAGAGTGGCTATTTCAACAAAATCTCGAATTCGTCTCATGGCTCCTATTCCTGAGCTGACTTTTTTGGCAACATTATCAATGTGCTTGTCCCAGGATAGATGTTGGTCTATTTCAACGCCAAGAACCCTACTATGGTAAACTTGTTTCAGAGTTTTATCATCAATCGTAATACACGGTTGAGATTGAAGGGTTCTAAGGTTATAATGCGAGCCAATTAACAAAAATTCCGTTTTTGCGACATTTAAGCTTAATTTGTTTGCTAATAGCCACTCCTTTACACATTCAAGGTCGTCGTTCATGGCCGTCTCAACTTCCTCTATAGTATTTCCAGATGTCGTTAGGTTTGTGTCATCTGCAAACAGCCGAGGAGAAGCCCGACTAAGACACTCTGGTAAATCATTTATATATAGAAGGAAGAAGAGTGGGCCAAGAATAGAGCCTTGGGGGATACCGCACGTAATCTGACTTTCCGAAGACACTGCTTCATTCAGCTGGCATTTTTGCTTGCGGTTAGTTAAGTATGATAGTATTAAGGATAAGGCATTGCCGGTGATACCATATAGTTCCAACTTGCGCAGTAAAACACTATGATTGACCGTATCAAATGCCTTTTTTAGATCCAGAAATACAACCAAATTAAACATTTTCCGATCCATGTTTACAAACCAGCTGTTTGTGCTATCCAAAAGAGCTGTTCAAAGCAGTTGAGTGATGTCTCTGAAAGCCAAACTGATGCTCAGAAAGTATACTATTTGATGTGAGATATTCATATAACTGTTCAAACATAATTTTTTCCATTATCTTACTAATTACAGGCAGAATGGAAATTGGTCTGTAATTATCCGCTGCGTTTTTTCCCCCTTTTTTAAAAAGAGGCAAGACCCTGGCTATTTTCCACTCGTCTGGGAAACAGCTCGAAATAATGGCATTGTTGAAAATATGTGTAAGTGCCGGGGAAATAGCAGGTGCTGCAATTTTTAACATTTTTCCAGATATTTTGTCAATGCCTGTTGCTTTAGAATTAGAGAGACTACTCAAGAGCTTGAGTATCTTTTCATTAGATATCTGCTTAAAGCGTGATATGTTAGATTGGCAAGGCTTTACAAACTGCTCAAACGTAGCGATAGAGTCGGCCATTGAGTTGGCCAAATTTGGGCCAATATTGGAAAAATAAGTATTGAAAGCTTCCACTATTTCATCAGGAGAATTAATTTTAGTATCGTTGACCTTGAGTTCGTTTACAACAGTTTTACTGGAAGTGCGCCCAAGCAGATCATTAATTGTTTTCCAGGCCTCTTTAGGATTATTATGTTGCTTAGCAATCTTGTTGCGATAATAGTTGGACTTGGCCTGACGCAAAGCAATGTTAACCTCATTTCTGGATGCTTTGTAGTCATCCCAATCGGAACATAATTTGGTCACCATTGCCTTGCGTTTGTTTTTATCTCTCGTAATAATTAATTCTTTTATCTCTCTGGTCAGCCATGGGACATTAAACGATCTTTTTCTTTTGGATTGTACTGGGGCATGCTTGTCTAACACGTCTAAGAATATATCTTTCCACGCGGCCCACATCGTGTCTGTGTCAGGACTTAAGACAATTTGTTCCCAGGGCTGAGCAAAAAGGTCTTCAACAAAACATTTCTGGTTAAACCTTTTCATGTTTCGTATTTCAATTGTTTTGGCCTTGATGCGCGTACTTTTATAAGGATTTATCTTTCTTATCCCATAAATTAAACTATGGTCACTTATTCCCAAGTGTATTACGCCTGAGGAATTGATTTTGTCTGTAGATGAAGTTACAAAGTGATCAATGAGACTTTTTGATTGAGGTGTTATGCGCGTGGCTTCAGTTATCAATTGAGAGAGTTGATATGTCTCGTAAATTGCTTTAAGTCTTTTGGCTTGACAATCAGAATTTTTCTTTAGCAAACAACAATTCATGTCCCCAAGGATCACGTGCTCTTTGTTTTCATCATCTACTGTCTTAATCATTTTTTCAAAACTAGTAAAAAATTCGCACGGAGTGTTGGGCGCTCGATAAATAGCGCTGACAATAAATGGTCGGCTATTTGGCTTGCAAATTTCCAGGGAAACACCCTCAATATCAACAGGAATTATCTCATTTCTAATTCGGTAGTTAATGGAGCTTCGAAGAAAAATACAAACACCACCGCCAGTCCTTGATCGGTCTTTCCTTATGATATTATATCCACGGATTCCTACCTCGCCATCCGAAATCGAAGAATCAAGCCTAGTTTCACATAAGCCAATAAGATCGAACGACTGAAATAATTTGGATATACGAATTTCATCGACGTGTTTTAGGAGGCTTACAATATTAAGAAAAGCCATTTTAAACCCCCTTGCTTTTGGGCCATTAGGAATAAAGCTTTCATCAGATAATGTAATATCTTTAGAAATTAAGCTAGGTTCGGATGGTGAATTTATGCTCACACTTTTGGCCGATCAATTATTAATAAGAGAATTAAAATTGTTCTGCAAAGCTATACTACCTGCGGGGTTTAAGTGTATGCCTTTCGCGTTGAGGTGAAATGCTTTGATATTAGAGTTTGCGGCAAATTCCCAGCCATTCTGGTTACAAAATGAGCGCAGTATGCGATTGGTTTCTCTTACCCTGTTATTCATGTCATTCGAGTCAGTTCTTGTTATAATGCCTGATACTGCGATGCTCGTGTTAGGAGATTGTGATTCTATCTTGTGCGCCAAGTTAGTAATCCCATCTGCGACTATCTGCGGCTCAGAGCTGCGAAGATCGTTAGTACCAATATGCAATACAATCTTGTCAGGCTGTTTACGGAGTAGTGGTTTCACAAAGTCGTTCATATCTTCCACAGTGGCACCAGCAAATGATTTTACTGTGACGCGTTGTGAAGTATTGGACAGCTCCCAGCCTTTAACGTACTTGATAATTGAGTCTCCTGCAATAACGACGTCAAATTTCGATTTTCTCTCTTCATTATCAACTGTCGGTGGCGATTTTTGCTTAGTAGATTCGCCGGATACATTTGATTTCTGTGCACTTCGATTCTGTTGACGCTTCCATTTGTTATTGTTGGATCCAGCATTATTTCCTTGCTTGTTTTCTGGTATTTCAGGAGAGGTTGGAGGGTCTTTATTCGCTTCTGCTGCTCGGTTTCCAAATGATTTGTTGCCTTGATGGCTCTGATACAGATCTTTACTTATGATGGAGACAACGAGCTTCAGAGAATCTCTCTCTTCTGTTAGATGCTGTAATTTATCCTTTGATAATTTAAGTTGGTCCCTCAGTATTCTATTTTCTTCATTCAATTTCTGCGCTTTCAGGCGGTCGTTGTTGTTAGTGTGAGGTGTTGGTCCGAACAAATCTTTTAGCTCAGCTATATCATGTTCGAGGCGATCGTAAAGTTTCTTGAAGTAGTTGTGGCTTGGACACGAATGGTGTTTTTGATTATTATATCCAGCATCGTTGTTGTCAGCAACTTCGTGTACATCTGGCTCGATATTTTCGCTTAGCGGTTGGCTTCGGCTGCCATTAATATTTAAATTTTGGCGGGAACCACCGTTAAGTTGCCCATCGGTATGATTTGGATTCTCAAGGTAGTTTTAATGGATTTACCTATGTACATTCTGTAACTACCATAGAATCCGCTGGATAGTCCCTAGGTACTCTTCATCATAAAGGGTCTTTAGGGTCTGTGTTTCGTGTACTTGAACATGTACATGCACATGCAGGAGGATTATATACACATTTCTCAGACTAATTATTTATTCAAACCATAAAATATGTAATAAACAAATTAGGCTTGTGAATCAAAATAATATCAAGCTCTTAACATGTAATAATCTATATGCAATTACCACAAGAAAGCATTACATAACTACCCTGAAGTACATGTATGTATTTCATAGTATGAAAAGCTAGACTAAGTACATGTACAATGTAATGGGCATTGAGCAGAAAGGGCTGGGGTTGTTAATTAACACAAGGATGCAGTGATTATCATGCTAAATGTCTTCTAATCAAGTGTAAGTAATCCAACCTGGAGCTCATCTTTAAATTTAAGCAGCTGGATAATTGTGTACTTTAATATCCTATACATGTTTATAAAAACAAGCAGCATTTCAGGCAGCATCAGGTTTTTTTATTCTTTTGTGTAACAGGGACGGTTATAATAAAATTGTGTGCTATATGTATCATAACACGTTTTAGAGTACATGTATTTAACAGTAGTCCATTTTTGTAACAAACCTATATACTGCTTCCTTTAATTACTGGTGACTGAGGCAACATTCCACTTGGTAGTACATTGTATGCATCATTTTGGCCATTTTACCAAGCGAACAGGTTAAACGTTTTGATAATCAACATCACTTAACAATTAATAATTATTACCTAGAATTAACTTTTATCAACAAACGTTAACAGAACATAGGCATACAAAATCCACACTTTTCTGACATAATGGTGTACTACCTAACAAATGCTGGAAACAAACATTAATTTTATTTAAGATTGAAACAGCAACCATTAATAGCTCAGGACAATAATCGAAGGGCTGTGTGCAAAAAGGGCGTAAGTGTCTCCTGATCACATTCTAAATTGTCCTTCAATTTCTTTGTTTTCTAAGGGAGAATTTAGAATGTGATCAAGAATCACTTATGCTCTTTTTGCACACAACCTGTCAATTATTACAAGTAATAGACAAAGTATTATTGTAATTCACAATTTTTGAGTGTTAGCATAATTATATACATGTACCCTGGGTTCCAGAGGTTCTTCTGAAGGTTCTAAAACTAAGAGGTTTTTCTAAAGGTCATAAGACTAAGAGGTTAACGTCTGGCACCCAGGGTAATATACATGGATACATTGTAATTCAACATAATTGTAATTATCTTATTCTTTGTTTCAAGGAAAGAAGTGGTTGCTATGCTCCTGGTCGTAGGTTTAGGGAGATGCTTAACAATGGGGAGTTCCAGTGGGTGAACAAATCAGAGGTTGATATGTCAACTAAATGGATTCTAAATTTGCAAAATTATGTGGGTACTACATGTAGTATTTTATATGCAGTTAACATAGATTAAATATCCAGCTATGGGAATGACCAATAATCCTAGATGTGTTGAGGTTAATTTGGAGGTTCAGTGCCCAGGCTGTAAGTAAGGTCAGAGCTTCAGAGCTTGGTTGCCAGGCAACAGTGGCAACCAAACAGCCCTGGCAGCACACTGGATCACATGGGAGTGGACAAACTAGACAAAAAGGGGAGGGAGGGAGAAAGGAAAAAGCACCAATACTAAATGACTGACAAACACACTTCCAAAATTTATACAGCACTCTGAGTCCCAGCACTTGAAAGTGACATGGGCAAATGCGAAAACTGCAAAAACTAGGCAACACAAACTAGAAAACCCTGTATGAGACTCGACCCAATTCCTTTGTGGTGCACCAGAAGTAGACCACTATACGCTGGCGAATTTAACCATGTGTAAATTGCATTTAGTCTAGAATATTGGTACATGTATATACTTCATGGTAGTGTTTTGTTCCATATACATGTAGTCTCCCTGCATAATCATTTTCTCTACTGTTTTACAGTATACATGTATGCAGGGAGACTATATGGAACGAAACACTACCATGAAGTATATACCAGAATATTTGTCATATTACAAATCAAGAGTGTTTTCACTACTGACAATCCAAATCTGTAAAAAAAGGTAGAAAATAATAAACTTTGTAAAGCTTTCATGGATTTTGATGCCTTTACGTAATCTTAATTGCTCTCTTTTGACCATTAATTAGGCTTTGCATAACTCAATCAAATTTAATGGGATATGAAATTCCGAGCATGAAAGCATAATTTAAACAATAGTGATATAAATTAATAAGCTTGGTAGGTATGTACATTGTAACAATAGCTACGTTTACACTAGCCTGCTCTGGAGTATCGGAGCATGTAGCGAGCTGAGATTAGGGGGATAATTGGGGCTCCAATCCCCTTAATCTCCGCTCGCTGCGCTCCGATACTCCAGAGCTGCAATGCAGGCTACATTTACACCCTCACAAAGCATCATGGCCAACAAAGAGACTTTAAACAGCACATAGAATTAAACTATTTTGACTTCCAATAGGGTTAGGAGCCTCTGCAGCATCCCAGTTTACACAAATTTTATTAGAATACTGGCCCCCTCCACACACACACACCCCCCCCCCCCCAAAAAAATATATATTTCTGTCTGTTGTTACATTGATTACATAATTTCACAGTTTTAACTGGGACTTAATTTGCATGTTAAATTTTTCTATAGGAAGTAACTGAAGACAATGATATCAAAAGTGATGTGCAGAATAACTCAACCCTCTTTTCTGAACTCCATCTACAATCGAGTCAAGATCTGCCTGAATCTGTTAATGAGGTTGAAGTAGAGGAAATTCCAAGTGAAACTACATGTACAGACACCATGTTACGGTATGTGTGTCACTCCTCATAAACATCATTAGGTTGGTACATGTAGCAAACCAAAACAACAGGGGATAATTGCTAAGCTATTTCATGTGTGTCATAAAAACAATAACCTACACTGTACATGTACTTGTGGCATTGAAATATACACTAACATTTGTCTGTGGATATTATCTGTTTGGAGAAGCAAACAGTTTCCAAGAGCGAAGTTCTAGGAAAACTAAGTTTGGAGGAACAGATAATGTCCAAGGTCATACATGTATATCAGCCAGCTCATATTTCAAAGTATTGTACATTAGTATATACAGTACAACACGGGAACCTACATAGATCATGCAATGTGATTGGCTCGCTATCTCGGAATAATGAGCAATAGCCACCTACAAAACTCGGGATAATTTTGAAACAAAATGGCACGCGTAAATTCACGTTTCGCAATTGTTTCCGATGCGGAAAGTTTATAAATTCAAAAAAATGCAGTGCCCAAAAGCACTAAAAAAGCTACAAAATATGGCCTTCGAGTGTTTGAAGGTAAAATGTTTGCATAAAATGTACAAAAGCAACTGTCACAACTTGTTTTGCCATAGAAAAAGCTTTATTTACAAAAGTTGTACTCAGTTTGTATTATATATTTTTATTTCCGTAAACAAATGGTGTTCCACTCATGCATCCATAGCTTTTCATGACCTTGAGTGTAAATCGCTTTCTTTTAGAACATGTGGGAACCTCAATCTTCTGTTTGTTACATGCTAGCTGTTTGGCATCAACATCTACACTGTTTTATCTACTTTTAGAACACTGAGGATAAGAAGAGCACGAGTTATGCATGACATCATACAAGAATTCATAACAGAAGACATCATGACCAGTACTTTGAAATTTGTAATGGTCGATGAAAGAGGAAATGATGAACAAGGTGTGGATACTGGAGGAGTTTATCGAGATGCCATTGGCTGCTTTTGGAAGGAATTTTATGATTCATGCACCCTTGGTGAAGGAGCAAGAGTCCCCACACTCAGACATGACTTCCAGACAAGAGAATGGGCAGCCGTTGCACGTATACTCGCCAAAGGGTATTTGGATCTGGGATACTTCCCTTTCATGATAAGTCAAGCCTTCATTATCAGTGTTATATTTAATGAGAACTCAGTTTCTGAAGAGATTCTGCTGCAGTCTTTTAAGAAGTATGTCGCAAAGGATGAAAAAGAGGTTGTCTGTGAGGCTCTTAATGGCAACTTAGGCGAAGGGGGAGATACCAGTGAGCTGATTGATTTCCTTGACCGTTTTGGTTGCAGGAAACTTCCAACACAAGATAATGTGAAATATCTTATTTTGGAAGTGGCACACAAAGAAATAATTCAGAAAGCACAATATGTAGCCGATTCATGGAGAGATGTCCTGCAGACGAGCATGAAGGAAAAGGAAGCATTGTCCTCAGTCTTGGGACTGTGCGATCTATACAAAAGTGTAGAGCCGACAAACAAGAAAGTCCTTAGTTTGGTACAGGCAGTCCCTCACACCAATTCCCAACGAATGGCAGTTGATTATCTGAAACGCTTTATTAGGGGAATGGAAGAGTCAGAACTGAAATCGTTTTTGAGGTTCGTGACTGGAGCAGATGTCATCTGTGTGAAGTCCATTGTTGTGGAGTTTTCCACACTGGAAGGCCTGGCAAGGCGACCCATTGCTCATACATGTGGGTCTGTGTTGGAGCTACCATCTACATATGACACATTCCCTGAATTTCGTGGGGAGTTCACTAATATTCTAGCCAAAACAAAGTGGCAAAATGACATAATGTAACTGTCTTTCAGAATTCTTGCTCCATGATAGTACTTTACTGTGGAAGATGTTCTGTGTATCCATTGCACATTTAGGTTTGTTGAGTTTTCTGCAATTGTTAACACTAAATACCCAAGTAGATGCATAATGCAGTACTGTGCAGTCATCTATGATTTGGGCTAACGATGTAGTGTTGTTATGTTTATGTTGTAACCGAGACTCTTCAGTCGAGAGCTCTTTCGATAAACATATTTGCAGTTGCGCAAATTTGTGTCACCAAGAGGTTGTAAATCTCACATTTGACAAATGTACTTTTTGCATGCTTGTTTCCTTTTTGGTTACTATGAGTCGTGTCTCAACTGCTGCACTCATTAGTTGTCCAAGGCAATTGACACTCGCAAGTAGTGTGTAATACATGTCCATGCAATTGCCATGTGTACATGTAGCTTCCTCAAGAAATGCTGTAGTTGTGGTTGTATGGTTAATTAGAGGTTCTCAAAAATGAACAGAAGGCAATATATTTGACGTAATTGGACTTTGGCAACTAATAAGTGCAGTTCAGTGACTGTTCACAAGGCGGCTATGGTGGCTAGGAAACAGTAGTATTCCCATGTTGAGTCTCGCACTAACAGGATCAGTGATGTGGGAAATAAATATTTATATTCTCCTAGCATTGAACATGCATGGCAGCCGTGTGAAAAGAGTGTATCAAACAGAGATATATGAGGTCACCGTGCTTAATGGCCTTGTACACCCTATGTACATGCATGACCTGTCAAAACAACGGTACTTTTATAGGACAATTTAAGAACATTCAAACTATATAAATAATGTTACTTTGCTAAAATTAGTAGGATTGCAAGGTTTATTTTGCCTGGGTTGATTAACCAAGCTTTTCTGTTAATGTTAATGTGTGAATCCAGTGTCGAGCGAGCCGGGGGGAATGTCAACCCAAAGCATTTGTAATGCATTTAAACATAACTTACACTTCAATAAGAGACATTAGGATGTAACCACACCTATCCAGTCCATACAAGGGATCATGTCTCTTATTCTTGCGATTTTTGAAAGCTTGCTATTCAGTTTCTATTTATAGAACATTTGCGTGATGGTTATATTGGACTACCAGAATCATTTTCAAATTATTTTTATAATAATTTTAGATTTTCCAACTACTTTCAGAATACCAAGACAGTGATCCAAATTAGATGAACGAAAAAACCGAAAAGGTCCATGGCAGTTGTAGTCAAATGATGCCATCATGTCAATGTTCCATTAGTAAAAATACCAAGTTTGAGCAAGCTAGTCTTTCTTATGTCAAGGGGTATTTCTCATTAGTATATAGAGCGGATTTATATTGAGTATCGAAAGCAATCCGTGATTGCTTTGGTTTGCGTTTGCTCAGTTTTTCTATTGGCTGTGGAAAATGTTTTGTAATTATCAGGCAATCAAGTGCTAAACTCAAACCAAACGTGTTTTGGTCCATCACGCCATCAATCACCACGCCTTTCACGATTGCGATTACTTTTCCTCGTGATTAGAGCGGTTTTAAATTGAGTGTAGTAAAACCAAACGCAAATTACCCACAGCCAGCCAATCATAGGAGCGAGTAATCATAAGTAACTCACAAATGGCTTCCCTGTGAGCCAATGACAAAGCAAAACCAAAACCAATTTCTGTTTGGCTTTACTTTGGATTCTGATTGGTTGGTTTACTTTCTCAGCCAATTTCTCAGCTCAGTAAACGCAAAACCAAAACACTTCCGACACTCGATTGAAATCCGCTCTAGTTCAAGTAAAACCAATCGTGAAGTACTTCAGTTCGTGATTGGCTCATTTATTTATTTACCAGATAAGTCTACACTCTATAGAGAGTATTCTAGACTGCGTTATTAAACATAATAATAAAAAAATATAAATAAGTAAATGACAATAGTAGCAACAACAGTAATAAATGCTATTTTCATGTACGTTAGTCAGTATTCAGATTGCCTAAGATTGTAATCTAAGTGCCTCTTTAATAGATGGCAGCGAGCCAGAAGTGGCTACATCATATGGGAGTTTATCATTGCGTTTTTACTTTACCACACAGGGTCCGGTTATTCAAAGGTTGGATAACGCCATCCACTGTATAAATCCCTATCAAGTAGATAAAATAAGTTAGTTTCGTTAATGCTTATTCACTGGATAGGGATTTATACTTTGAACCACCGGACCCTGGTGAATAGTAGTTTTCGCGCATTCTGATTGCTACTCAAACTCGGAATATCCTTTGCTATTTACCTGAACGAATCAGCGATCGCCTCGCACGATTTTTTGTTCATTTGTCACGGGAAAAAACTATTTTGGCGCTGGCTATTCACTTATATGCCTCAGTGTCGGTGAATAGATAGCTCTTATTAACCGAGTGTTCGGGCCGTACGGGAAGTTATGGACGGAAGATGTTTCCTCTTTTGATGGCCCAGACTCGAAGGATCCATAACTTTACGTACGGCCCCAACAAACGATGTTAATAAGATGTTTATTCAAAAGCGGTTCTATTTTAAATCTATGCCTCGCGGGCCGTACAGGAAGTTACGGACCCCAAATTGACCAATGAGAACACACGTTATATAATTGCTTTATAATTTTTTTTTGGGTATATACCACACACTGATTAGCCAGCACCAAAAAGTTATTTTATTTTCTGTCAAATGGACAAAAACTCGCGCGATGTGATCGCTGCTTCGCTAGGAGGTGAATAATTGTTAAATCTTCACCTCCTGGCTACTGCGCGTGCGCTGGGAGGAAATATGTTCGCAAAGTACTCGACTGAATGGTTTTTGAACTATTTGAGGCTGGTTACTTCATTTGTGTGGTAAACATCCACCCCTCCACTTCGTGGAATAATTGTAAAATAGGCCATTTTGATGATGTTGCGCGCGCATTGAGAATGTACATGCAATCAAGAAAACAGGACTGTCATGCAATATTGAGTTATGGCGGGCCACAAGCGCGTGTGCAACAGGACGGCACTATATAACAATGAGCGAAACTACAAAACTTAGGTTTCTGTATTTATCAGAATACAAAAGCTTACCCGATAATTTAAAAACCCTAACCGGTCAGTTTGTAATTAGAGTTAACAGAAGACCATATCGACGAGAAAAAAAAACATTATACCTACTGGGACTCGAACCTTCCACCCACGGCGTAGAAAGCGAGTGCCTTGACCATTGCGCCACGCAGTCGATCACGCCGAATTGTGAAACATTTTAACTCGACTACCTAAAAAGTATACCGATGACAAAATGTATTGCTGAAACATTTGTTGTTTCGCTCCTTGATATATAGTGTTCACCTGTGCAACATCAAAATGGCCTACAGCCCACATTCAATATATGCTTCAGTAGTCGCACGCAAAGGTTTCGTCTGAAATAATTCGTCTTCTACTTATTTCGGGTTGGGCTTCCTGTGGTGGGACGCGAAGGATCATGCCTCCAGAATTCCAACCTTCCCACAATCGCATATAGGCACTGCAGTTCTATAAATCGTCAATTTCTTCAAGCAAAGTAACATACAAAATTGTTGCTTCTTCAGCTGTTCGAGGAATCTCCAAATTGTTTTCACGCATTATCATGGTTGCTAGTTGTGTAAATTCATCTGTACATCCATTCTCCGGTTGCCGATAACAACACCTCTCCTTGGCTAGTTCAAGTTCATGTAAATCTACTTCGACCTTGTAATTTCTTGTGTTACTTACTTCTGGGATAAAAAAAAAAGAACATCGGGCCTGCCAGAAGGAGATTCTAAATTTGATGAAGGACGTACTCGATGGAGGTTCCACAACCGTGCTGTCCGATGAAGTTCATCTCGCAGTATGTGCATAAAGCAAAACTTCAGGCATTCTACCTGAATACAATCATCATCAGAATAGAGCCCAGAAGCCCTCATGTCCTTAAAAAAGTTGATCCACCAGTCTGTGCACCCCTTCCGTAACATTCCCCACCAGGATTCAATTCGCTGGTTAGACACTGATTTGCCATACCCAACCATCTTCTTCTTCACGTCTAAAAAATCTCTGTACTGCTGCAACAAAAACATTCTCAGTTCCACAGTCAGCCCTTATGACCCTTGCTGTTCCTCCCGAATTTGTCGTACACAATCAATAAAGTACTGAGCAACAACAAAACGGTCGTTATTAGTGGACCCAACATCTTGCCATAAAATGCGTCTGCTGTATCCATCTATTGCCCCGTGGATACAGAACCCAAAGGGTTTCAATTTATCGTAGCCATCTATGTGCCATAAATAATTAGGACCCTTGGTTTTGTACTGTCTCCTTTTCAGTCTATGTCTTAATCTCAGACCTACCCCTTCTGGATCAACAATCTTTAATAATTTTCGAACAGTTTCCCTATCGACAACAAGTCGGTAGTCATTCATCAGCCTTTGTGTCATTTGTCTGTATCCTACATTGCCTCCACTTCGCTTCAGCTCTTCTTTAATTGCTTGATGGCATCCCTAATATTGCTTGGGTTTCTTCTCCTTCCAAGGTCTCTGGCTTTCAATATTCGTTTCAGTTGTCGCAGGCTCAGGTTTATTCCGTGATACAATCCAAGAAAGAGTAAGATCTCTGTGTAACCCAGTCCCAAGTGAAAATAATTCTCAATAATGTCGATACGCCCGGCATAGTTGTTTTGTTGCAAAGTAGGAATATAGTTCGGAAACCGAACTCCTATGCATACCGATGTCTTGTGGGGAAAATAAACCAGCGTAAACAAACAGAAAGAGGCATTGAAGAACGCCATGTTGAAGTTGCAACAACTGAATACTGTGAGCACGCGGTGATTTGACCAAAACAAAAAGTGGCGAAAAAAGTGGCGAAAAAAGTGGCGAAAAAAGTGGCGAAAAAAGTGGCGAAAAAAGTGGCGAAAAAAGTGGCTAAAAAAGTCGCGAAAAAAGTGGCTAAAAAAGTCGCGAAAAAAGTGGCAAAAAAAGACGAAGTGGCATGGCCCTTATGGGCCACCGTACGAATGCCATATAGTCGCCTAGCTAAATGTCATACAGTCGCCTATCTTACACCGTATCAAACACATTAGGCCTACTTAGGTGTCCTTATAGTCCCTCATCTATCCTTAGACCCACTAACGTATCCTTAGACACACTTAGGTATCCTTAGGCCTACTTAGGTATCCTTAGTCCCGCTTAAGTATCCTTAGTCCCGCTTAAGTATCCTCAGGCCTACTTAAGTATCCTTAGGCCTACTTGGTTATCCTTAGGCCTACTTGGTATCCTTAGGCCTACTTAGGTATCCTTAGGCCTACTTAGGTATCCTTAGGCCTACTTAGGTATCCTTAGTCCCGCTTAAGTATCCTTAGTCCCGCTTAAGTATCCTTAGACCTACTTAGGTATCCTTAGACCTACTTAGGTATCCTTAGGATTACTTAGGTATCCTTAGACCTACTTAGGTATCCTTAGGCCTACTTAGGTATCCTTAGACCTACTTAGGTATCCTTAGGATTACTTAGGTATCCTTAGACCTACTTAGGTATCCTTAGGCCTACTTAGGTATCCTTAGACCTGCTTAGGTATCCTTAGACCTGCTTAGGTATCCTTAGGGCCACTTAGGTATCCTTAGGCCTACTTAGGTATCCTTAGACCTACTTAGGTATCCTTAGACCTACTTAGGTATCCTTAGACCTACTTAGGTACCCTTAGGCCTGCTTAGGTACCCTTAGGCCTACTTAGGTATCCTTAGACGTACCCGTTTAGGTATTCTTAAAGGCCTACAATGTACTTGGGTATCCTTAGGCCTACTTAGGTATCCTTAGGCCTACTTAGGTATCCTTAGGCCTACTTAGGTATCCTTAGCCCCACTTAGGTACCCTTAGGTATCCTTAGACCCACTTAGACATCCTTAGACCCGTATAGGTATCCTTAGACCCACATAGGTATCCTTAGACCTACATAGGTCTCCTTAGGCCCACTTAGGTATCCTGAGACCTACTTAGGTATCCTTAGACCCGTTTAGGTATCCTTAGACCCGTTTAGGTATCCTTAGACCCACATATAGGTATCCTTAGGCCTACTTAGGTATCCTTAGACCTACTTAGGTATTCTTAGACCCACTTAGGTACATGTACCCTTAGGCCTGCTAAGGTATCCTTAGGCCTACTTAGGTATCCTTAGACCCGTTTAGGTATTGTTAGGCCTACTTAGGTATCCTTAGACCCGTTTAGGTATCCTTAGACCCACATATAGGTATCCTTAGACCTACTGAGGTCTCCTTAGACCTACTTAGGTATTCTTAGACCCACTTAGGTACATGTACCCTTAGACCCACTTAGGTATCCTTAGACCTACTTAGGTATCCTTAGGCCCGTTTAGGTATTCTTAGACCTACTTAGGTATCCTTAGACCTGCTTAGGTATCCTTAGCCCCACTTAGGTATCCTTAGAGCCACTTAGGTATCCTTAGACCCACATATTTGTCAGTAGGATTGCGGGTCAGGGCAATCGAAAACAGTCTCATAAGGCCAGATAAAAAAATACTTGTTTAGCGTCCCCGCCCGACTTGAGAAATGTCCCCAACCTCTAATTTATTTTTATTTTTTATTTTTCATAAAAAGAATTATAAAGTGTAAATGCGCCGCGAACACCAATTCTTGTACCCAGACATGTACCACTTAAAATATGCGCCGGCGCATTAAATATTTTCAGTAACATCGACGCCATTTTGTTTCTACAACACGAGGTCATATACACGAATAATGTCTAGTCAAGACAAAATAAACTTCACATAGAAAAAAATAAAAATAAAAAACCTCCCTGTCTACCTGGAAAAATTTAAATGGGTGGATGCTAAACAAGTATTTTTTTTATCTGGCCTAATCGTGGATACGGATATTGGTATTATTCAACAAAAAGGTACTTTTAATAGTATAGTACTTAAATATACTTATATTAGTATAGTTGACTGCGACAACCTTTTTGCTGTATGTATCTTATAACCTGACCATGATAAATCAAGCGCTCTACATTGACCATTTGCCCATGGTTTCAGTTGCCGTTTACGTTCGAAATCCGTTCGTTCAAATTTCTCGGTTTTTCTTCTGTTCTTTTCCTACAAAAAATAGGACAACTAATGGGAAAATTCAACCAATCAATCAACTTTATTTAAAGACGGTTGATTCATCAGGAATTTACTATGACACAACTACTACTATATAGGTAAACTCATACTAATTGTTAAGCCTAAATTACTAAAATATATTTAACACTTGTATGTAATGTAACAACTACTTTAAAAACTAAAGACCTGCTTTACACGAATGCCGCGTGTGAACTAATTCAATTCGGAGAAGAAGCTACTGCAGCCAGACCGAAATTGCTAAGAGCTAGTGTTTTTATGCCGCAGCTCCACTGGTAAACTAGTCCGTTCCGCTGTAGCTGGAACTCATATTATTTTTCATAAAGTTCGTCACACCAACCAACCTAAATTCCAATTCGATCCTGGGGATGACATAATGGCCAGTTTTGAAATTGGCGTTGCGAGTCAAGTTTTTTCCAGTCAACATGAGTTGTTCAAAAAGAAAGTCGGCATTAAACATAATATTTGGAGTTGCGTTTAGATACGAGCTGTTCGGTTTTGAAGCTTTTGAATTATAATAATAGTCCAGGAACTTTCGTACAGCGATTGCTTGGCAACTTTTAAGCTTCATCTATTTTCCGAGCCTCCAGCAAAGGAAAGAGCCGAGACGGATTGCAAATCTGTACGAACAAGTTTTATTAAGTTTTATTGAGCGTTATTGGTCTTGCCATAAAGGTTCAAAATGGTAAAGTTTCGAAAATACGTTTTTTCGCAAATTATAAATCTAAAAGCCCTAATCTAGCATCACAAAGAAACTCAAACTCAATATTTTTATCACACATCGAGTTACAGTGCTCGTGCTCCGGCCACTTCCGTTGTTCCGCCGTTCCCTTACGTTCGTTCCTTTAATACGCACTTATGCACTTGCAACTGAGTAATTTTGTCTCCCGAAAAGTTGGAAAGGGACTATGAGTAAATTTGGTATGCATCAGGCCATTGTTTAAATTCTTTTATTAGTGGTCTATATTTTCTAGTATGGTCTCCGAAGTTACCATGCACTTTTACCGGCCGGAAGACCGCTAACGTTTGGGGCGGACATGAAAGCTGTCCTTTGCTAATAGGTAAGGGAAGACGTTAGTGCAACTTAACATTATAAACCTTTTTCTAACTCCCCCGAAAAGGTTGTCACGGACAAGCGCCGACATTACCAGACCGACATTGAGTGTGATTATAACTGCAGTTGTGCGAAATCAGTGGATAAACTACGTACGGTGTAATTCGGAAAACCGTTTCACAGTAGACCATTACAAAAAGTAATACTTATAAATATTCGTCTTAAGTTTTGACCCCAAAAACAAACGAATTCAGCAATTTTTCATCTACAACAACAATCCATTTATTTTTAATGTCTTTATTTCTCAACCGGTAAAATACATACCGAGTCTTACAGTATTAAATCATTATATAAAATATTATAATACAACAATGTAATGTAATATATCATAATATAAGTTATAGTAAGTGTAATAACTGTCTAATTAAAGGGCCAAGTTATAAGTTATATCTGAAGATTAATCTATTTACAAACGTGTTCTTGAAGCGAGAGGTGTTTATTTTAGGCCACTGATTTCGGTCTGGGAATGCCGTTTTCCGTTTTCCGCGACAGCCTTTTTGAACTAGGTGTATACAGAAATAAAGCCTCTAATTGTGGATTTGCCTTCTTTGAAAGATCTTTAATTTGCCTCAAATGTAGGTGAAGTTCATGGGACGACCTGTTCATGTTTTTACTTGTTAGCCGGCACACTTAAGTCGTCATTTTTTATAGTTATACTAAATGAAATAAATATTCTTTTTTGTTTTGTTATAGCTGGCTATGTATTTCAGCATAGCTGGTGGGGGTCTGCTTCCAATTCCACATATACTTCCCACTACATTCATATATTTTTATACATACCGACTCTCAAACTCACATGTTTATTTTTTACGAAGGGAGGAAACCGGAAAACCCGGAGATCATATCAAACAATTGTTGTCGTTCAAAGTAATATTTGGGCCTGACTAGATGCTAGTGAGGCATACGCTCATCCTTTTCAAATTTCGCTATCGATTTTTTTAAATCGCACTTCCTGTAGCCTACGTTGTATCCGCCTTTCTTCTGCCGGCTCGCTACACTTCCTGAACGTGTTCAAGTATTCGACGATCCGTCCTGCTTTCCAAATATGGGATATATTGACCATATATGGAATACCACAGGGAGCTCTCAGGAACGACACTTTTCTCAATAAATTGTTTGATATGACCCTCGTGGCAAGGGAGAGAACAACACAACAAACAAACAAACTCAACTCTAACTAACTCATACTACAACATTAACTACTCACTTTGACAGATACAATGTTGACTCCCTACAGTCGACGTGGCCTTTGTGTCCCAAAAGAGACGGAGAGTCGGAATGGCGCCGCAAGTGCCGGTTAGCGCTTTGCCTCTAACCTGAGTATCAGGCCTTCCCCTCCGTGTTTTTTCTTTCTTTTTCTCGGGGGAAAAGGTGAGCCTGATACTCAGGTTACTTTGCCCCTCACCTCTGTGGCCCCGATCTCCATATGCATCAGTTCAGTTTGTTAGTTTCTTGATATCTCGCCGGCCTTGGTGCTCCGAGGATTTTTCTCCGGGTTCTCCGATTTTCCTCCCTCCACAAAAACTAACACGCTAAATTCCAATTCGATATGTGGTTTATAGCCGGATCAGCCTCTATCAGTGGTTGTTTCGATCCGGTCCCGTTAAAAAAAAAGGGCTATTCGGCTGCGCCTCATGGGCTATTGACTCGTAGCCAATTCGTGTTTGACATAGTTCGTCAACGTTTCCATATAATTATGTATCAATATTGTAAATAAATTCTTCTTCCTATTAATATTAATTCCAGCCGCTTACTACTCAAGCAAACTTGTACAATAGATATTTATGTATTTCCTGTGCTCCAAATATCCTCATTTATTTTTCTTGTGATAGGGGTCAACTAGAAAGCCTATGGCTCCTTTGACCTCTATGCACATTCTTGAAATTCATAACTATTTTATTATTACCGTATCTCTCTTTTTCTTTCTACAATTATTTTCTTGTGTAATTATCTTTATAAAAAAATAGTGCAAAATAAAATGAACTTGATGAACTTGAACTTGAACCGGGTGCTCGATTTGTATACTAATTCTAAGGGTTAACACACTGACATACAAATCCATAATGTAAATCCGTATTGAAAGAAAAAGATATTTAAAAAGTTAAAAATATTAAAAAGTTCAAAAATGACGATCAAATGCTTTCTTAAACTGAAGATAGGGCTTCAATTGGATCTTAAAAGAGTCAACGTTACTGCAGAGTCTAATAGTCAGGGGTAGAGAGTTCCATACTACAGGGCCTGCATGGGCAAACGCTCTGTCACCAAAGGTCTTGCATTTTGTTCGAGGAGCCGGCAAGAGTAGATGTCTATCATCTGATCTTATAATTAAATGATATGAGCTGACAGGCTTACTTAATAGTAGTTCCGAGAGTGTAGTTCGGCGCCATGCCGTTCAGACCCTTGTATGCAAGAGGAGCGATCTTGAAATCAATCCGATACTTAACAGGCACAAGGTGAAGCGTTATATTCCCTCGAACAAATTAGGCGCCATACTAACGACGATGATGTTTGGGTAATTCATTCTGGGAAAGTTTACGACGTAAGTAAGTTCTCAGAACGGCACCCGGGTGGCAAGGATATCTTACTGCAAAACTCTGGTCAAGATGTTACCGAGCTAATGAGCAATGTTGATACTCACAAACACAGCAAGATCGCGTACGGTTGGTTACAGAAATATATAATCGGCAAAGTAAAAGAAGAGAAGAGGTAGGTTTTACCATGTACCTAGAGAGTTGTTCGCGTTTGAAACATATTGACATGACGTTTTCATAGTTATTTTCTTGAGTTTCAATATAACTTAAGTTAAGTTAAATTTGATCTGATTCGAATAAATATGCATAATATAGGACATACTGTATATCACTTATCAGTTCGCGAATGGCTACCAGTGGAGGTGAATCAAGACAGGAGTGATATGGGCAAATCTCGGTATTATAAAGCATGCCACTCTTGCGAGTTACAGTAATCCAGGTGTGACATCACAAAGGCATGGACCAGCGTCTTGCAAAAAAAAATGGTTGACTCAACAGACAGGAATTTTCTTATATGTCTGATGTCACATTGTAGAGGCCTCTGAATGCTTTACTGCAAACCTTTCCCACATGAACGTTCATAGACATGCGGTTGTCAAACCACAAGCCCAAGTTCCGTACACTTTTCATAGGCTTGATGTCAGAATCACCAACCTTGAGAGAGTTGATGGTGACTTTAGATAGCTGCTGACGAGATCCGATGATCAAAAATTCTGTTTTAGTGTCATTGAACATCACCCTATGAGAAACTAACCAAGCATGAACATCATCAATACATTCCTCGATAACTTTCAATGCTTGATCTTGAGCAGCTGACGACTCCGGCCGTAATGAGAAATAGAGTTGCGTGTCATCGGCATATCCGTTAACAGATGGGAGGTGCTTGCTTACCACCTGGAAGAGTCGAGAAGCGTACAGCAGGAAGAGAACTGGCCCAAGGCAGCTTATCTGAGGAACCCCACACTTTAGATTGAAAGCTTTAGAAAACTCTTGGTTGACGAGTACACGCTGTTTTCTACCAGAAAGATACGACTTGATCCATTTAAGCGCATCACCGACAACACCAAAATCCGACTGCAATATGACCACCATATCCCATGGTCGATCGTATCAAAGGCCGCGCTCAAGTCGAGGAGAACAATCATACAGATCATATTTATTTAGATCATATTAGGGAGCACGAGCACGACTTTTAGACTCAAAATACTGATATCTGTTGCAAGAAAGTACAGATCTTCCATTTCTACAAAACAATGCTGCGGGCACGAGAACAAGCTACTAAGAGTATTTGTTTGTTCATATATATTTTAAAGCGTTCGTCGATTGTAAAAAGTCGTACTCGAATCTAAAGCTCCCTCATGTACTCATTCAGCAACGCGTCATCTCTCTTAGATTGACTCATTATTATCATCAATTGTCAAAATCGCTAGAATTGATTATAATCATCATTCTAAGACAAACCCTAACCCGAACTACAAACCAAACCCTAACCATCGGACGAGTTCACGGGTAAACGACGGGTTCTCACTCACCTAGAGCTAGGGTTCACAGGTAAACAAGAAAGGAAGGTAAACGAGAGAAATTTTTTTTTTGAGCGCCCCTACTCGGGCTCGAACTCGTAGCCGTTTGCGTGTAGTGGTACGGACGTCATATGGCGGAAATTTCAACATTTAGCGAGTACCGTCTTGTTTTCTGCGAAGAATAAGAGTTTCCGTTTGCTGGAATTGGAAGGATAAGATTCAAATACTCTGACCACTTCCTCCAGAAACTGAGAAACAGCATATGTTTGGGACAATGTAGTTTAACTTCGTTTCTCGCTGCTTCGCAGCTCGCTGATCGCCGCCAACGCGGCTCCGTTTATCCGCGGCTGTTCTTTCTCTAGAAAACCTCTGGAATTAGGGTAAAGATTTATCGCCAATCAGTCAGATTTAGCCGGTAAATAAAACGAGTGGGGGACTGGAACCGAGTCAGTAAAACTAATGCAATTACCCTATATCATTATGACGTCACGGCTTGTTTATTAGGGGGACAGAATCGACTTGAACAATAGAATTTTGAACTAAATCTGCTCTGCTGAGGAAATTGTCAGCTGTATCAATGTTTATCCCACAATATTTACCGTATTTGGTGGCTGTTACCGGTATTCTACGTTCTACAAAATGCATTTGATAGCGACTTCCTTTGTGTTGTTGCTGTTTTGTCCCCCTCCCACGACCGTGATCCTTAGCGTTTAAACAATAGATTGTTTTGATTTGACGTCATGATGATATAGGTCAATTTATAATAACTAGTCAAAGTGAGAAAATTGGAGGGACCACAGACGAAATGATATAAAACCGGATCTCCTCGGGTGTAGGGATCTGATCAGCAATATATATATAAATAGACAAGAAAGGAAAGGCTGATTCAACGGTAGAGAATTTTTTTCTTCCAATATTTCGATCGGCACGGCCGATCTTCTTCGGGGAAAGAGGCTTACAATGTATCTAATAAACTAGAACCTTTACGAAATAATACATGAATTATGAATTGCACAATCTTATGATAAAAAACATATAGACCAATGAAAAGAAGGTGGAGAGTGACATATAATATGAAACAAAAATAATAATAATAAAAAATTGTGACGTGATGATGATTGTGAAATACAAGTTAAGTTTCATAACGTTTATTCATACCTAGAGGTTCAAGAGTTTGACCTCTATCGATAAGATACGCTTCTCGCGCTTTGCGTATACTGTCTCGCTGAGAAAAAAAACAAGTTCTAGTGGAATTAGCTGCATATCAGTAGGTGAGCATTATTTTTCAAAAGAACAGATCAAAGTTAGCTAAGTCTGGAAAGTTTGGTGAACTTTCGCTCAATATTGACGATGCTAGATATGGCGCGTTTTCAGGGTCAAAATTAAAAGTGTTCCATTCGCTGCTCTCGAAGTTAAATGTCAACCATTTCCTGTTCAGGAAACTAAAACATAATCGTTTCTTTGGCTTTGAAACACAAACTTTCGGCGTTTTCTGATAATGGAAATGTTGTTCGACATTTTCTGTTCAGGAAACTAAAACATAATCGTTTCTTTGGCTTTGAAACACAAACTTTCGGCGTTTTCTGATAATGGAAATGATGTTCGACATTTTCGCCGTTTGAAAATAATACCTTTCTTCACTAAACTTGCGAGTGGCTTGTTCGGCTCTTACGTTACTCTTGTCGCATTGTATGGTTCTCTGCTGGTTTCAACCCAAACATTTCCGCATTTGGTTTTATGAATGTGCATGTTCTGACTGACACGTTATTGATTTCCGGTGCTCTCGTTACACACCCACGCTTTCCAGATTCTCTGCTGAAACTTTCGGCATTTTCTGACTTCAAATTTCCAACAGGCGTTCCTCGTATACCTCGATCATGCCGAGGAGCTCTGGGAACGAGACTGAGATCCAGCGTGCTTTGCGCGCCCTCCCAAAGGTCAACTCGCGAGCATGGTTGCATAATAGACGCCATCTTTATTATCCAGTACATCTACGAACGGATTTACAAATTATAAGTTATGGAAAGCCGTCCAGCAACCCGAAATTTAAATGATCTTTAAATGATCTCACACTTATACCAAGAGCTCTGGCCATGTCAGGGATTCCAATGTCAAACTCGATGAGATACTCGAGCTGTTCTCGAGGAATCTCAAATCTTAGTCTACCGACCATCCCAGAGCCACTGGCAACTGCATTTCGGTGACTGGACGAGCTCCCGCTTTCCGCCTCCGAAAGAATTTGGATGACCCTGCTCAGTGAGGTCTGTATGGTCTCAATCCCCGCTATTCGGCCTGCCAGTCGCACCAAATGCCTTACAATCTGCTCCAGACGAAACAGGACATAGTCTGCCACATCTTCACTGACAGTATCTTGTGAAAGCCTTCTTGATAGGTCGATTAAAGTATGGCGAAGATAGCTAAATAACCTTTCACGTTCGTCCATTTTAAAATCCCTTACCACAGCCTAGTCCCAGGCGTTCCTCGCCGTGAGCCGAGCGCGATGTCGAAGGCTGGGGCATTACCACAGGGAGCCCGGTCAGAACGCCTGGGACTAGGCTGCCCGGCTGCCCTTACCAGGCTTTCGCAGAGATTTTAGTGTCTAGGTATACGAGGAACGCCTGTTGGAAATTTGAAGTCAGAAAATGCCGAAAGTTTCAGCAGAGAATCTGGAAAGCGTGGGTGTGTAACGAGAGCACCGGAAATCAATAACGTGTCAGTCAGAACATGCACATTCATAAAACCAAATGCGGAAATGTTTGGGTTGCAAACCAGCAGAGAACCATACAATGCGACAAGAGTAACGTAAGAGCCGAACAAGCCACTCGCAAGTTTAGTGAAGAAAGGTATTATTTTCAAACGGCGAAAATGTCGAACATCATTTCCATTATCAGAAAACGCCGAAAGTTTGTGTTTCAAAGCCAAAGAAACGATTATGTTTTAGTTTCCTGAACAGAAAATGTCGAACATCATTTCCATTATCAGAAAACGCCGAAAGTTTATGTTTCAAAGTCAAAGAAACGATTATGTGTTAGTTTCCTGAACAGGAAATGGTTGACATTTAACTGATTTGTTTAACACACCATCCTGTGATCCAGTGATACTGGGCGATTCGAAGTTGAGTTGTCTACTGTATGCTGATGACTTGGTACTGCTATCTGAGTCCGAGAGTGGATTGCAAGGTTGCATTCGTAGGCTTGAGCGTTATACTAAGAAATGGAAGTTAAAGGTCAACTTGAAAAAGTCCAAGATTTTAGTATTTGGCACGAGAGCCCAGCGACGCTCGTTTATAACTTCTAAATGGTATTTTGGCAAGGATTTGTTGGATTGTGTCGATGAGTACACATATTTGGGCATAACTTTCCATTTTGGTGGTGGTTTTAAAATCGCCCAAAAGGCTTTGTACAATAAGGCGTTACGCGCGTATCACGGTCTATTTAAAAGTTTTTCTAACGTGGAGAATGTTCCAGTGAAAGTGCTGTTGAAACTGTATTCAACTGTTGTAGTACCGGTGCTGCTGTATGGTTGTGAGATTTGGGGAGTTTACGCTTTGGGAAGGATATCTAGTTTTGACATGTTCAAGACGAAGTTTTTTAGTATGGTTACCGACATAGAAAAACTGCATTTGAAGTTTTGCAAGCGTATTTTAGGCGTTCACTCTAAGTCTACAAACTTAGCAGTGTATGCAGAATTGGGCAGAGTACCAATGGTTGTGCAACTTTCTGTTTTGGTAGTTAAATACTGGGTACGGGTGAAGGATTCGTTGTACGGGGATGAATTAGTTGGGAGAGCTGCACGTGTGTGCATACAATCAAATTTTCAGGGCGTTAAGTTTACGAATTATCTGTTAGAGATGTGCAATGTTAAATCTCTTGAGGATCTTGTTATATCCACTAAGAACATTAGAGTTCTGGCTAAATATCTGAAATCTGAATTATATAATTCCTTTAATAAGCGGTGGAAGGACCAGGTTCAAGAGTGCAGTAAGTTGCGTACGTTTAATCTAGTGAAGCCAAATACAGGTTTTGAGAACTACCTGTCGTATGTCTCGAGCGTTAAGCATCGTCAGGCGGTGACAAGATTTAGGATTTCTGCGCACAAATTCCCTGTTGAAACTGGTCGCTACGCAAACATTACTTATGATGCACGCGTTTGCCCTCTTTGTAACCTTAATGAGTTAGGTGATGAATTGCATTACTTCACCAGTTGTAATAATATAAAATTTGTAAATCTTAGAGAACGTTTTTGGGGCAATTTGTTAGCTATCAATGATTCATTTAGTTGTTTTAGTCGGCGAGAATTATTTTCGTACTGCTTGTCAATGAAGGATGAGTCTGTAATGAGGTGTACAGCAAAATATTGCCACGACATTATGACTATGTTTAATGATTGTACCTAGCTGCCTACTTGTGTACTTCCAGTACTTCCTATGTATCTTTGATGGTATTTTTGGAATAAAGTATTATTATTATTATTATTATTATTATTTAACTTCGAGAGCAGCGAATGGAACACTTTTAAATTTGACCCTGAAAACGCGCCATAGCTAGAAAGCATCAAATATGTAAATTTTCCCATACAAACTCTCCTATTTTTTAACGTTGCATTGTCCGGCTCCAAACCAACTCGTGCCATGCGCCCTGGCCTGGCTCTTGTCACCAGTTCCCCTCTATCACCCCCTGATGTTTATTTGTTGCCATGACGTCGGTAAACGTCTGTATTATGCGAATTACTGTCACATGACATACTCAGTAATGCCTAATGGCGGAGATACACAACTTGAGAAAGCAAAGCAAACTTGCAGGGACAACTCGGACAGAACTCTGACCTAAAATGACTGCAATCTCCTTAAAGATAAATCAGTTAGATAGTTTGAACCTTTACAAATGGACGTAAAGATGTATGGAGGTTCTTCGACATCTGCAACAGGAACATACAAACGTTTTTCAGTACAGGGGACAAGCTCTTCGACGACGCGGGGACGACTCGCGGGTTCAATCAGCACGACAACTTCTGGAACAGCAAGAACTAATGCCACGAGGGAAAGGCCTACAGATTCTTATTCCAGCTCATATGCAGCAGGGACAAATGGTTATTCAACCAGAAGTAATAGGCAACTTCCAGAAGGACCGGGACCTTTGCCAAATAGATACTCGCATGATAGAGATGTTCGCTATGTTTCGTCCACACACAAGAGGGACGAACAACTACTGCAAAGGAATGGTTACCCCGCTAAATCAAACTACGATCGAGATACTCAGTTTATGCGAAGGAAAGTTTCTAATGATTCAGGTTATGGTAGTCCTAGCGTCAAATCTCAAACAGGCTTCACGTCTTCTACTTCTAATACAACGAGTGCAGTCATGAGTAAACCCAGTTACAATTATTCTCTAGCCGGTAGAAGGTCAAAATCGTTTTCAAATATACACTCTACTTTTGCTGAGCTTTCTTTTACTAATGATGATCAGAAAGGCAAGTGTGCTTCTAGTATAAAGGACTCGTCTTCTCGGAGCTACGAGGCTAGCGGTAATCAAATGGGTTATCGATCAAATGGAATTTCGTCGAGGACGAAGACTTTAGAAAGTCTCCCCAAAGCGAGCGACACCAGTTCAGTGTACATGCAATCCACTTCACAGTCAGACTACAGAGCTTCTTTAAATCGCGTTAGAAATTCTACTAATAACACTTCCAGCTCTTCAGAGAGTTCATCCAGTCAAATATCTGGAATGAGCCCATCAACGAAGAAAAGTGGCTTGATTCTGGATTACAACGAAAATAGAAGAGAAACTATCACTGCATTGCCGCACGCTTTGAGGAGAAGTTCGCGAAGTTCAAACTCTAGTTCTTCGCCTACGGTGAGTGCTAAACAGGTTTTTTTGTTTCTCATATGTTCGCATGTTTAGAGGTATCGCAATCCGGTCTTATTATACATGTATTTATCTTTATATAGCTATGTGCACTTTTTATACGATCATTAGTTTCTAATAATATATATATCAGAGACCAGCATGGTGAAATTATTACAAGACGTTTTTGTTGGAAACCAACTTGAGATGTTGGAAAGAGAATGTTGCTTAATTCGTTGGCAGATGCCACTAATGTCAAAGTACTCCTACACCAACACTTTGACATTTAGTCAATTCTTAGCGTCCTTACCTTTGGACCGAGCTAATTGCCCTAATTGAATTTGGTTATTCTGATATCTGATGTTCGTATTGGGGTTTTATAGTCGTAATTAAATAATTTTAATGATAACACGTGTTTACCATTTTTCCGTGATCACGACTTCAAGTTCAACGTGACACTTGTATAGTACAGTGCAATTATGATAGTATATTGAGGTTATTTATAGTCAGCTAGGCATCTACATGTAATATATGTAATATATATGGCTGTCCACTAAAAATACGAATGAGGAGTAAAAAGCACATGCACAATATTATATGTTTAGCTGAATAATAAGTTATTTATTATATATCAATCTACAAATAAACTGAACTCTGTCAATATTCGATTAAATATTGAAATGTGAGTTCACATACTCTAAACTATGGGTTCAGTTTGGATGTAACACAGGCTATACTATTGTATGACATATCACACTTATGTCCAAACCTCCCCTTCCTCCCCCCCTCCTAAAAAAAAAAAAAGAAGAAAAAAAAGAAAGATACATGGAGTATATCTCCCTGGGGTGGCCGGGTCATCAGTCAGTAAAGAAAAATTGAAGGGTGGGTCAAAAAGAGTCAAAGATATAGCAAATTTTACATCAGTGGTAATAAGAAATCCTATTCTGATAACTGAGTATTTTTAAATATATAAATGTCATTTCACATCCAGTGCATTATAAGCTATTTTGAAGCATGTCATGAAGGCTAATGACAGAATATCCTTACTCAATCAATCTTTATTTCCCACCTATTTGTAGATTTACAGTTCCTTGTTTGAAAAATAAGCAAAATAAGAAAAAGTCAATGATAAAGGTACAATATACATATTAAGGGTGTCTAGGGGCTAAATAAATGAAGGTTTTCTAGTTAGCCCCTAAAAAATATACAACCTATGTTTGTTTTTCGTTGTTAAGAATAATAAAGCTTTTACTTTCAAGGAAACTGGTTAATGTAAAGTTATTACATGTATGATAATATTTAAGTCACAATACTCTATGCATGAAATTCTAAATTGACAGTGTGATACCCAATCTTTATATTATTAGTATAGGTAATCAAAATAATGGGGACGAGTGAAATTAGGGATAAATTTCACGCATGTTTGTCAAAATCGAAGTAATTTCCTGAGCCGCTTCGGCGAGGGAAATTACATAGATTTTGACAAACACAAGTGAAATTTATCCCTAATTTCACGAGTTACTATTTGATTACCCTGCATTAAAGGGACTATGTCATGGTACTGTGCATGTATTGAGTAATCGCTCGGTTGGTGGCTGTTAATTGGATACAAACAGTTAAACTTCTCTCCCTCAAGGCTTGATTGAAAGGATTTTCAATATTTTCCCCGGAGACTGTTTATATATGTTGTAGGTTGTTTCTCATTTCAGGTTGTTTTTAAAACAACCTAGGTCATTTTAGGGTCTGTTAAATGTAGAGTTAGGGTTTGTATGACAATTGAAGAATTTAAAGCATTACATTTCTACGTTGCGACTTAGCTCTAAAAACCCTAAATTAGTGAGCACCCATTGTTGACGATTAGGGTGTTTTTAAATGTAGGGGTAGGGTTTGGATTAGTTCACAGGACCATTGAAAAAGCATTAGTTTTCTGTGTTGTTCAGTGATCTATTAGTCCGAAAAAAAGCTTAATTTAGTGACTATAGCTCTAAAAACCCTAAATTAGTGAGCACCCATTGTTGACGGTTAGGGTTTTTTTAAATGTAGGGTTAGGTTTTGGATTAATTAGTTCACAGGACCATTGAAGAAGCATTATCCTCGTCTGTTATGTTAGTGACTTAGCTCTAAACACCCAAAATTAGCGAGAATTGGTTACTGTTAGGGTTACTTAAATGTTGGGCTAGGGTTTGGATTAGTTTGCAGGACCATTAAATAAATTCGATTTTAATATAATAGTGTTAGGAATGAGTTTGCTTGGAGTGGGGTGTTAACTGACTATAATAAATCTGCTTGTTATTGGCACTTGTTCCGCATGGAAACGGCAAAGTGAAAACATAACCGTTAATAACGTTTTGAGTTATTTCTGTGTGAGTTATCGATCATTTATATATTTTTTACGTCTTTTCACATTCTCGGAATTCTTTGATTAGAGACTGACAAGGCAATACAGTATAATACAGTGTTTCTTTGATCTACTTCAATTTTTTTCTAGACACAGTGGTCAGTGTTTTATTCCATTGGAAAAGCTGAAGCCAGCTACTCCAAGATCCTCTGCACTCGTCACTTTTATACTGAGATACTATTTAGCTCTTGAATTGTAAAAATTTTCTTCTAGATACAATGTTAGAGGTGATGCGCTTTCTTTTGTCTTTATTTTAGGTCAATTATTACTCTAAGTCGGTTCGGTTGACACAGTTTGTTTCGAAGTACGAGTAGAGCCGTAATAAAGTCAAGAAACAAAGTATTTTTTTCTGGATTTAGCTTCCTAGTTACTTCCCTTGAGTTGTGGCAGCTTTCATAAAAGAACGCAGAGACAACACAAACTTCATCTGTGTTACAGTTTCGTCCCCGTTTTAATGTCGTCCATGCAATGTTTTCGAAAGATGTTTCAAAGTCCGATTTTGTTAGTAGTACGCATGCGCACATAAAGAGAGGGACTGGGTTCGATGATAAGTCACTTGGAGAATAAATGATGTGTTCAAATCAACCAGCGCTTTCGTGGCGCAGTGCGATAATCCACTGGATTAATATCTACCAGGTGTTCCTCGTGATTCGGCCAAGTTAAGCCCGACCGGGCAAGGTTAGTAAGTGGATGGGTGACCGTCAAGGTAAGTAGTACAGTAAGGTGGGTCAGGGGGAACAAAGAGAAAATTGAGAGGAAGTGGGAAGGGAGGGGAAGGAAGTAGAGGGGAGGGGTAGGTTGTCAAAAATTATTTTGTAGGGGAGGGGTGGGTGATTTTTTCTCTTTTTAAATTCCCCCCCAAAAAACTAAACTGTGGGTGGGTCAGAGCTTTCTTGTCAAAATATTATTATTATTATTAAGCCAATTTTTTAAGATGGATAATGGTGTACATAATGTTGTTGTATACACTTATAGCAATAATACTATTGTTATTATGTTTATGAATGTCCAATGCCACAGTACTACTCCTATGGCAGGTGGTACCCACATTACTTTAATAATCACAGCAGGGGTGCATTTTACATAATCTGCTACTAATCATTGTTAATTAATAAACAATCCCCATATAGTGTCTAAAACTCTAAGTTAAGACTAAAATTATTATTCCAAGGACAGAAAAATGAGTTCATTGAAATCCATACTGTATGTCCCAAAATTGGGGAGTTATTTATTTTCAGATAAATTTGGGGGTTCTTAGTCCTCAAGCTTATGTAAGCTAATTACCAATATTTATTAATTCTGAGGCATATGATTTAAGATATTGCTTAAAGAATATGACAATTTGTTTGAGGAGCTAACATATATAAAATTATGTACTATAGTTTTCAGCATACTATTAAATATGCAGCTCAAAATGATTATTTCCTGTTAGTAACTTATCAAGTGCTATTTTTTTTTGGTAAACTATAGTAAAATCATTTTATTCTATAAACTACAGTGTTTTGCATGATTGTGTGGATATTCCCTCAGCTAATTAGTTCTTGCCTTATCGGGCAATAACATTGATTGAGTAATATTGTGCTTATTGGTATTGTTTATAAAATAAAAAGAATACTACATGGACACTTATAGATATGAAGTTTATCTTCTCATGTTCAACTTGATGTCTCACTCATTCGTTGAACTTGACGAGTTATCAAATATAAATCAAATATCTGTGCTGCACAACATATTATGTTTCACATTTGAGATAATACAAATATATCACACATGTGACATCATTACTTTTATGTTGAGCATAAAACCCAGTGAATAATAGCTTGGCAAATAATAAACAGAATCTTACATGGCAGCTCAGAGATATGGTTTTATTGTAATTCTTGTGGTAAATTTGCTATAATACACTCATTCCCTGTGCTTACTCATGTATTATAATATTTACAATGAAAAAAAGTTTCTCCAGACCATTTCAAGGTCACCATTACCACTACGATATCTACTTCAATTAGCGATAGCACTGGTGCTACTGAAAAGAGCTCCTGAAAATTAGTCAAAATCCCAAATTTGAGAGTTATACCTCACCTAGAACTTAGCCAGAAGCCACCTAAGAAGCTAGATGTATAGTCACCTAGAAGCTAGATGTAGTCAAGTAAAGTGCACTGTTTTTATAGACATTTGTATGAGGACCCGTGCAACAATTTGGACCCCCATGCACATACAAATGTCTGTAAAGTTGGCTTACTTTGTGGGACTGTATCTTTGCTCACAGACAAGATATAACTATCAAATTTGGGATTTTTACTAATTTTGAGGTGTTCTTTGTAGTAGTACTGGTGCTATCGCTAATTGAAGTAGATATTGTAGTGTTAAATTGGTGACCTTGAAATGGTCTATTTGAGGTACGTCCAATTACTAGTAATTAAACTAAAACAAATATTTGCATTGCTTAGTTTTATATTCTGATCACTGTCATATTATATCAGTAGTTTTGAAATGGTTCAAATTATGATTCCATGTAACTTGAGCTATCTTTTTATCCCATGTACACAATGCAATTTAATTTACATTTAGATTTCAGAAAAAGGTAAAAAAACTGATTTTAATGTCTGAATACAGAGATTCCACTATCAGACAAACCTGGGGCTGCTGTTTGTTTGTATATGCATGACTACTGAATAACAAATGTACAGAGTAGCAGCTGATAGAAAAGGCCAGCAGGATCTCTGATACACAAGTTGTACAGTAATTGTATTATAAAGTTATAGTCTATACAAATACAATCCTTTATTGATGATATCTTGAACAAAGACATGAATTATTGAAAGAACAACTGACCTCAGTAAGCTTATGGTAACATTACCAGTACATGTACATGTAGCTTGACCACATATACCTAGAACCATATAATATTAGTGCAGTGTGTCAATGTCATGCAAACTGACAGACATTTTCTAAATGCCTTTCTCATGTCCC
This sequence comes from Actinernus sp. WN-2022, assembly GCA_030867875.1. Taxonomy (NCBI): domain Eukaryota; kingdom Metazoa; phylum Cnidaria; class Anthozoa; order Actiniaria; family Actinernidae; genus Actinernus; species Actinernus sp. WN-2022. Next base: position 35,339,262 of record JAOWCC010000064.1, read on the forward strand.
TTTCAGTCTAATGGTCATGGATGCTATGATGGTCTGGTTGGATTAAGGAACCTCGGAAATACAGTGAGTATGAGAAGGAGTATCCATAATAATATTATTATTATTATAATAATTATAGCTTGCTTCTATCTTTGGGATGTATTTAAATGTCATAATTTTAAGTTACACAAGTTAGAACACAAACATTAACATTTTTTGCAAGACATTTAGCTTTTATGTATTATTAATACAGGTTTCTGTAAATGACTTGTCTTGAATACCAAGTGCTGTAACACTATATTCAAAGTCCACTCCAGTGGAAAAATCCAGAGTCATTTATCATTTGAATCTCAGTTTATAGAAAAAAGGTTTTATCCAGGGTACGAGTAATATAATATTGGAGGAAATTACATATAGAGGTAGGACTATTCAGGAGGTATATATACACGTCCATAAATTATACCCTCACAGCTGCTTGAGTTATTTATAGCAAATTCATTCTTGGTGGTCGGTTTTAAAGGTAGAAACACTCTATGCCCTAAAAAGACTTAAGATAAAGATTATTACATAGCAATTATTTACACCCATGAACAAGTGCAAACAGGATATGGATATAAATGCCAATGTTATTTAGTCTTTTCGTAATAATCATTATTATTCAACAAGCTATGAAATACCCAGTTTTACACACAACATAATATTACCATGCATAATACCTGGAGTAATTTATACATGTAGCTTTTTTTTAGTGTATAGAAACAGAATCTTACACAACAGCTTCTTCTAGTGGTGAATTTGTCATTTGATTAATAAATACACTTGTTTGCTTTAGATGTATTTACTATTAACCCTTTTGTCTTTCTCCCTTCCAGTGTTTTATGAATTCCATTCTCCAGTGTCTTAGTAGTACTTGGCTGCTAACAGACCACCTACTCAAGGGATTCCATGTAAAGAATATCAACACTAAGAGTAGCATGAAGGGCAAGCTCATTCAAGGTATACAAAATAATGTCCATAGTAGGCCATTTTAGCAGCTCAACCATTGATTGATCGACCGACTACACTCAATCACCATTGATTATGGTTCACTATGGTTGATCATGATCGACTATGGTCGACTACGCTCGATTGGCATCGATTATGGTCAACTACATGTATGCTTGATCACTGTTGATCAAACGTGACTTTATCTTCTAAAAGTTACATTGTCAAGTTTCAAGGAAAGTTACATGTAACAATGAAATGAATGTAGCCAACTGTTGATCATCATGATGGTGGACTATGTGCTCAATCAAAAATTATGTTTTAAATTACTTCCAAGGTTTTTTGTGTTGTGCCATTTTCAAATGTTCATGTTATTAATTATGCTGTTTTCAAAAGTACACGTTATCAGTTATATTGTTCTCAAAAGTTCATGTTATGGAACAGTGTTATGATGATTGTGGTCGATAACGGCCATCCTCACACAATCAAGGTCAATCATGGTCTCCCTCTGACCATCGTGGTCGATCTCAGTCATCCTCTGATGATCAATGCAGTCGGTCTGTGAAGTCCTGACAGTCAATGGGTGGAACCGTAGAATAGTGGATCAGTCGCTCGATGATGGTCGATCGATCAGCTTACTGATAACCACAGTTGACCACAGTTGATCGATCAATGTTCAGCTGGTGGAGTAGCCTGTTAGCTCAGTGGTTAAGCACCGGTTTGGTGTGCAGGAGGTTGAGGGTTCAAAACCCTGCCTGGAACAACACTCAGGGTCTTAAAATAACACTGGTATATAATCAACTAAAGTCGATTGAGGGCTAGCGAAGGGCTAGCGCTCGAAACGTCAGCTGCTACTCGCTTTCCACGGTGGTTAGCATCATATCGACTTTAGTTGATCATATACCAGTGTTTATCTTCCCTGCCGATGCAGACCAACACTAGTTTTTACAGGAACTATAGTTACCTATCGTATCTAGGTGCTGCCTTTGTGAAACACTCTCGTTCTCAAACTGCAAAAGATTAAACCTTCATGTAAGACTGTTGTGAGCTACCAATTTAACATTAAATAAGTTCACTTTACCTTTTTATCATTAGAATGGTTTTGTGACTTGAATTTGGAATTCAACCCCGGATTCATATAAACCAAGCCATTTTAAGGTGGCACTGTTATTGTCAATGATCAACTTTCTCATGACGTAAGACAAAATAATAGTCAGATTTTAGTGAAGGAAGGCAAAGATTCAAGTTGATAAAAAAATACTGCTTTAAAGAGAAATTTAGAGCAATTTGACATTGGTTCACTGTAACTGAAATCAAGTTTCTAGAATAAGCTTTAATCTTTGCCATCCTCCACCTAAAAAGTTTGAAAAGTGTATCATGCATCTGCATGCTATTTCTCTTCTACCTTGGGGTGTTATTTTTGTAGTTTTGGTTTAAAGAAACTGACATACTCTTTCACCACCAGACGTTTTCAGTAAAAAGACTGCCCTAAACCCAATGGTTTTGGGAGATTTTAGTGAAAATCAATATTCCAAACCTCATCTTCAACTTCGGTATTTTTGAAGAGCTTGACTAGATCTTCGTCATCTAGCTCTAAAAGTCTTCAGAGTCAGAGATTTTCACAGAAATGCTTCCAGAATTAGAATATTCTTCTATGGAAGACATTTAAACTTCATGTGGTGTTAGATTTCATCAGGAAAAGGCATAAACAAACTTCAAACTCACGTAACTCTAAAACCAATTGGTCAATTCAACAACCAAATGCCTCTATTTTGTGCAAAAAGTTATGCTAATCAGTCCTGCCAGTTTTCTGGCGCGTGGTGTTTTAGACACTTAAGATTTGAGCTGCAAAAACCAGTGTGTGGTGGTGAAAGGGTTAAGCCTGCACAGTAGTGTTTGATAAATTTTGTACTGTTATCCTAAAAAATACTTTTGCTCTCTCAGCTTATGCAGACCTCATAAAATCCATGTGGAAACCCTGCAATTCAGAGGCAGCTATCTCTCCTCATTCCTTCAAGACACAAATACAAAGATTTGCACCTCGCTTTGTTGGCTATAAGTAAGTTTAATTGCAGAGGTCCTACATGGTTTGTACATACACTGAACACTATAGATATAACAAGGGAGGTGAATTTCATGTCTGCTCTCACACTAGGTGTCCAACCCAGGTGCACAACTGCACAGTCAAAGTGGAGGCCCAGGTTCAAGTCCCAGTGGGACCCTTTCTTTTTTTCTTTGATCCCTCAGTCTATTTTCCTTTTTAAAGCCCCCTTTTGCACAAATTTCCCATGACTTTGCTTCTTGTTCTCGTTGTTTTTATTTTCTCCTTTTGGGGGGGATTTCAAACCTTCCAGTTATAAGACTGATATAATTTATTTAGAGTCAGAGTGCATTTGTGTTCCACCTCAATTCCCACTGGATAAAATATCAATAGAGATGAGACAAATTATTGCACACAAAAGGTTTAGGCGCCAAAGCTGTCAATTTAAGGATGAAACTGTGTCAAATAATCAATAACAACTAAGCCACCAGGAGAACTAACATCACAGCTAACATAAATACAAAAAGTACTGTAGAAAAATGCATTGATGTGTCCAGCATAATTGAGGCATATAGGGAGGTCATAGGGAGGTCATAATTGAGACATATAGGGAGGTCATAGGGAGGTCATGAAAATCGCTGCAGAGTTGTTTATATCTCATTCCCACAGTTGACAAACCAACTTTTTTTTTTCTTTTTAAACTTTGTTTATTGTAAACATTTCTAATTACTAAATTACATTACACCAAATTTATATCACTAAAAGACACGACAAAGAGACAAACCAACTTGTGTTTGTAACATCAGCAACTCTCATTGACAACATTTTCGTCAACAATCCTGAGCAAATCCTGGCCAGTGGAAACATTTATATCTGATATAAGTGACTATTTCTCTCAATTTTGCATAACGAAAGCATCAAGGGATAAACCAGTTATAAACAGAACAAAAATGTGTGACTTCTCAACGTTTTCTCCCGATCGTTTAAATGACAATCTTTCCCAAGTCGACTGGACAGAAATCCTTGCGAATGAAGCCAATGATGTAGATAAATTGTGTGTTTAATAAATTTGTTAACATTGAAACAATTTGCCCCCATGAAAACAATATCAAAACGCAAAGCAAAGCAGCTTCCAAAACCCTAGCCTGAATTCCAGCCGTCTCCTCTGGTTCGTTCCTCCAGACAGAAACGTCTGAATCCAATAGCCGATAATGCCGTCCAGTGACGTCAAGGCGGATTAACAATTTAATTTATGCAAATAAAACTGTCACGGCGGTAGTAAGAGTTTGCCTTGAGAAATTATTTGAGATCATGCTGGCCAAAATAAAAGCCTTACCTATATATATATCTGTTGTAGGTCATATTGACCCTTCAGGTCAAATTGACTCCAAGTCAATATAACCTAGGTCAAATTGACCTGAGTCAATTCAACCTAGGTCAAATTGATTCAACCTGGTGTTTGTGTTTAAGGTAATGTTTTCTTCAGCTAATTTTTTCAAGATTCTAAAAAGGGAACTTACATATTAGGGTTTTCAAATGTAAGGGTTTGGGTCAGTTCACAAGGAACATCTAAGAAGTATCCTATTTCGTGTTGTTTAGTGATTAATAGCCCTAAACAACCCTACATTATTAGTGAGCACCTGTTGTTGACGGTTAGGGTCTTCTTAAATGTAGGGGAAGGGTTTGTATTAGTTCTCAATATAATAGAAGGAGGATTTTACAGTCTATTATTTAGTATCTTACAGTTCTAAACACGCTAAATAAATTAGTGACTATAGCTCTAAACACCGAAAATCGGTTCACTCGACTGTTGACACAGTTTGTTTTGAAGTATGAGTGGAGCCGTAATGAAGTACACCTGATCATCTATAAACGATGTATTTTTTTAGATTTAGCTTTCTTACTTCCCTTGAATTGCTACAGTTTTTATGAAAGAACGCAGAGTCAACACAAACTTCATCTGTGTTACAGACTGTTTGGTCCGGGTTTAATATCAGGTCCATGTTTTTGGAAAGATGTTTCCAAGGCCGATTTTGTTAGCAGTACGCATGTGCGCATAACGAGAGAGACTGGGTTCGACGATTACTCACATGGAGAATAAATGATGTGTTCAAATCAACAAGCGCTTTCGTGGCGCAGTGCGATAATCCACTGGATTAATATCTACCAGGCGTTCCTCGTGATTCAGCCAAGTTAAGCCCGATCGGGTGAGGTAAGTAAATGGATGGGTGACCTGAATGTAAGTGGTCAGGCATGACACCAGGGGGGTTAAGAAAGGGATAGAAGTAGGGGTGGTAGTAGGAAGAGAAGGGGGGATGTAGGAAGAAGAGGGGAGAGGTGGGTTGTCAAAAAATAATTGTAGGGGAGGGGATGGTGAATTTTTTTTTCTTTTTAGTACTCCCCCTAAATGATAGCCAAACCTGAGTCAATTTGACCTGGGTCAATTTGACCTAGGTTAAATTGACTCGGGGTCAATTTGACCTGAAGGGTCAATTTGACCTACAACATATCCATCCCATTTGCTTCTCAAGTGCCTCTTATGTTGTGAAAACCTTTTCGAAGCAACAAATCGTTATATTATATTTGGAGGCAAAGTATGTACAGTTTGATCTTTGTCTTTCTGTTGACCTTTGTCTCGTGATCTGCCGTTCGAATCGACACAGCTACGAGATATTACCTATGTAAATGATGCAACAGAAAAGTAGAAAAACATAAAAGGATAATGGAGAATTTTCGAAGAAATACAAAGACTCTTTTACGGGAAAGAACGTCAGTTCCTTGAAGAGAGTAGTGACATTCTTTACCACTGCGAGTGTGAACAAATAATCAATTATCAACAACCCCACGGACGCGATGCGATAAAATGTACATGTTTACAGGACAGTCGGCCGGTTATTGTGCAGGACACTTTCAATCAGATGTTTTCATTACGAATTCACTGGTCTTTGCCAAAGACAATCACTCCACTGAAACTCAACGATCGACAATCGCAAGTCCAAAGTGAATCCTGCCGTCTTCTCGGATGAGTTAATTATGATAATTATGCAAAATTATAGAATATGAACCAATCAAAGATCACTACCAGGTTTTCTGGTAGTGACGTCACTGGACGGCATTGTCGGCTATTGGATTCAGACGTCTCTCTCAGGAGGAACGAACTGGAGGAGACGGCTGAAATTCAGGCTAGCAAAACCCTGGATTACTAAAGGTTTACGTGCCTCAATTAAAGTTAAAAACAAACTATATGCATCTGGTGATGACGCCAGTTACAAACTTTACAGAAATAAAATGTGTAAGCTAACACAAATAAGTAAAAAACAATATTTTCATGATTTTTTAAATGCTAACCTTACTAATATGAAAAAAACATGGGAAGGAATACATAATTTACTAAACCGAAAATCAAAGAACCATTAAGGAATATTAGTGTTATTAAGGATTTTAATCACAGTGACAGAATCACTAGTAAGAGACCCTTTGCAAATACCGAACATTTTGAACAAACATTTTGCATCTCTGTAATAAATTAGCAAACAAGTTACCATTAGCGCAGAGAAATTACCTAGACTATCTAAACAAAACAAAATCCCCTGATATCTCTTTTCTATTTGAACCCATTACATCAGAAGAAGATAAACTGGAAATCTTGTCCCTACCAAATAATAAATCTCATGGTCTATACTTTTGTCCCACACAAATACTGAAATGTGCAAGCAATAATATTCTAGGTGATGTGTTATCCAACATTTTAAACAAATTTATCGAACTAGGAGCATATCCTTCCAAACTCAAAATGCCAAAAATTGTTCCTATTTATAAAGCAGATGACGAGACCGATTCAAATAACTATAGACAGATTTCTTTATTATCAAATTTTAATAGAATATTTGAAAAGCTGATGTATAGTAGAATGAAATCTTTCATAGATGATAAGTACATTCTATCTACCTCACAATATGGTTTTCGTAAAGGACACTCAACGCAACACACGATTCTTGACATAATAAACGCAATCCAGACTAACATGGACAAACGCTTATTTTCCTGTGGAGTATTTATAGACCTTAAAAAGGCATTTGATACAGTAAATCACAATATCCTTTTAAGTAAATTAAGCCATTATGGTTTTCGCGGAATAATTAATAAATGGTTTACATCCTACCTACAAGAACGAGTCCAAACAACACAAATTGGTCCATACATATCTTCCAAAACTACAACCATGTGGTATTCTTCAAGGCTCTGTCCTAGGCCCACTGCTCTTCTTACTATACGTCAACGACATTCACAACTGTTCTGATAAACTTAACTTCTATCTTTTTGCAGACAACACGAATATACTTTATGAAGATAAAAGTCTTAGGATGCTAGAAACAGTTGTAAACAGAGAACTGCATAAACTTTATGATTGGCTAACATCAAATAAACTAACTCTCAATATTAAAAAATCAAATTTTGTCATATTTCATCCCTATCAAAAACAACTTACCTATCAACCAAAGATTGCAATATTCGATAATGATTTGAACAAAAGTGTTCTCTTGGACCACAAAAACTGTGTAAAATATCTTGGTGTCTTAATTGACAGTAATTTATCTTGGAAGTATCATTGACCATGTAGCCACAAAAAATAGCAAAACAATAGGCCTTATAAATTGCAAAATTAAGGCATTTCGTTCCCTTGCATATTCTACACAATATTTATAGGTCTTTAATTGTTCCTTACTTGACTTATGGAATTACAGCTTGGGGCCCAACTTGTAAGTCCTCTCTGAACAAACTCCAAATTCTGTTAAAAACGAGTGCTCCAATTTATGTATTTTCTGATCGTAATGACCATGCCATCCCCCTATTTATTGATGCTAACGTATTGCCAGTAAATTTCCTATACTATGAATCAATATCTAATTTAATGTACGACATAAATAATAATTCAGCTCCGATCAATATGTTAAATCTATTTGAAACTACATCAAGTATCCATTCGTATAACACAAGGTCTTCTGCATCCAATAATTATTATATTAAAAATTCAAGAACTGAAATACAAAAACAATCTCTTTCAAGATTCAGAGCCAAACTGTGGAATCAGATACCCTGCTACCTTAAAAAACTTCCCAAAAAAAGAATTTAGATGAAAGCTGAAAAAAACTCTTTTAGACATTCTCAAAACAGAAGACGCCTATATTGATATGCTTGCTAAAAGCACTAACTTTTAAAAGATAATTTTTTTTCTCACAATATCGATATATACATGTATGTATATATACATACTTTCATACCTTCATACCATCATTACTTATAATCTTGATACCATTTATTTTGTTCTAAGTTCCCTCTCCTCCTCATGATATTTATGTAAATGTACATATTTTCGTTTTTTATATAAGACTAGGCCCGCCTAGAATAGCGTCTAGCTACCTGCGGGCCAGCCACATTTGTAAATACAATATCTTAATTTAAATAAAAAAAATGTCTGTAAAAAAAAAACTCTGCAAAATGATGAATTCTGGGACATTTTCATTGATGACTTCTGTCAATCGCTCTTCTGGGACTGGGCAGAAGGGGGGGGGGGGAGGTGAGGGGGGCAACTTCCCCCCTCCCTACGCCACTGAAATAGGACATTAGCCATCTTGATGGATAAGGTTAGAACAGCATACCATGAAAACCTGCACACAACTCAATTTTTAAAGAGTAATAGCTTTGCCATTGCTCACATTTTGTCATGTATTTCACATTTGTGTCTTTTAGCCAACAGGATGCTCAAGAGTTCCTGCGGTTTTTGTTAGAGGGTCTCCATGATGATCTGAACCAGGTTCATGAGAAACCAAAATACAAGATGTGTGAATTCAATGACGCTATGAGGTTAGACTGTTTATCTGTCTTACACAACTGCCATTCTTAACTCATCTAAGAAAATTTGGTAAAATTATGCAGCCTGCACGTGTATCATACATGTACATGTACATGTACAGCAGAATGGCACTGCGGCATGGGTAGGGGAGGTTCCTGGTTTTATGGACCCCCCCTTCCCATTCATTAAAGGGAACCTCCACTAAAAAAAACAATAATTATTATGTTCCTTATGGATGCTTAAATCTTTGTTGTTTTTTCCCCTTTTATATTCTACTCTTGAATTGTCACTAAATTATAGACTGATTTTTCTGCCATAAAACTCATTTCAATTTCCCGGGCACTGTCATCTTGGATCTTATGACGTCACACGGTTGCCACTATTGTCAGAAAACAATAGCTCTTTTGTTGTGCAACAGTAGAGACAACCGTGTGTTATAAGATCCAAATAGCAGTGCCTGGGAAATTCAAATGAGTTTTGGCAGGAAAATCGGTCTATGAGTGATTAGTAGAAACCAACTAGTGCCGTTCTATCACCAATCCTGCAATCTGATTGGCTAAGATACTCACTATCTATTCTGTGATAGATAGCGAGTAGCGAAAAAAAACGGTTTTCAAAAGCAAAACAATGGCTGGGAAGTCATCAAAATGTTAACAAATCTTGGTTCTGTTTAAGATTGAACTACTAGTTGGTTTCTACTAAAACAATTAGACTACTTGCGCTCAGCTTCTATGGCTGATAGTTGACTCGGAGCTATGCTCCTCGTCAACTATCAACCGATAGAAACTTTGTGCTCATAGTCTAATTGTTAAGTAGAATCTAAAGGGGAAAACGCAGCTAATTTAGGCAATCCATAAGGACCAGTTAACAACAAATATTGTTTTTCAGTGGAGGTTCATTTATAGGGTCACTTCAGGGCTTGAAACTAGGAAAATACCACTAGCAACTGTTGCTTATTAAGTTGTCACTAATTGTTGCGGTCAACATGGATCCACTAACAACAACAAATAGAAATGTTCAACAAATAGTCCAGCAAGATTCTACATTTACTGGCAATTGTTGTGAGTTGTCATGAGATTTGACTCATATTTCTAAATATCTACTCCCATTTTCCAAGTGTGCAAGCCTAATCTCGAGTGGAAAAAAAAGAAAGAGAGAGTTAAAATTAAAAGGGTCTGCACATGCCATAAAAGAACAGTATTGATTGTGATCAAGTTCCAGTTCTCCTTTAGAAAACAATAATTAAGCAATATAAGTAGATGCCTCTAATAGAGGCTTGTGCCTTCAGTGCTCACATAGACTCCCAGGCATAGACTCCTTAGTTGTCACATCCTTCCAAAGCCCTGGAATCATTGAACTAGGGGTTGCAAGGTACTTTGTTGTAAAACACAATTTTTACCATACAGACTTTTACTGTGTGCAAGTAGGTGTTGCAAATATTAATGTAGCCTGGTGTGGGGATAGGCTATCGCAAATGGAAAAGGAACCATAGGATATGGAGGCTGATAGCATATTTTGTAAACATCATTACTCTTGATCATTCTACTTTAAATGGCCTAAAATATGAAGCAAATGTTCATTCAAGCATAATCAAGTTGACTGCAGTCCTTTAACAAAACATCAATGCTATTTGAATCAATTAGCTGAGAATCAACGTGAATCTCACACACGTCTCTTGTTGAATCCACAGTGATAGTGAAAAAGCTGTGAAGTCGTGGAACCATTACTTGGCAAGGGATAACAGCTTGATTACAGGTAGGTGTGGCCATGTAATCTGTGGTCAATATAGCCTTTTTGTTAACTTCTCTTTATTAAAGATATTAGGACACAGTGAAACAGGCAGGTCATGAGAATAGTGGAGTTAATCACCTGGGAAAAAATGAACCTGTAATGAATTCACTTGTAATGTTGACTTTGCGTTATCATTCACCAGATGTGTTTGTAGGACAACTGAAAAGCACCCTGAAATGTACAGAATGTGGCTACAAGTCAGTGACATTGGATCCATTCTGGGATTTGTCACTTCCTATTCCAAGGGTAAGTTCAATATAAGATGTTCCCTTCTAGCAGAGTCTCCCTCTAGAAGAATCAAAAGAAGGCAACAAGAGAAAGGAGATTTAAATTCCCTCCACTTTGCCCTTCAGTTTTCTGTAAGACTCTGTGAGAGAAAGACACGTATTCTAGTGTCTTTGGAAAGAGTGCCTTGCTCTCTAATTAATACCAAACTAACAGCTGTTTTTTTGAACTGTAGAAGTCCAGTGTATCAACATACTCTAGTACCTGGTCCAGTAGCAGATCATCCTGTCTTGATCAAGGTGATACTCATATAAGAGACTGTATGGAGCTGTTCACAAGAGAGGAAGTACTAGATGGAGATGAACGACCGGTGGGTACCTTAGTTTGTTAATTAGATGCATATCATAATAATGTCCGTTAAAAATGAAAAATGTGAATAAATATTATAAAAATGCAAAAAATATATATATTTCTACTGCCTTGCTCAGTCTTGAGTGCGGGATGTCGTGGGATCAAAACCCAGCCACATCATTGGGCAGGGATGATGGCCCTGTCTCCTTCCACTTCTAATCAATATTTGAAGGGGACACAAAATAATCTGTTGTACTCTATATGAAGAGAGCAGGAGATTGTACTCTAAAGGCACAGAGAAGGAGATTGTTACCTGGTACAGTAGACTGGCATGTGAACTAACCACACACTCAAACTATTGTAACTGAAGTGCGTGGCAGCTATCAGCACCGAATAGGCAGTCCACAATTTCAGTAGATAGATGATAGATAGATAGATAGATAGATAGATAGATAACTAGTTTATTAAAATAGTATAGCAGCCATAAGCTGAATAATACACTAATATTTACAGGAAAAGCACAGACTATAAACTTAATATCCTAAGATATCATATAAAAAGTTATGAAGTGAAATTACAATGAAATAGCAAATGATTTATATATTTACATTTTTGCTAAAGTCTGAGTGACAAAAAAATAATTATCAAAATGATCTGTCTTACACTTAGGGATAGCGCGCTGTCTAGGACATCTCATTAGACCAGTTCACAGTCACAATCTTGCGCGCGCATGTAAAACCTAGGTTTCTATTTACGTTAATTGACATTCACTTCTAGGCGATGTTCCGATTATAGGGTTTAGGGTTAATATGTTCTATGTCGTTTACTAGACGTTAGTAATTTGTGCTATGAGACTGGTGATATGGCGATATATAAATATATCCTGTTCCATTCATTGTCTTTTTCAAAAGGATTTATAAATACCTTCTTTAATGTCTTTTGCTTTCTTAATTGTCGCATTATTTTTAGGGTTGTCTGACTTAGAGGTCTTTTCATCAATTGGCGATATTATAAACAACAAACAATAGGCTATAAAACTGAGAGGCATGGGAATATTATATGTTCCCAACAGATGAACAAATTATTGTGTAAAGTATTGATGTTATCATTTTCTTGCAGACATGTGAAAAGTGCAAAAAGAAGCGTAAGTCCACTAAAAAGTTCACTATTCAGAGATTTCCCAAGATTCTCGTTCTTCGTATCCTTCAACCCTGCAATAAATTCCCTGTATTTAAGAGAGTATAAATCCTTAAAAGTGTATTTCTAATCTACCCTGAATGGTTAAAAAAGCAACTGATGAGTTTAAATTACCAACCTCTGGTCAACCTCAACTCATGTAAACTGAAGATTTATAAAATAACACTGTAATAACAAGCGTTTTGATTGATTGAAAACCGTTTTCTAAATCTCTGCGGAAACAGAGAAAGCTGCACGCGCTCTTGAGCTAGTTGGGAGTATTTACGTGTTGACAATCGAAACTCTATGGAAACGCCGAAAATATAAACTCGCGCAAGAGTGAAGTCTAATGTCACCGTGCAGGCAGTGGGAAAATAATCAAATGGTCATTCTACGGTGGTTATGTCATAATTTACAATAACAAGTAAGAGAAGGAATCTCCCAATACGCGCGCTTGTGCGTTGATAAATGTTAGATAAATAATGAGCGGCCGATCTTTATCCGGTGTAAATCGGATAAAGATCGAACGCGAATTCTTTATCTTACTTATCAAACGTCTAGATGTAGAGAGTCATGTTTTCAGTTATTTTGGCGATACGACTTATTTTGGCCGAGAAAATCGAAGCCAAAGTTTATGTAAATCAGGACGAAATCTGTATCAGATTTACAGAGCCCTCCACGCTCATTGATTTCCTTTGTTTTTGCTTCATGAATTATTAATGAGTTTGATAATGTCTAATGATATCTATTTTTAGTAACCGGAAGCAGCTGAGAAGTGCGCGTTTTCTCACGCGTTTTCTCATGCGAGAAGTGCGCGTTTTCTCAATAAGAGTCCACGAGACTCTTATTGCGCGCTTGCGCACTTCCGGTTACTAAAACAATATTTTATTTGACATTGGGGCCCGGTGGCGGGGCTTTAGATTCGAGAACGAGTACGACTTTTAGACAAAAAATATCTCTGTCGCAAGAAAGTAGAGATCTTCCATTTTTGCCAAACAATGCTGCAGACACGAGAACAAGCTACTAAGGGGTCTACTGAGGGTATTTGTTTGTTCATGTATCTTATTAAAGTGTTCGTCGATTGTGAAAATTTGTACTCGTACTCGAATCTAAAGCTCGCTAATATCATCGCACACCGCGCGCTACAATATTCCCTCTCTTACTTATGCTCTCTTGACAACAACTATTACTTCCTTACGTTCTGCTGTGCGTCATTATCTTACTAAACGGCCCGGTGTACACGACAAGCATTTCGTCACGGCACCCGTAAATTTTGGTACGTGAGCCGCAATTTTTTGGGGCACGGTATCCCGTATTTTGGTCGTGAACATGGGATTGTTCCGGGTACGCGTGGCGTAGGTACCGAGGGTATCTAGGGGTACCGAGGGTATCTAGGGGTACCGAGAACATGGGAAAAGGTAGTCTCGGGCCGCCTGTGGAGTGCCGTGCCCAAAGTGCCTGTCGTGTACAGCAAGCTTTACTTTAGGCATCCTCAGGTTATGTTGGTCGACTGTATGCAATCTTAATTAGCGCTTGTACTGAGCGTTTGTTACGTTCATATCAATATGATTTCCCTGCTTGAGGCAAGCAAGAACTTGAGATTTAATGTCTGTGCATATTTATTTAATGTAATGACCTTGACAAAACTTAAGATCTAAAGCGTTTCTCAGGATTTAGTTTTCGTTCCAAGCTACAGACCAGTGTGGATTTCCCTGTTACCAAGCTAGATCTCAGTGAGTTTGCGTCAGATTCAACAGGTATGGCATATAATTTACTGTTTTTGTGTGTGTCAGTGCGTGAAAACGGAATATCGAAAAGCGATGAAGCCGAAAATCCAAACGTTACTTTACGTCAGAACACAACTGAGACAGTTTTATTTGCATAAATTAAATTGTTAATCCGCCTTGACGTCACTGGACGGCATTATCGGCTATTGGATTCAGACGTCTCAGGGGCGTAGCTAGGCATTTTTAAGTTGTACGCACAAGTGCAGTAGCTACCGATTTTAAGGGCCCCCTCACATAAAAAAAATACAAGGTCAAACAGCGAATTTTCGTCTCAAAGTGTACGCACGTGCGTATATGCGTACAGGAAGCTACGCCCCTGCATCTCTCTTGGGAGGAACGAGCCAGAGGAGACGGCTGAAATTCAGGCTATCAACAGTGTAGTTTCAGTTTTGAACACTGGGATAAAATTTACTGCAAACACGAGACATTGACCGCCAGAAGATCATGTTTACGGCAAAATTCCCGCCGATTTACGCGTTAGGTCGCGCATGCGCACTAGTTCTTCAGCTCTGTCGTGATAACCCATAAGGTGTAGATAGGTCATTACAGCGGTTTTCAGTTTAGTGTTGTAAAACCAAAGTAAATTTTACATAGCCAATCACAGGAGCAAGTGAAACACAATGAGCCAATCACGAACTGTAGTAATTCACGATTGGTTTTACTTGAACCAATCACGAGGAAAAGTAAACGCAATCGTGGATGCCGGCGTGATGATTGATGGACCAAAACACGTTTGGTTTTAGTTTAGCACTTTAGAGCAGGTTTCAATTGACTGTAGTAAAACCAAAACCAAAGCAATTACAACGAACCAATCACAAACTAAAGTGAATACCGATTGGTTTCACTGACACGAGAAAGCAACCAATCAGGAGTAAAGTAAGCGCAATCGTGGATTGATGGCGTGACGGACCCACGATTGGTTTTACTCTGGAATTTGATTCGCTGACTGATTACAAAACATTTTCACAGCCAATAGAAAAGCAAAGTAAACGCAAAACCAAAGTAATCACCGAAAACTTTCGACACTCAATTGAAATCTGCTCTATTGGCTGATAATCACAAAACATTTTCTTCAGCCAATAGGAAAACTGAACAAACGCAAAACCAAAGCAATCACCGAACACTTTTGACACTCAATTGAAATCTGCTCTATTGGCTGATAATCACAAAACATTTTCTTCAGCCAATAGGAAAACTGAACAAACGCAAAACCAAAGTAATCACCGAAAACTTTCGACACTCAATTGAAATCTGCTCTATTGGCTGATAATCACAAAACATTTTCTTCAGCCAATAGGAAAACTGAACAAACGCAAAACCAAAGCAATCACGGTTTGCTTTCGACACTCAATTGAAATCTGCTCTATTGGCTGATAATCACAAAACATTTTCTTCAGCCAATAGGAAAACTGAACAAACGCAAAACCAAAGCAATCACCGAAAACTTTCGACACTCAATCGAAATCTGCTCTAACCAATCACGAGGCGAAGTAAACGCAGTCGTCAATACTGTCGCTAAAACAAAACCTGATTGCGTTTGGGTTTGGTTTAGAACTTTATTGGCTGATAACTGGAAAACATTTCTCTCAGCCAATAGAAAAGCTAAGCAAACGCAAAACCAAAGCAGTCACTTGTTGCTTACGACACTCAATCGAAAACCGCTCTATGTCGTTGTATCTTGCAGAGGGCCGTGTGTACAGTCTGTACGCTGTATCGAACCATTCAGGTACGACGTACGGTGGCCATTACACCGCTTATTGTAAGCATCCTTCCAGTCAGGACTGGCACTGCTTCAACGACTCCAGGTCTGTAACTATTGACCCTTTACAGTGCGACTACTAAGACCGGAGCCACTTAGACAACGAGAACCAATCAGATTGCAGAATGAAAACAAAGCATTCCAACTTACGGGTATTTGAGCCTATCAGGGTCGAGTAAAGCATTTCAACTTGCTCGAAGTTGGAATGATTTGTTTTCGTTCTGCGATGTGAATGTCTCTTGTATCGGTTACAGTAGTCAAACAGTAAAGGAGAAGTGATCCCTAAATTAACTTTACCTCTACGAATCAATCTATGTATGAAGAGCCTTAGATTAGAATTCAGTTGATTGTGTTCTGCCACAGGGCCACCTTGTAAAACACTTCGGTGAATGGTGCACCCTGTATAAACATTATTATTACCTGCGTAGGAGAAAATAATTATTAATAAACTTAGACATTTTCTTGACTTTCAATTGCTGAGACAACTTTATTACACATTGATATACCCTTATCTACAATATGGAATCGTAAGCTGGGGAAATACTTATAAAACTCAATTGACTAAACTTAAAACTAAACAGAACAAATGTATTCGTAGCATATTCTTTGCCCATAGCAGAGAGAGTACTATCTATCTAGAAATTTAACACTTGACAATATATTAAAGCTCCGAATCTCAACATTTGGCCACAAAATGTCTAATATTAGTTCAAACACACCAAATGTCTTCTCCATATATGTCTTACCTACATGTATATATCTGAAATTCATAGTCACAATACCAGGTATGCTAAGAATATGATTTTTTTATAGACCGCAAGCCAAAACTAACTATGGCATGAATACTTTCAAGTTTTCTTTATCCAAAATCTGGCAATCGATCCCCACAGAAATTAAGTGTCTAAGCTACTCTCAGTTTAAAAAAAACATAAAATATATCTTCTCAAATCACAACTGCCCTAGTTATGTGTTAGATATTAGTGTTTGTTAATAATATTATAAGTTTAATATATTCGCTTTATAGATTTGGTATCCTATACAATTTATTATTTCCTTGATAATCTTGCTAAACCTAATCCTAATAGGAAGCTATCGAGGCTTAAGTCAACCGCAGTTCTATATATCTTTAAGTAATGCACCGGTTAAGAATGATAGCACTGAATGGCAAGCTAGGAATATAAACAGGTGTTACTTTTCTATTCTTCTTTCTCGTCATTTCATTGGTTGATACTCATAAATTCAATAGAATACCATCGAAGTAATGCACTTTCATTAGATAACTTTTGAAGTTTTTATTTAGTTTTGATCAAACTAACTATAGTTCGATTTCAATGAAAATCAACCGTGAGGAAAGTTCTCACAATTGAGCCGATTCAAATATCTTTTGTCTGCCCCCTTTCCTATTGGTTGGATGGTGTTTTCTTTAAGTTTTCACAGGAAAATGACCAACAGCACAGTTTCCTTTATTTCTGTTTGTAACTTCGACTGAGGACATCTCAGACAGCACTTAAGACGCATTCAAGCAAAATCGTACGAGAGGACATACTCATTGGCGCAGTCTATTGTCTTTTTCTATAGTTCTTACGCGAATCATTACTTAACCTGTATTTTACTTTCTCTTGTGGCAGTGATTAACTCGAAAGCTTCGGCTCCTTTAACTTATATCGTTTTTTTTATCGCGAGAAGACGCGTGGGCCGAAGGGATACAAAGGCTTCTTCGCGCGCGTGGTCCCTCGAGTCCCTCGCCCCATGCGGGGTCTATGCCCGACTACCGTCGGCCCATGCGTCTTCTCGCGAAAAAAAACTTGTATAAGTTAGAACTCCCTAAAACCGTCACGGAAGAAAGTCGCTGAATGGGAAGATTGTATTAAACAAATATGTACGAGAACAGCTTAAACAACCCAAAATAGCGGCTAAACTAGGCCGCTATAATAAGCACTCAAGAACAACAAATGATCAGTTTTCTAGTAATTTCAGGTACTAAAACTTTTCTTTTCTTTTCAGGGTCGGTGCAATGTCGGCGACGCGAGTGCGTGGATCGCAAGCATACATCTTATTTTACGAGAAAATCGATCCTCGATCCTCACTTTGAAAACAAAGAAAATGAGATAATACCTTAGTCTTAATTTATTCCAATCTCAGAATCAATTTTTATCATTTCTTTTGAAATGGTTTAGAAAAATAAGCCCATTTTAGTCCAACTGAGGGCAGATATGTATTGTATTTATGAGAGAGCGTGCATGGGAGTCATGAACTAAGTTTGACAGAGTTCATAGTTACGTTCACAAAAGATGCTTGGAATTCGGTCTCTGTTTTGAAGGTGTAGTTATACGTCTTCTTAACTGATCGCATTTTATTGTGTAGTTCATATTGAACATTCATAACTGTTACAGTACCATTCGATTTTAGCAACAAAGTTGTTAATGTGAAAAGACTTTACCATTAATGAATTGTTATTTTTCTCGTTGCCGATTCTAGGATTCAATCTTAAATTCTTATACTTGTGTAATTAAACCTATCCAGATGTATGTCCTGGTCCCAGAGACATGCCCTTTTCTAACATGACTTGGCATACAAATTTCACCTAATGTTTTTTAGTAACAACATCTGTGAAACACATCAATCCAAGAAGCAATTGATAAAGTGTGAAGAGTGCTCCATCCCACGCCTATAGACCAACATTCACAAAGTTCTGACTTTAGCTCCTGTAAAACTACGCCACTTTCCGATTCTGGTTAGCTCAGTTGGTAGAGCACGGTCTAGAGTGCGGGAGGTCGGGGGTTCGAATCCCGGCCGCGTCCTTGGGCAGGGACGTTTATAAGCCGTTGGCCTTGTCTCCTTCTACTTCTAATCAGTATTTGAAGGGGACGTGAAAGAACCTGTTGTACTACTCGAAAAAGAGCAGGGGATTGTCACCCGGTACAGCAGCCTGGCCATTGCACTAACCACACTCAACATTGTAAACTGCGTGGCAGCTATTAGCGCCGTGAAGCAGTCCGAAATAATTCACTGACGGGATATGTCAGTCGTATGTAAAGCGCCATGAAACTGTGGTTGATATGGCGCTATATAAATATGGCCATTATTATTATTATTATTATTATTCGATATGTGGTTTAGCCGGGTCCTGTCGACTGCCGGGTTGTTTCAGGTCCCGTTAAAAAAAATGTTTTTAGTCCCTGGGGATTTAAAAAAATTACCAGTAGTATCTACTTCTATGCAACCAGTGACTCGGTTGAAGGCAAATTCAATTAAATTCTCTGACTAAATATATTGGGATAACTGGAGTTGGGATCTAATAAGATTTTCCATAAAAATAATTTTAGCCGCCATGTAAATGTATTATGTACCTTATAAATATCTCATGCCGGCGCGGTAAGAAGTCTGGTAACAATGGTATCGGAGCGAGGCCAGTTGTCCTAAAGATTGCAGAATTGGAGCCAGTCAGAAATGTCTTCGTTTCTGTCGTACCACACTGGTGTGTTGTGTCAAGGAAATTAACGTTATTTTCCGCCATGGAATGTAGATTTTTCACTTCCTGTGACAACTGGCCTCGCTTTGATGACATGAATAAGGTCGATATGCCCTCTTCTTTCACTTAGTCTTTTATAGTATTTGTATAGTTAGAATACACGTACGAGTATGAGACGCTGTGCGTCATATATTGAGTTCGATTGTAAGTATTTGATAATGAGTGTTTCAAAAGTTAATATTTACATGGACGCGTAGTCTCTTCCCAGCTCGAGTACCTCGTGGCGAAAAATGACGAAATGTGTATATTTATATCTTTTTTTTATGAAAGCTGCGACTGTATATAATACCGTGTATATTGTAACTCGGATGATAATGTAATATAGAAATGATAACACTGTCGGTAATACCTTAATAAAGAGACATTTGAATGTGTCTATTTCCTGCGTTTTACTGAGGGTGGGGGAGACTGGTGGAAAAACGAGGTTTACTTTTTTTTTTCCATTCCACAAGGGGGGTCAAACTTCAAGGGTGGGAGGTACGTAGCTACCTTTAAGCCATTATTAAAGCACAAGTCATTCTCATCACTATTTTTCGTCGCAAAATGCAGGAAATAGAATGCGCATGCCCCTAGATTACTGCGCTTCCAACCTCGTGACCAGGGTCTTCTCGGTCAGATCCAAGATGGCGGCTACTCCGAGAGAAGACCCTGGTAAACCCTGAACTGTCACGTATTCTGATTGGCTCTTCGATTATGACACAAGGGTTGTTCTAACGATGCTTTTTATTGGCCACACGGACTGAGTCCAGAGAGATGCATTTGTATATAGATTCGATTGCTCAAATTTTATCAATAAAACGATTTTAAATAACCTTAAAACACGCTGTGTAGGTAGAGCAATAGATTAAGTGCATTACTGGGTAGTTTTCTGGTAAATTTCATCAGTGAGAAAGCCAGGAGAAGCCGTTAAATCTGAACATGTGCTGAACATGTGCTGAACATGTGCTAACGGAAAATGAACGGCTTTTTAGGATTCTCTTCTAGCTTAGATACATCCTGGTAGCTTTGTGATACTCTTCCACTGTTTCTTTATCCAAGTAAACTCTATTTCGAACTGTTTATGCACCTATCAATGTCAACCCCCAGGGGGGGGAGGCCGGTCAGATGTGGGGCATTTGACCATTCTTGGTGTCTCCATCCTGGGGAATTTGAACAGGAGACTGGACTCCAGGGTGGGGATATTTGACTTTTGGAAGACAGGGACTGGTACTAAATGTTTGTCGGCCATCTTGGATTCGTCTAAAAGGTAGGTTTACCGTCTAGTTCACATTAAAAATATAAATTAATTTAATACTTCAAAGCTTCATTCCTATTTACTATAGATCATTCAAAATACTCCTTGGATTTGTGTAAATCAATTTCATACAAGGGTGGGAGATTTGATCCGTTTTGACCCAGAATTTAGTCCCCAGGGTGGGGATTTTGACCAAAAATTCTCCCAAAAAGTCAAATGCCCCACATCTGCCCGGCCTCCCCCCCCCCTGGGGGTTGACATTGATAGGTGCATTAGTAGACCTGTTTTCACTTGGTCGTTCGTAATTTATCCAAAACCTCCACTCCGCAGGCAACTCAACCGTGGTAGAAAAGAAACGAACTGGTTTTGAGTGGGAGGGGGGGGGGGGGGGGGGGGGGGGAGAGAAAGGGGAGGATAGGGAAGGGAAAGCGAGTTTCCCAAAAATTGAAATTGCAGAGCAGTTGAAGATTTGGATTTTTAATGTGTTGGGCTTCCTGTGGTAGTTTGCCACAGGTAACTCAAATTTACCAAAATTGGAGATGGGCCACGGTATATAGAGAAAGGAGAGCCTGCGACAAGACCTTGTGTTTTTGAAATTCGCATACCATTGCAAGTTACACGTTTCACAAATAATTTTAAATTTTCGACGATATTCTGTTTTTAATGTACCCTAGCATTGAACCCCTTGTATTTCTACTGCATGTTTGATAATAAAAACCTGAGAAAACGAGAGGAAACAGCAGAACAATGATTTGATCATGAGTGAAAAGTTTTCAATTTTAACTCGCGCGTGCTGCTGATACGGGTATCAGCGGCCATCCTGAGGGGGCGGCCCCCGGGCACCCAGCGGCATTTGTCACACCAGAAGAAAATTGTGACAAAAACCCCACCCCTGGGGCAACCTGGGCAACATATAAGTATTAGAAGCTAAACGTTTTAGAAGTGTCAAAAATCTTAATAGTTTTATACAAATATTACCCTTTATTTCTTTGTTCCGGTCTTCTGACAGTGGATGGCTTAATTTAATCTCTTAATTTGAATGATAATGATATGACTTATGCACCTATCAGCGGCTTCCCCGAGGGATCGACCCCCGGGCTAACCACGGCGATATGTGGGGGGAATACAGTAGGATTGAATGCAAACATTGCCCCTGGGGCCGGGAAAATTCTCGACTTTGTTGGAAAACTGGGGTGGGAGATTTGTTCAAATTGTTTTTGTCATGAAACTATAAACCACGGAGATTGTTTTTCCTCAGTGAATACAAGAGTTAAAGCGTGATCAGATGAGATATACCGAGACTTTCTGCCTTGTTCCTTGATTAGCTACTAACTGAAGTACATCAGGAAGTGTCGGTCTTGTTCCTTTAAAGATACTATGAAGTTCATTGAAGTGTTAATAAAGTTCCATTTTCTGTTTAAAATAGAGTGTTCAATGTTATAAAACTAACGTTAGCGGAGTAACGATATTCAGTCGTCAATTCAGTCAGCTCCATCGAAGACTCATCGATCTCATTTCGCGCAAAATTACGGGGGATTGTAGGTCGTGGAAGACCTAACCAGGGGCTTTGAAAGAGATGATTCCCCTACCCCTGGGGGAAATCGTCAAGATTGTTTCTGTCTTTTACAATCCCCCTGGTTAGCCCGGGGGTCGACCCCTCGGGGAAGCCGCTGCCGAGGTGCATTCGTTCTTCGATTGGCTTTGTCCTTGAGGTATCGATCGAGCGAGTTCTGTGGCGAAAACCGCTGAACGTTGAGACAGCAGATTACGTGCAAATCCCGTGGGTATGTCCTCGGGATATTTTGACGAAAACGCAAAAGCGCTCTAATGCCCCGCGTGTGGGGCATGTTTTTGCTACAAATCCCCTGCTAAGCCCCTGGGTTGCCCGTGGGTTGCCGATGGGTTGGCCGGTGGTCGCCCCCTCGGGATGGCCGCTGATGAGCTCTAGCTCTGGGTATGAGACTGGTTCGTGGACGAACGGGAAATTTCAAAAATTTGTTGCAGGCTTCCTTTCTCTTTCGCCTCCTTCCCCCTCCTCTCCCCCACCACAGGAACCCCAAATCAACCAGAGCCTGCAAGCAGGCTAGATATCCACCCTCCGATATCATAGTGCTAAATAGCTTTTGTGACTAATAGAGCACCGAAATTGTGAGTCATGATTCAGATAAGTTCTCCCGGCGGCTACGAGAAGCTTGAATACAAGCCTCTTCCAAAAGAGGGCTACACTGAGGGGGCGAACATCAGAATATCCAATATGGCGGATCAAGACCTCGTTGTTGTGAAAACATATGCTTGTGGAGTGAACTACGCTGACATCTGCATACGATGGGGATTGTATGAATCTGCTAAGAAGTTCGTAGGATGGCCCATCACTGTTGGTTTCGAATTTAGTGGAGAGGTTATATCGAAAGGAACAAATGTACGGGAGTATGACATTGGACAAAAGGTTTTTGGGTTGTCCTTATTTGGGGGCTACTCAGAATGCATCCGGGTACCAAAGCATCAGTTATTTCCCCTGCCAGAAAAGTTCAGCCCATATGAGGCAGCAGGATTTCCAGCAGTTGCTATGACAGCCTGGTATGGGATGTTCGAGTGTGCCAGCGTGCAGCCAGGTTCTTGGGTTCTTGTGCATTCTGCGGCAGGGGGTGTGGGGAGTATGCTGGTTCAGATGGCAAAGATTGCTGGGTGTCATGTAGTTGGGGTGGTTGGTGGAACTCACAAAGTGGCACTTGTCAATCAGCTTGGTATGTATATTTAGATAAAAAGAAGCTGCCTGATTATCTTTTGTTTAGATTGTATTTGGCGCATGAAAAGTTCGACGTTTGAATCGGGCCTAAGATTATGACCTGTTTGGCAGCTGCCAACAGACCCAAATTCCTCTTCTCTCGTCTCCGCTTTTCCCATGAAAAAAAGTATTCTGGAAGTTTTTCACCCACCCCCTCCCATAATATTTTAGTAATTATGACTGGGTCCTTAATTGTCAATGTTGATTTCATTGTTCTTGTCAGTCTGGTTGACTTTTAATATTTGTAGTATATCTTTCTAAGGGACAGTGCAATAATTAGCAGGAAGGGGGTTGGAAAATTTTGACATGAAAGGGGGTGACCAGTAAGAAAAAATACTCACTAAGGGAGGGAGGAGGGTTATAACAATATTTCTGGGAGCTCCATGAAGGCAGTTAAGGAATCACTGAGAGGCCACTTCATTGTAAAGAATGATTTTGGGCACATATTGCACTTTTTGGGAAAATATCTAGTTCAGTGGAAAAAAAGCTTCCCAAAAAACTGGCCAAAATATGTGGAAATGCCTTATTTTCAAAGCTTCAGAAATTGAAAGAAGACCATGTGTGACATGCACAGTATTATTTAGACTACTTAAAGTTTTCTTGTGATTCCACCTGTGCTGTATGGACGTGGACACAAGGAGTTCCTTGTGAAATGGTCACCAGCCCTTGAGGCACCTATTTTTTGAAGAAATCAGATTATGGGGTCTCTGTGGCACGTGAAGAAAAGAGAGGGAGATTGGAGCCCGAGACACAGGTAACCCAACTCAAGATTTCCACGGTTATGGCTGCAGAAGAGGCAATGCCGCCCAGCTCCGTCTGCCAGCGTGGAAATTGTTTTCTGAGGGCAGATTATCTTCTTCAAACAGCAAAGAAATAAGAGAGGTTTGCCAGAGATATAATGGTGATGGAGGGGGGGGGTTTGAACTTATTTGAGTGAGTTAAGGGGGTGGATGAGAGTTCATATTGTATATTTTAGGGGGTGGGTATGACTTTTTTTTAGCATGTTCAGACTCGTTTTCCAACCCACCCCCACTAATTGTTGCACGGTCCGTAAGTTATTTCTTGGCTTGATTATAAATATTATTTCAGCAGTTTAAAAGGGCAATTATCGCAAATATTTTCTCAGACGTGGTGGGGCCGATCACCCCCTTCATCGGTCATTAGAGGTGTGAAAAGAATACCTGGTAAAAGCTTTCATCATTATTCATGAAACTTTGTATATGGAGTGAGACAATTCGGCATAACATTTTTGTTGCAATTTATGGCAATTTATGCAATTTATGACGTCAACCAGCGTCAATACATCACCATATTACGAAATTCAACGAGTCCGTAATTGACCTATATCATTATGACGTCAAATCAAAACAATCTATTGTTTAAACGCTAAGGATCACGGTCGTGGGAGGGGGACAAAACAGCAACAACACAAAGGAAATAGCTATCAAATGCATTTTGTAGAACGTAGAATAGCGGTAACGGCCACAAATACGGTAAATATTGTGGGATAAACATTGATACAGCTGATATCTGGAAACCAGACAATTCGAAGTTAAATTTTCCTCAGCAGAGCAGATTTAGTTCAAAATTCTATTGTTCAAGTCGATTCTGTCCCCCTCATAAACAAGCCGTGATGTCATAATGATATAGGGTAATTAATATAGCAGGTTTGAGAGAGCATGTCAAGAGGAAATGAATGCCAAAAACCGTTATTCGATACAACAACAAATTAATTGTGACATTACATGTTCAGGTCTCGATAAAAGTTAAAAAATGAAAAGTTAAAAAAAAAAAAATTTCCACAAAATACGACTTCCTGATTTCATGCTAAAAAATATAATATAATTGACAGCTGCTGTCATTCACTGGGGATGTTATTTCATTCTTGCTATCCTGTGATTTTCTGCGCTACTTCTCATCCGTAAAGATTTCTACGTTAATGCAATCAGCCCAAAAAAGTAAAAGTAGATCGTTCTTGGTGGTATTTAAAAAATGAAGAAAAGAAAAAGCAGCACGATTTAGTTTGTGATACTTTAGTTTGTGAGTAAATTTGGCAGCGGGTGTAAAGTTCTTAGGACAAACAATGGCTGGAGGATTTATACCGGTACTCAAGTTCCAAGAAATCAGTAGGATCATCGAAAACCGGAAGTCCACAGAGATTCGAGCAATAAAGTTTTGTTATCTTCAATCGACCAAACATTTTCAGAGAATTCAATGCAGGAAGCCATAAAGGTTTGCTGGTTTTGTTTCAGCGCGATGAGTTCAGAATCAGTGGCATCACAGGCAACCCAAGCTCAAATTTTGAGTTGTTGGTGTGTTCAGATAGAGTAAAGGTACGTTTATATATTTCAGTTGATTTTAGCCTATCAATAATGGTAAAATTTGTAATTTCCCCCGTTTATAGTAGTTCCAATACAAAGCCTATATACTGGCAAATAAACACACCAACAACTCGAAGTTAGAGCTTGGGGTGCCTGTGGTGATATAAACAGTAGCGCTTTCACTATTAATTGTTCACTTATACTGTGGTGCAATTTTTCTGTACTCCTAAAAGTGTGAACCTTGTTGAAGTCCAGCCTTTACGCATTGTGTCCAATTTTTCTTAGCTTTTAACAAGTCGTAGAAAACAGCCGTTTCTCGAATATTTGTGTCGGGGAATTTTTAAATTATTTTTCGTTCAGGTTTTATGACCTGGTTTGTATCAAAATGGGATGAAAAACTACTTTTTCAACTTTGAAAAGGGATAAAATCTGTAATACGCAATATATCAAAAATCACTGACACTATATTTTAGACAATTTAGTTGGGATTCGAAAGGGATAATTAAGAAAAAAATGTTTTTCAATACCTGAAGGGCTGAACTCTTTCTAGCGGACGGAGTCAATTCGCGTTGAAAAACAATATGATACAACATTTACGCTTTTAACTTTTGTTCAAAACAGTTTAAATATATACTTTCTTCAATTAAAGACCAGCTTTAAAACAGTATATAGTACGTCTATTTGCAATGCTGCAAGAGCATTTTTCCGAAATGACCCCTCAAGACCTTCAGTAAATTATAAGTGCCCCCCTGAAGCCAGGATTATGGTTAAAACATATGCGAAACTACCCGTTGGGACAAATTTTGCTATTTTTGTTCAAGTTACTTCTGTGTGAATTTAGACTAGGTATATAGGGAGAAATCGTAAGTGCAAATTAAGTTATGACGTCACATTGGATGACGTCACTGAAACACGTGTTGGAGCATGAGTTGGGATTGAAAACAATGTCAACGTTTTGGTACTACAATTTAGCAGGAAACATTTTTATTATATTTGATTCCTAAAATCCGGGGGTATCTCTTGCTTTAACAGCAGGTTTTACTGACCTGAATCTATAATTTATGTCGTAGGGACAAACGGTTTTCAGTATTGACGCCTTCCCAAATAGGTCTATCAAATCCCCTACGTAAAGGAAACTAATTCGATATTTTTAAAATTGTCATCGATTATGACGTCAAAACATATATTTTCGTCATGGAATTGCCAGAAAGTCATCCCATATTATATACCACGTTTCGTGAAGAAAGGTGACAAGGATTTTACTCAATATTATTTTTGCACCTCTGTGTGCTTGATGTTACTGTTCCAGGCCCTTCCACGTGCTGAAAAAAAAACAATCCGGCCCTGCTCGATTATTTGATAACCGCCTCCCGGTTAGCTTAGTGGTTAAGCACCGTGCTGTGGTGCAGGAGGTCATGGGTTCAAACCCCAGCCGAACCAACACTCAGGGTCTTAACTGAGTAGAAGGTGCTGCCTTTACATAATCCAACAGTAAACGGTTAGACCTTCACGTCTTCTTGGACTACCCTTTTTTAGTGTAAGCCAACTAGTGGACTATTACAAATTCTGCATTCTGATTGGCCACCCTATTATAGGTCTATTTGTGATAGCCCATGGTAGAGAAAAACCACATGCATTTTCACGAAATAATAACATTTTTTAACTTCAATTTCTTTCTTTCTATTGTTTTCTTCTGTCCGACTGCGCTCATGGGCTATTGACTCGTAGCCCATTCGGGCTGCGGGTCTAATTGTTAAATATACTTCCAGCCTCAAAAGGTACCCCTTTCAGGCGGAGCCCCCGTATAGTCCATTAACCCCCGGGGTTAGGTCGACCGAAAGAGAAAATATTTGGCTCGGTCATTTTGTATGCGCTCGGTCCATATGTCATATGGTCCCATCCGGCCCTCCCACTCAGTCAATAAGTACGTAATTAGTAATTATCAGTGAGATCAGCTTTGTTCAAATCTGCTTTTTTTTTGCAACCCAGTACAACCACGTGATTGCATTCCTGCAATAGGTCCATCAGGAGTGATATTGTAGTGTGTTTTGATTAGTTTGTTTTAATACATTACTTATACAATTTGTAATTAGAAGCACAAAATAGTGTGCCTGAATGTGTGAATATTTGATATATTCATTATAACAAGTTACAGAATAGAATAGTAAATTAATAATGTATGTAGGTGTGTATGCACATATGTATGTATGTGATTTTGTCATCAACAATTTAAGGGTGTGACCACGTGATTGACAAGTCTAAGGAGGACCTGTGGCAGACAGCCAAATCCCTTGTCCCTCAGGGATATCAGGCAGTGTTTGATGCAAATGGTGTTGCAACTTTAATGAACAGTTACAAACATCTCGCTGAAGGAGGAAGGCTCATTGTATATGGTAAGGTTATTTCTAATATAGAAATATTGCAATTAGAATTTGGATGGCATAGCTTAAGCAGAGGTTTATTATAAAATGCAAAGCCAAGTAAGCGCTTAATTAATACCATGATCACCTCGGTTTTCTTTGTTTTATGAGGGACGATCACATTTAACCGGCAAGTTTGAAGTACATGTTACAGGTTAGGTTATAGTGAGTGTGTAACTAGTTCAACATGCAGTATAGGCTCAAATGAACAGATGATATTATGAATAACAGTTTCAGCGGTATTGACCCCAACGCCTCACTTCGATGTAATGAAGCGCCATTGAAACCATCATTCTTGCATGACACCAACACCCTCTTAATTTAAACAAGCATGACTAATTTAGATACACAGTTTGTGATTAATTACATGGAAGTGAGGCGTTTGGGTCAATACCGCTGAAACTGCTACTCGTAGACACCACTGTAATATCAGCTATTGCAGAATATTGATTGGCTGCGTATTGCATAAATTAGTGATAACTCATCATTTACCTGGGAACCTATTTTCGAAATGGTTAGAGTTGGTTTTGGGGTTATTCATTTACGTCGGAAAATTTGTCAACCAATCTTTTTTTGACCAATCAAATTGATCGTATCATTTTCGTGCCATTTTGCTATCATGCTTTGCGCTCTTATCCATTACGGTATTCAGGAATACCCTAGCTAGCGCTGGCTTGCCCCTTTTCTGTGGAAATGACAGCTGAATGAAGGCTTGTAGTTGGGTTCTATGAAAACAAAACTACTTTTAAGAAAGGCACAACAATATATGGTGCAAACCTTGTTCCCATGCAGGATCTTTTCGTAGAATTCAGCGAAGAAAAATGCAACATCCAAATAAAGCTAGAGTTTGTAGAAACTGATTTACACAGTTTTGTGGTCTGCCTCATGCCTGCTACTTGTTGAATTGTCAAAATGTCATATGAGGAGTTACTTGCAACATAACAACACATCTTGACTTTTTGTGCAGGCTTCCATACTATGTTACCTCGTTCAAGTGAGACAAGTTCAGGAATCCTTGGTATTTTTCATTGGATAAAGATGGGCTGGAATTACTTTTGGACACCAAGATTTAATCCTCTAGAGGTGAGATAATGTTTGTCTTTTTTAGTGAAGGCAGTCTCAAAATTTTTCTCTTTCAAGCCTTATGATTTTTGAATGTCAGGCACATGGAATGATATGCATTACTGGAATGTATTATACCAACTACTATTAAAACAGCTGCTAATATAAGTGTCTTCAAAACATCTTACAAGAGATACCTAACAGAAAATCAAAACCGTGCATTACTGGAATGCATTACCAGCTACCAATAAAACAGCTGCTGACATAAGTTATGGATCGCAAACTGATCAAACAGGTCACAAAATCCTGATAAAACAGGTTTATTCCCACCTGATGTAGCATTAAAGGAATTGGAAGGCTCATTTTTGAACCAATGCCCAATGGTCATAGGAAAGACAGTATTAAAGGAAGTGATGTGCTCCTAGGTTTCCTTTTCAAAATCTACCTAAGCTTTGTTTTTAAATATATGGCTAAAACCTTCTCTTCTTTCTAACCTTACAGATGACAAATGAAAACAAAAGTGTCATGGCATTTAACTTGAGCTTCATGTTTGACAAAGTGGAACTCCTACAGGGAGGTATGAAGCAGGTTCTTTCCTGGGTTGACAAAGGAGACCTTATGGTGGGTAGGGTCACTACCTATCCCCTGAGGGAGGTGGCTCAGGCTCATCGTGATTTAGAGTCAGCACAGACTGTTGGAAAACTTGTACTGACAATGGATCACGGGAACCAGTTTTGACTGCGCTCTCATAGTATTCATGCGGCCATATAACGGACCTGATCTTCTCGGTATGTCCCTTGCTACAAATCTGTGGAATTTAGAAGTTTAAACACAGGTACCCCAAGCTCATTATGCGTAAAACCGTTATTTCCCGGATATTTGAAATTACAGTAAATGTATGGAGTTTTAGTTCGAACGCCCGTTTGCTCTAAAATAAAATTCAACAAATCGTCAAACTAGTCTTACCTGTCTCTTGTGTGTTCCTTTCAGTTTCTGTGAAGTTTCAAGCCATTCCGTTCAATTTTGAGGAAGTTACAGCAATTTTTCTTCCCTTAGTGTATATATTGGGAAGGTAGCAAACTCGAGGCCGTTCAGCCGCCGATCAGCTCCAGAAAATCGCCTCGAATTCCAACAAAAATCCCCTACATCGCCAAAATTCCTTCAAATAACGGTTGCCCAAACACAGGTCCTTCACCATACTCAGCTTCACTTTCACTGGTTTACTTTAACGGCAGAAAAGTGCCACGTAGTTTGCAGTTTTCGACTTTCGCGGATGTTCATCTCCATCTTACGGAGGCTCATAAGGGACATGAACATTTTTTTTTTAAATAGTTAGAATTTTTTTTTATCCCAAAAACATTAGTTAATTTTCTTAAAAAGTGAGATAATTTTCTTAAAAAGTGAGATAACTTTCTTAAAAAGTGAGATAACTTTCTTAAAAAGTGAGATAATATTCTTAAAAAGTGAGATAATTTTCTTATAAAGTGAGATAGTTTTCTTAAAAAGTGAGATAATTTTCTTATAAAGTGAGATAGTTTTCTTAAAAAGTGAGATAGTTTTCTTATGAAGTGAGATAATTTTCTAAAAATGTAAGATATTTTTTTTACTCGTCTCTCGTCAACGGCCGAGCGGGAACTGCGGATGAGCCTTCTCTGGCTGAACATCATGGCGTCCATTAGCATTAGCGAAGGCGGCGACAAAGTAAGTATGTTTTAGCATCATTTATTCCATGATCAGTCTCTGAGAAACCTAACAAACTTACATACTTTGGTAGATGCACATTTCTATCGTATTTTATGTTCGTAATCAGTTGTCTGTAAGTCAAATCGGGCGGGGAACCGCCACGATAGAAATTCCTATGACTTTTATAGTCCCCGGCTTAGTCTTATGTCTGGTATGACTGCACAAGACGAGGCACAGTCCGCACAGCACATGCAATAGGTTGAATGTTATGTTTTTAAATGAAAAATGGACAATGACAATTTTATTATTATTGAGTGTTGGTGTGAATACATTTACTAATGCAGTCAGACCACAGGTAACCCAAGCTCTGTAAGTGGCTTTATTTACTAACATTTCTTTGGATTTTTTTTAGTCACTAATATTGAATAAAAAGCGACAATACTTACAGCATGTGTATATTTGTCCATGGGATGTCTCTAGTTGCAATGTCAGCGTTTTTTGGCAAGTTTTGATCCCAGCAGTTCTGCTAACTGTATACCAAGGAAAGGTAGGAGACGAAGGATTTCAACCAGTCGAACTCTCGCTACTTTTATACCCCGAAAATCCTAAACAATCGCATATTTCCTTCGCCACTACATCGCCCAGTAAATATTAAAGCAATTTCAGTCAGTAGATCCGAGATAACCTTCATTCTCGAGCAGCTAGCCGCCCAATAACTCCACCAAATCACTCGTTTGCAGCCATTTTGATACGTGTCGATTGAAATACGAACAAACCGAAGCCGTTGGTACGCGGTCAGGCCTGGGCGCTAACCAAACAAACTCCCTAGTGGGCAGGCCTAGGTAAAAAATGCTCAACCAAAGGTAGTTCACTATGATGAGGTGGGGAAAGGTTTGGGAATAATATTGTGGCGTTCAGGTAGCACATTTTTTCCTTTTCCAGACCAACGCCACAATATTATTCCCAAACCTTTCCCCACCTCATCATAGTGAACTACCTTTGGTTGAGCATTTTTTACCTAGGCCTGCCCACTAGGGAGTTTGTTTGGTTAGCGCCCAGGCCTGACCGCGTACCAACGGCTTCGGTTTGTTCGTATTTCAATCGACACGCATCAAAATGGCTGCAAACGAGTGATTTGGTGGAGTTATTGGGCGGCTAGCTGCTCGAGAATGAAGGTTATCTCGGATCTACTGACTGAAATTGCTTTAATATTTACTGGGCGATGCAGTGGCGAAGGCAATATGCGATTGTTTAGGATTTTCGGGGTATAAAAGTGGCGAGAGTTCGACTGGTTGAAATCCTTTGTCTCCTACCTTTCCTTGGTATACAGTTAGCAGAACTGCTGGGATCAAAACTTGCCAAAAAACGCTGAAATTGCAACTAGAGACATCCCATGGACCAATAAACACATGATTTAAGTATTGTCGCTTTTTATTCAATATTAGTGACTAAAAAAAATACAAACAAATGTTAGTAAATAAAGCCACTTACAGAGCTTGGGTTACCTGTGGTCAGACCAGGTCCAGGGTCAGGGTATACCAAGTGTCGTCACGCAACGAGCTGACGACCGCTGACGACACAATTATATATGGCAGTAATTATAAGGGAGCCGTAATAAGCTTTTAAAATTAGTTAAGCTTAAATATCTGTAAGTTTTCTATCTCACATGACATTTTTACTTTTAATAAAGGTACTGGAGTGCTTGAAGGAGCTACAAGTAGGTCAATCAGTCATTGAAAACTTCAAGAAAGAAAAGGTAAATACCAGAGGAGGTTTTTATGTGACTGACAGCAGTATATCAACAATGTACATATTTGACTAAAGCACCAACTTCTATTGCAGCATGTAGAACCTACTTTATGTTTTATTTCAACACAAAGTGTAATATCTTACTGATGGTACATGTGTAGGTGTATGGTGTAAATATTGTAATAAATAAAGGAATGCATGAATGAATGAACAAATGAATATATATATATATATATGATGATGGTGTTGTTGATGATGATGATAATAGCCACAGAATATAGACTAGCCTAGCGCATATATAATATGTAAATACCTCACAAAATAATAATAATAATAATAAACTGTTATATGTTTTTTTATTTCATCAAAAACTTACTTTATTATTATTGTATTTCAGATTGACTTACATGCTCTATCCCTTCTAAATGATGATGAACTAAAAGCACTAGGGATATATGCAAAGGGAGACAGGTTGAAGCTTAAAGCTTTGACACCTACATCATTACCTACTGAAGATAGACAGAGTCTAGTAAAACAGAGGAGAGAAGAGCGATTGAAGGAATTGAAAGAAATTATTCAAACAGGAAAACGACGGTCTGAGAATTACAGCTCAAAGAAAACAAACAGAGGTGAACTTCCAAATTCAAGAAAGCGCAAAGGACCTATACAGATTCTTTTTGGATGGAAACACTGGTCAGAAGAGAGAAGTATGTATGTACAGAAAAGAGCTGGAGGAGGTGGTGGAACTCGTAAGATAGCCATCCCTAGAGAAGCCACTCTATGGGAATGTAAAAAGATTGCAATGGATTTTTTCTTCCCAGAAGACAGTGCTAGCATGATGGAGCTCAACAAAGAAGAACTACTGTTTTCCCTAGGAAATTTCAGAGGAGAAAAAATAAGTTCTCTTGATGAATTGGGGGGAAGTTCTTCACATTTCCCAGAAAAATACAAAGAAAAGACTGGGATGAATCCACCACGTCTTTACTTATTAAGTAAACACATCGAATTAGATGAAAGCTGCTTAGATCAATCAGTTGTTGACACAAGCGCCACATCTCCCTCTTCAGAAACTCTGAAACAAAATGACTTGTCATTTGATAGAAATAATGTACTAATAAAGGAACATATTGAGATTGACGACTCAGACCAATTAGATGCAACCATACATGAAGATCAATCTGATTTTGACATCGTTGCTACATCCACCTCCTCAGAAGCCTTTACACTAATTGGTTCATCATTGGAAAGAGCTCTACTAAAACAACAACAAGAAAAAGTGTATGAGGAAAGCCTGTTAGCAGACAGAGCTAAAGAGGAAAAGAAGAAAAAAGAGGAAGAGGACACCTCACAGCTAGAATCATTGAAAGCTACCAGAACTGGTAGGGTACCTCCAGAGCCCAACAGTTATGAGGATAGGATTCAGATAGCTATAAGACACCCGCTCCTCCTGGGCCTACAGGTTCGATATTTTCTCACGTCTGAACTGATGACTGTGGTGTACGATTGGTGTGGGTCCCTGTCACTCAACCCTCCATACTTCACATTAAGATTGACTCCAGATTGTGCCATCAAGGCTAGTGAATGTGTCAATAAATATGCTCAAGTCATTTTGCACATGCACACTGAGACTGAACCAATACCTCTTCAAGACCTTCAAGCAAACAGTCCAACAATACTGAATTATATATATTTTTCATTTATATAGGACAGTGCAAGTAAAAATTCGTAGATCACTTCTCGTACAAGACATGATAAAGGCTTTCTCTGGAGGGATACCCACTACTCCTGTATGCATCTGTTTCATAGATAAGTTAGGTGAACCAGAAATGGCAGTGGACAGTGGAGGTGTTCTAAGGGATGCGCTGACAGGTTTTTGGAGTTTGTTTTTTGACAGCTGCACTCTAGGTGAGGATGAAAGAGTTCCCCAACTGCAGCACGATTTTCAGCAGTCTGAATGGAAGGCTGTTGGAACTATATTATATGTAGGTATCAAACAGTTGGGATATTTTCCAATCAAACTTGCTAAGGCTTTTATCTTGGCATTTCTTTATGGTGAGGGAGTGTTATCTAGTGATGACTTAATTTCATCATTCTTGAAATTTGTTTCAAATGATGAACGTGTCATCATCCAAAATGCACTTACCAACTTCTCAGATGTAGACAATGATGATATCATAGATTTTCTTGACAGATTTCATTGTAAGAGATTACCTTCAGAGGGTAATTTTAGAGAGTTAATACTAGAAATTGCTCACCGAGAACTTCTCCAAGCACCGCAATACGTCATTGATTGTTGGACGGAATTGCGTCCAATGTTTCTCAGATTGCCCTCTTTATGTACTGTTGAGGCTATATTAGACCTTTATAGGCGATCATTTCCAACCAATAAGAAGGTATTAGAGCTGCTTGTCCCTTGTGAACCACCAAGCAGCAATGCAGAAAGAGAAACATTTTCATTTTTGCAGCGTTTTGTAAGAGGGATGAAAGAAGATATGTTAGAGAAGTTTTTAAGATTTTCAACAGGAAGTAATATCATTTGTGTTGATCGAATCATGGTTACTTTCACCAAGCTAGATGGTTTCTCACGACGGCCAGTGGCACATACATGTGGGGCGTTTCTTGAAGTGCCTTGCACATACAGTAATTATGCTAGTTTCCGGGGAGAGTGGAACAATATCCTTAAACAGGGAGATTGGGAAATGGACTTTATCTAGATTTAGTTCTTGCAACTGGATGATTTGTTGTTAGTTCATGTTAGTTACTTTTGTTTGATACTATTGTTACATTGCAGTTTTACGGATAAATCAGTAACAAGCTACTGACCGTGTATTTGCAAATTGCTATTACTGTAGAAAGTTTATCGTATCAGTAGCATGTTGTTTAATTAATACTCTTGTTACAGTTGTACAGGTGACAGAGTTGAAGCATAGTTATGCCACTACTTTACTAATAGAGTACAAACACTGAAATCGCGCAACGTTTTACACTAAATAGTTAACAAATAAACAATAGAAAACAATAGAAATATCACTATTAAAGCTGTGAGCTGTGCCCCTCGACGAAACGTTTTGAAATAAACTACTTACTACTTACTTACGTTACTAAAGAGTATACTATGTATGTTGCTCGGTTTAACTGTTTGTACTCTATTGTCGTAGCTGTTATACGTTATGAGAATTCAACATTGTCTTTTAATAGTTAGTACTTATAATGAGTTTGAATTCACCATTCGAGAAATAGAAATCACTATACGAGATTTAGAAATCACTATACGAGATCGAAATCACCATACGAGAATATCGATTTATATTCGAGAATATCGATTGAGCCTTTCCTGAGCCAGCGAGGTACGGACAAAGAGTCAGCGGAAACCTCACACAGAAAATGTAATGGCGGTCATATTGAGTTCAGATGATTTAAGAGAGTTCCTTGTTTCTTTAAGCAATACAGATTGCCTCAGTTTTGCATGCATACTTTTTTCATACCTACAGTAACAAACTGAAGGAACACACCCAAAATGTTGTCATCAAGTGACTTGACAAACCTTTTCAAATAGGTCAGACATTCCCTCATTGTCATTAGAGGGTGTACCAAGCAAAAAAACAGCTTACACACTTTCTTTGTTAAAGGCATTTTCATCTCATATAGACTGATGAGGCGTGAAAAATTCATCAAAGACTGAGCTCCGCAACAATAGGCACCCGTGCATTGGCAATGTATTTTGGGCATTGGATCAGCTCTTGGTGGGCCAACTCTTCTATTATTGTGGGCATGTTTTCCTTGGTTGGCTTTCGGTGGCATCTGTAGCTTGAAAGCACCTCCATCACCTCCTCGTCGTTAGATTGATCACTTTCGCCAGAGGTACTCTTTACAAGGGTTTCATGCTCATCTTTTGAAATGTACTGGTAAAATGATTCCACTAGCCATTTCGTGGGTATTAATTCCTCTCTAAACAAGCAGGAAGCTAGAAATTCCCTTGACATAGCAATAGGAAAATATTTTTCTTTTCTAAGGCCTGCAACAAGCACTCTCGATACACTCTACTATTCTTGTTTCTGGTAATCATGCCTGATGGAGGGCACTTTCTCAGCAGCACCCGTGGTAAGAGCACTGGAAAATTCCCGCCAGAAAATACTTAGGGCCTCTCTAGTGACACCAGAACCTCTGCCCTCCTCAATTTCACCTTGGTCATTAATAAATACAAATTCCAGGCCACACTGCAAAATATCCTCTGCTTGAAATTGTTTAATCATATCGTTAAGGACATTGTTCCTGTTCCTGTTCCTGTTCCTCTAACTGCGTGTATGCTTTCAAGAAGAACATTTGGTGGTGACAGTGGTATATCCCCATATACATCATCAATATCAGAAATGACTGGAATATACCAAAGTGATAAAAGTAAAAAGATAAAATACATCATGCATATTATTATTATTATTATATTATTAATGTTACTATTATATATTTCTATATATTATTATAGTTATACATATTGCTTTCTTTTTAAACAAAAACACTACTGATATTATATATATTTTAATCTTTATACTATTATAATTATTTATTTATTTGGATGTCAACATATTCTAGTAAATGAAATAGAAAAACTTTTAAAAAGGAAACATTTACCATAGCAACAGTTCCTGAGTAAGCTGTTGTTTTGCTACACCCTCTAATGACAATGAGAGGGAATGTCTGACCCATTTGAAAAGGTTTGTCAAGTCACTTGATGACAACATTTTGGGTGTGTTCCTTCAGTTTGTTACTGGAGGTATGAAAAAAAGTATGCATGCAAAACTGAGGCAATCTGTATTGCTTAAAGAAACAAGGAACTCTCTTAAATCATCTGAACTCAATATGACCGCCATTACATTTTCTGTGTGAGGTTCCGCTGACTCTTTGTACGTACCTCGCTGGCTCAGGAAAGGCTCAATCGATATTCTCGAATATAAATCGATATTCTCGTATGGTGATTTCGATCTCGTATAGTGATTTCTAAATCTCGTATAGTGATTTCTAAATCTCGTATAGTGATTTCTAAATCTCGTATAGTGATTTCTAGATCTCGTATAGTGATTTCTATTTCTCGAATGGTGAATTCAAATTCTCGTATTGTGATTTTATTTCTAACTCATTTTACTTTTGCCATGTTTGGTTTGACATAATTATAAGTACATATGAACTACATTATTATTATTATTACATTTGAGTTTTTATTAAACTGTTACAATTTAACAAGTGTTGTTTGATTGGTAAAAATACAATAAGCTAGTTTGCCTTGGGTTTATGCAACTGGCCCCACGAGAATACAACTATCTATACAAACAATTCCCCTCCGACAATATACACCTATTTTAAAAAAACGTCACGTTCAAAGCAACAAAGTCAACAAGCGTCAAGCCAAGACCGAGCTGACAATATAGATATCGCAGTGCGATTAAAAACAGTGTTTGTTCCTATTGTTATTCAAATCTTGACCTGGTTTGGCTATCTAGTATCTTCCGTATTGAATACGTGCAAGCACTCGGGACTTTTCTTATATCTGAGCCTTCACCGGATTCTCAGCGGGAGGAAGCCCGACTAATTACATGCTTGTCAGCATAACACACTTCGTTCCGGCCATAGAAAATAGGTCGGATTTGAATAATTTGCCAAAACAAAACCAGCATTCACTTCGGTCTTGGCTTGACGCTGTAAATATGTAATTTTTTTATCCACACGCCCCTTGTGGAAATCAGCGTTAGTTGACGGGGCAAGCGTGTTGAAATAAAGTTATACCAGTACCGCTTGTTGCTTTGAACGCGACTACCAAACTGCGACTACGGTTTTTGAAATAGGTGAATATAGCTGGAGACTGACCGATAAACCCTATAAATGTTTATCCAGACAGATACAAAAACGCCTTTATAATATTCCAAGTTCTAGTGACTGAGAGTTTTATATGTTTCCAATGAGTTTCAAAAGATCAAAAAAAAGAGACAATGCCTCTTTTGCATTATTGGGCATGTGGAGAACGTGTTCGCTCATTAGAATAGCTGCCATCTCTTCAAATTCTGGACTACATTTTTTAGCTTTGTGACAAAATGATTGCTCAGCCAATTGTAGGTCATCTTCTGATACCTCTATTATATAGTCGTGAGTGCCTTTCAATTCAGGTAAATGGTACAACACGTCTGGCCTTCCTGATGGTGATTCAACTTTTTGCAATCTTATGTAATGCAAGTTCCAATTTGCTACTGTTTGGTGCAGTTCTTGCTGGAGGACATCCATAAAACAAAATTTAAGGCACTCGGCTTGAATTGGATCGGCATCACAAAATCTTCCACTATCTCTCAGATCCTTGAAGAAGTCAATCCACCAATCACAATGTGTCTTCCGAAGACAAGACCACCATGATTCTATTCGCTGATTGGAAACAGACTTTCCATATAAAAAGCTCTTTTCACCGGAGAAATCATCGGTATCACTTTCACGAACAAACCTTTGTATCCCTGCAACATTCCCATTTTCTGTACCACAATCACCTCGTATTATACGTGGTACTCCCCCAACTTGTCGTACACAGTCTATATAATATTGTGCAATTATTTTTGGATTGTTATTGGAAGAACCAACGTTTAGCCACAAAACCTTTCGGCTATATCCGTCAATTGCTCCATGAATGCAAAAACCGAATGGTTTCAGTTTGTCGTACCCATCTATGTGCCAAACAAAATTTGGCCCAGCGGCTTTGTAAATTCTACGCCTTAACTTTCGTCTTGAACGAATTTCCACTCCCTCAAGGTCAAGGAATTTTAATGTTTTCCGCACAGTCTCTCTGTCAACAGTGAGCCCATATCTTCTTAAAAGGAGTTGATGCATCAGTCGATATCCTAACCTGTTCCCACTACCTTGTAGCTCTGTTTCAACAGCAGACATCACCTCGCTTAGATCGCTTTGATTGTTTCGTCTATGCAACCCCATACTTTTCAACAGACGTTTCAGATGACGAATGCTGAGTGAAATCCCATGTACTAAGCTGAGGAAAGCGAGTACTTCCTTATAGCTAAGTCCTAAATTGAAATACTCCCTTATCAGTACATTCCTCGGTGCATTCTGATATCCATTGCCAATCGGACTGTAAGGGGGGATTGCAATGACTACAAGACACCATGACATTGGGAAGAGAAGAAACAAAGAAGCTTGAGCTGCAAAATTGCCTGCCATTGCGGCCGAAGACACGTTCGTTAATACAGGATCGATCATGTGACAGTCCAATGCATGTATCTCACTTTTTAAAAAAATCGCTTTTTAAGAAAATAATTATCTTACATATTTTAAGAAAACTATCTCACTTTGGAAGATTATTATCTCACTTTTTAAGAAAATTATCTCACTTTTTTAAGAAAATTATCTCACTTTTTAAGAAAATTATCTCACTTCATAAGAAAACTATCTCACTTTTTAAGAAAACTATCTCACTTTATAAGAAAATTATCTCACTTTTTAAGAAAACTATCTCACTTTATAAGAAAATTATCTCACTTTTTAAGAATATTATCTCACTTTTTAAGAAAGTTATCTCACTTTTTAAGAAAGTTATCTCACTTTTTAAGAAAATTATCTCACTTTTTAAGAAAATTAACTAATGTTTTTGGGATAAAAAAAAATTCTAACTATTTAAAAAAAAAATGTTCATGTCCCTTATGAGCCTCCGTAAGATGGAGATGAACATCCGCGAAAGTCGAAAACTGCAAACTACGTGGCACTTTTCTGCCGTTAAAGTAAACCAGTGAAAGTGAAGCTGAGTATGGTGAAGGACCTGTGTTTGGGCAACCGTTATTTGAAGGAATTTTGGCGATGTAGGGGATTTTTGTTGGAATTCGAGGCGATTTTCTGGAGCTGATCGGCGGCTGAACGGCCTCGAGTTTGCTACCTTCCCAATATATACACTAAGGGAAGAAAAATTGCTGTAACTTCCTCAAAATTGAACGGAATGGCTTGAAACTTCACAGAAACTGAAAGGAACACACAAGAGACAGGTAAGACTAGTTTGACGATTTGTTGAATTTTATTTTAGAGCAAACGGGCGTTCGAACTAAAACTCCATACATTTACTGTAATTTCAAATATCCGGGAAATAACGGTTTTACGCATAATGAGCTTGGGGTACCTGTGGTTTAAATGATCTTCCTAGACCCTAGTCCCTACTCATAAATGCGTATTTCTGTTCAAATAGTTGATCCACATGTACAGAAAATATTATCATTGCCATGTGCAAGAGCATGTCGACATTAGTGATCTTGTGAAATTTGAGTGTTGTAGCTTAAAAAGCAATTACGTTACAGCCATTTGAAATTAAAAATATTTGTATGAGAAAAAATCAACCGATTGCATGTTTTTACACAGGCAGCCCAAGCTCAAAGTTTGAATTTATTTGACAGTTGAACTACGAAGGTTCAAACATCCAGAATATCTGGTATTTTATCGCACTAAATGGCAAATGAATAACACAATAAACTTGCTTTGATGAAGATTAAGTTGTTGTGTCTTGAATTTGGGGGCCGATTTAACGAGTTTCTAGGAAACATGGATTCACTCTACCTAAATTAGTAAATAGAGAAAAGGCCGCGATCGGCTTGCCGGCCTTTTCTCTCTTTAGGTAGAGTGAATCCATGTTTCCTAGAAACTCGTTAAATCGGGCCCCAAATTCAAGACACAACAACTTAATCTTCATCAAAGCAAGTTTATTGTGTTATTCATTTGCCATTTAGTGCGATAAAATGCCAGATATTCTGGATGTTTGAACCTTCGTAGTTCAACCACAGGTAACCCAAGCTCTGTAAGTGGCTTTATTTACTAACATTTGTATGGATTTTTTTTAGTCACTAATATTGAATAAAAAGCGACAATACTTACAGCATGTGTTTATTTGTCCATGGGATGTCTCTAGTTGCAATTTTAGCGTTTTTCGGCAAGTTCTGATCCCAGCAGTTCTGCTAACTGTATACCTTAGTATAAAGCCACTTACAGAGCTTGGGT
This sequence comes from Actinernus sp. WN-2022, assembly GCA_030867875.1. NCBI lineage: Eukaryota > Metazoa > Cnidaria > Anthozoa > Actiniaria > Actinernidae > Actinernus > Actinernus sp. WN-2022. Next base: position 35,381,016 of record JAOWCC010000064.1, read on the forward strand.
TACCTGTGGTTCAACTGTCAAATAAATTCAAACTTTGAGCTTGGGCTGCCTGTGGTTTTCATCGTTGAAATAAACACAGCAGTATATAACATACTAACCATTCAAATGCGTTGATATCGGAAGATCTGGTGGAATCGGGATTCCCTGTTGACTACTGCTCGACGGGAAACCATAAAACAAAAACAAAACTGACGAAAAGACGAGGCTTTGCCATTATTATATCCGCATTTTTGTCAACCATGTGCTTCGAGGCCCAGTTCCAGGCGGACTTTTCTAACGTGGTAACCTGGTTTTGAATTTCGTTCAAAACCACGTTACAACGATAGACTCTATGATCGCACACAGCGGTCGAACATCTGCGCGTGCGTATTACGGTCAGTCTGGTGGGCGGCCGCGCGAATTTTCCGCGCAAAATTTACCTTAAAACATTACAGTGAACTTCTACCCCCAAAGCTTTTTATTTTCACAGTCGACGGGAAATTGAACAAACTTCAAACTGTGAGTTTACCATTTTTTTTCGTAATTTATCAAAAAAGTTCTCAAGGTTTGAAAACGGGTGTGTGAACAGTGACGGCCGCCGGCTCGCTTTTAATTTGTTTTGGAATATATTGTTGTTGGAAGACTTTTGACGCATGCGCAGACGTTTGACCGCTGTGTGCTATGATCGTGTATCGTGGCAACTGCTGACCGGGCCACCGTAGAAAACAACGTGAAAATGGTAGTGTGGACAGAAAGCTTTTGCTACGTTTTCAGTGAAATGAAAACAGAGGTTTTCGAAAAAGTATTAATGTCCTGACGATGTAAACAAATGCAAGAAAAAATGAACCAACCAACAAGATACAAAACACAAACATATGAACCAAAAATTAACAACAAACAAAGCAACAAATAAATCAACAGATATGAATAAATTAATATAACTTGCGGGTTGGTGAACAGTGACCGTTTAAATGTAATTAGTGAATAAACGATGTCTAACCCTCGCCTTTCTAGCCAATAAAAAACAGAGCGACTTACCTTAAAGAACCGAAATTTCATAAACTACACTATGATCCTGAGTATAACTTGATCACGAGAACTGCTGAGGGATTACAATGATTCGCCAAGGTGATTCCCCTTTCTCTCGTCCTGAACTAATGACCCTCCCTCGGCTTAAAAATTGTGACCACCTTTTTTGAGTATGCACAAAATTCAGTCATGGATTATCGGGCAAATCTGAAATTTATTAACTGATCGAAATTTGAGGGATGTAGCTGTGCTGGGAAGCGTGCAATCGTGTTTTCAGTTTTCCATACATTTGTCTGTAAAAACGAGTCAAAGACCGCGGGAAAATTTACAGACAATGTATGGAAAACTGAAAACACGATTGCATTCTTCCCAGCACAGCTACATCCCTCAAATTTCGATCAGTTAATCTACAAGTTATATACAAGTTGAAACACACTTAGAATTCAAAGGCGTTTGTCAAGCTATGAACTCGACAGTTACCTTAATTCTCAAGGGGATTTTATTTTATTTTATTTATTTAAACATATATAGACTCAGGCATTAACCCCAAGAGAAGGCTGCTCATCTAGGGGGCTCACGCGATTTACAATTTACTTAATTAGGAGTGATATAGGAGGGCTAACGGTTACATAATCAAAAGGAAAACTAACAATAGCAGTGACAAACATAAAGAAAAGTATAATATAAGGCAGTTGGAACCAATACAATAAGACATTTAGTAGTTTTTGACAAAACGCATAGATTGTTTGATATAGGACTGAACGCTCAGAAATAAACGTTTGTTTTCGTCAAGAGTCATACTGACCGATCCGTTGAGGAATATGTCAATTTTTTGAGATTCAGACAAATGGTTCCAACGGTCTTTCAGTGATTGTGCAGCAGCCGAGAATAAGGGAGGTCGAAGGGCAGCGTATCGTGGGCAATTTAAGAAATAATGTGCCACAGATTTATAGACAGCCCAGTAGTATACAAAGTGGGGGGACTGGTGCAGTTCCAACAAATTTCAACGAACAAATGCAACAAAAAAGCAACAAAGAGCAGCAAACGATTGGGACACGTACAACAAATTTTAACGAACCGATGCAACAAAAAACAACATATGACACAAGAAAAAACAACATATAATAAGACCCTCATTCTTTCGTTGTATTTTTTAGTGCGCGTTGTTGCATTTTTTCACCCCATTAGAGAAAGGTTACTATTAGGTATTGCACTATGGCCGAACCCCGTTTATTATATCGTGCGATATTCTATCGTATTTTCTCTAGCGATTCTCGTTTTTACAACCCCGGGACTTTCGCAACATTATTAGAGCGATCGTGCTATAATCGAGTAATCGAAGCCCTTCAAACAGAAGCAGTCGTCCGCAGTTGGACATCCGATTCGTTCATAAATATTTATTCTTCACGATGTGGAACCGTACTTAGTAATTTAGATCCTAGTTCCAGCGTTTGTCGCACGCATGGTACATTCGCTCTTGATCAACTAGCAAAGGGAATATGGACACCTAACGAAATGGGATATCTTAGGTCAGCACAATTGTGTCCAAAAGCTTCTAGAAACGAACGTACTGAAATTGCTTTACGAAGCCAACAGAAGGTTAATGAAAAGACATCTCAGCTCTATAAATGTCCTACTTGTCACGAACGCAATTGCGTTTATCGAGAAGTACAAACTCGAGCTCTCGATGAACCAACAACGATATTTTGTACTTGTAGACAATGTGGTACGAACTTTATTGGTAGGTAAGATCTAAAAATGGACAACTTGAGCACCTATTAGAGGAGTGATTAGTATACGGTATATCCACCAATGGTATTAATATATATTCTTTACTTCACGATATTAACGTATGCTGTTATCTTAGTACGTATTAATACCATACAGATTAGACAACCGCGCGTGATTGAAGAACCTCAACGCAGACGTCACAACTAAGATACCAATTAGACATATAACATATATAGGTATATTGCACGATGATTGAGACAAGAACTTGTGATTGGTTGATGCGAGGAAAGACCACGAAATGTATAAGGAAGTGTTCAAAGACGTCAGAGTATTGCTCTCAACATAACTTCCAGATAGGAATAGGATGTGCCATATTCGTTCCATGTTTGACGTGTGGTCGAGGCTGTCGTACTATTCATGAACTTTGTTCAAAATGTGGTGCACCTCGACGCCGTACCATTCGCAATAAGAAGAACCTTGATAAGAAACGAGCTAACGAGTCGGCGAATATCACGCGTTCAAATGTAGTAGAATCGGAGAAAGATCTAAATGTAGTGGAATCGGAAAAAGATCAAAATGTGGTGGACATTCACGATCTCGATAATGCATTGGATGACCTCTCCATCAGTGAGAAAGATCTAAATGTGGTAGGATCGGAGGATAAGTAGAAATCACGATGCGAAAAAAAAAAAAGAATGAAGAGAAATTGTTATGCGACCTCTCTTCATTTTTTTTTTTTTTTTTTTTTTTTTTTTAACAAACGAGCAATTAGACAATTGACAGGCATATGGTATACAACTAGTATGGATGACATTATTAGATTACTTGGTCCAGAAATTTGTGCAAGCCTACATATCAAACCATTGTCGCATATTGAACTATTGTCGCATATTAGCACCGGTGAATCATGTTCCGAATGTTTATGTCCGATGGAACTACAAGGAATGGAATTCATATGTCCCACTTGTGGTCTTGTTTCCGAGGTCGAATCATGTGAAGAAACAACTACCAATCTTACTACTCGGTTACGCATAGTAGGGCCGGATAGCTTTCAGCATCAACATGATCTAGACCGCACAATCCCAAAGCAAAGCGATAACAAAGAATTACAACTACAAACGATTATGCGAGAACTACAGGCATACAACACTACTTATAAACAAAATTACGCCCTCTCGTTTCCCACAAATGTATTAGTAATCGTAGCCGATACATTCATTCAAGTACAGAAAGTTTGTATCAAACGTTGCTATGCGAAACGAACTATTTTAGCTGCTATACTTTATCAAGCATGTATACAATGTGGGTTAGTTAGATCTACAGGAGAGGTCGCTCGTTTTATGCAACTAAACAATAAGAGCATATGTCGTGGAAATGTCTTTATACGTTCTCTACATGATGACGATAAGATCGATATAGATTTAAATACCGATCGAATAGCTCCTCACATTACAACGACTTTTGTTAAACTCGACCCCCAAGGAGTACCTAAGAATGTCCAACAAATAGTCTATGAGATTGTTCATACAGCAATAGAAAACAATATAGGTACCAGCTCTATACTTCGAACTAAAGTCGTTGGAGCAAGTTACGAGGTACTACGTCGTTCGGGATCTTGTATGTCTCTTATTAACGTTATTAAACGGTGTGGTATACATAAGGGTTCGATCATACGTTTTGTCAAGGAGTTGATTGCTTACCATTCCTACTTTGAGCCCATCTATAAAAAACACGGTCTAACTAGTGATAGGGTTTGATTTCGTAAAGTGAAAATAAGAGCCACATTCGATTCTTATCCCACTAGACTGCCAAGTTTTTCTCGCATTTCCTTTTGTACTTCTTGTTTGAGTTCCATTCGAATCTGTTCCACGTTTTTTTCACCACCTAAAGTCTTACGACGAATTTCAGACCTCATAATCTCGTATTTATCTGCTTCAGCGAGGATTAGACTGTATTCGGAGTCGGATATGTTTTCATCGCGTAAGGCCTTCGATACTAGATCTCGAATCGTATTTATTTTCGCCTTTGCCAACATAGTTGTCCTTTCATGTTTAGAAACCTTCATTCCTAACTTCTTAGCTCCAATGGTCGTAGATGCTGAAATTAATCCACATAGCCCACCAATAACTCCAAGTGGTAGACCAATCACTATTCCAACCCCAGTCAACGCTACGCCCAATCCAGATCCAGATAAGATCACAGATAGACCTCCAGTTACCACTGCTATACCATGAACTATTCCTTGAGAACGTGCATATTTCTTGCGCACACCTTCGTAGTTCCTTTCTTGAACTTCTATGTCCGAAAGCGTGTCTCGGATCGTTTGCAGTCTAAAGTTCTTTCCAGTGTCGTTAGCGATCTGTGGATAGATTTTTGGTGCTGATGGAAAAAGTGGTTGAATTGAATCGCCGTCCATTGTACGTTATACATATAACTTACTCAAGCTTCAACACGTATCACATCGATCGACCACGGAAGTCTACCACGTTGCCTTTCTCATCACGAGTTGTCAGACGAAGGCTGTTTAGCGTTGTACCTAGAGCTTGCAGGGCTTGGGGATTCGTTATAGTATAGATCGTTTTCTGAAACCAAGGACCTCGGACCTCTATGCTAGCCAAGACTTTCGATCGTTTTCCCTCTAGGAGTGAGAAACAGGAATCCACCGCATCGCAATAGACATACATTGTGTAGATATCTTCGATCTTAATAGGGTAATTACCAACTTTTAGCAGGAACTCGTTATTCTCTTCTTCTCCACCTTCGACACCTAATAGTGCGTAGAAATTCTTATCGAACTTGATTGGTTTCTTAACTACTAAGGTGTGGACCCTAAGGAGGATATCGCTCTTAAATTCCACGATACCAGCATCACTTGCAGGCTTTAAGGTACTCTTGATTTTCTTAAAATTGTAAGACCCTACAGCAACATCGTGTGGGAACATAATACTACCGGCATTCCACCTGAACGAGCCCGCCTCTGTTAGGTTCCACCAACTGTTCTCGAAAGTGACCTCGAGTAGTGAAACGTTCTGTATAAGAATAGGGTCGTCGAAGTAGACAGTATGGTCAGCCGACGTTGTGGTGATATATAAGAGAACCATCTTATATGTTGAAGGTATAACTATATATACGTATAACTTCAACATGGCAGATGTGGTCGCAACATTGAATGCCAATCTGTTGGTGAAGTTCAAAAAGAAATACCCACATGCAGATCTTCACGAGTTCTATGTCTCTACTGAAGTGAACGGTCCAGGCAAATATTCGACGAGTATTTGGTTTCGAGATGGGGATTCTGGCTATGTGGTCTATGGTGATGATGTCTCCAAGCTACCTGCAACCACTCAAAAACGCATCGATGACGCATTGCAAGGAATGGTGAATGGCTTCCCATCTACGTTGACCCTAGATAAGAGTGCGAAATATCTTATTACAGCAGTTCCTTCTACTGGACCGGCACGAGATATTGATCTCACTAATCTATGGATATACGTCACACCTACGAAAAAGTTCAAAGCAGGTGTTCCGAACATATTCAAGGAGACCGTTATAAAGCATATGACAGCAAATGAGTCCTACCGTTGGTTACATGGTCCGGATTTCAAATATTGGCCTCAACAATTGAATTTCGCAACGTGGTGTGCGACTTCTGGATGTGGAGTGTCATTGTTTGATCCTATTTTCAAAACGTATCCTCCTATTGTTCAAGGACTACTACGATTTCACGTTTATTTCACAATACGAAGAATTCTACATGAACTTGGTGGTGCTCATGGGGTTCCTCTACCTGGTGACTCTGCTTTCAAGCAAATGGATAACCTCTATAGCAAATCAGCTCTTGAGAAATTATGCGTCGAATTTGGTATATCTCGAACACCAGATTTCCGATGGCACGGAGGTAGGAATAACGGATTAGGAGATGTATTCCTTTTGTACGATGACGGTTTCAAAAACGTCCACGTAATCAGAGGTTACGATAAAGAAGCAGATAATTGGCCAAATCACAATAATTTATTTGCAGACCAAGGAGGTAAGGAGGATCAGGGCGATCTTGTGGCATTCATTCGGAACGATGAACATGAAGGAAAACAATATAATTGGTTTACGCCACCAATCGGTAAGGGATTAACGGATGCTGGATTAGGTAGATTGAATCGATCTGTTGAAGCTTTTGGATATTGCGTTCTAGCTGCTCAAAACGATCTTAACCATTCCATCATAGATAGTTTCAATGCCAAAGAAACATTTAAGAGATTAGTCGAAGACGCTATTCTCGAAAATGGTTTAGTGGTAAGCCATAGAAACTATCTTACAGCTATACTACACACACATAAGAGATTAAATCTAGCAATAGCTATAGGGGTACGATTACTACCAAGCAACCTCGAGTACTACCTCGGTAAGAAGGATGGTTATAAAAATCCAATCCCGCGTGCCACAGAAGGTATGGCGTTAGGCGTAAACGATATTAATGCAGATATTCTCGAAACCAAGTCCCCACCAGATATGAAAGGGAAGAAACAAAAGAAACAATTACCACACCAAGTTCCACAACAATTACCACAACAAGTTCCACAACGAGTTTCACATAGTATCTTACCGAATCCTACTCCACAACATGAGATCAATCTAGCGATAGTATCCATTGCAGGAGCTGGAATTGCGTGGGCGTTATTTCGTTAACGTCGTTTGTATTGCTCTATTGCGATCACCACTATAGCTACGATGAATAACCAAACGTTCTCTGCTAATACTCCTAGAGCTTTACCGGCCATAGTAAATATGAAATTCGCAATTGATCCAATCATTCCAGGTAGTATCTGTCCAAGTTTCTTTCCCATTTCCTTTAACAAATCACCTGTCGTTTTTAATCCCTTCTTTACTGTATCTGCCACTTTGTCGATACCATCTTTTACTGGTTTCGGTACGGTTTTCGATAGCTGGGAAACTATTACACTAACGATAGCACCAATAGCAGTTACCACCGCAAGAACAGTCATTCCATACTTCCTGAAAATGTATTTAACCCTTTCACGTAGCGATATACGTTCTAGCCGGTATGGCTTCTTCTTGACGTTCAAGTAATTCTCTTGCCTTATGGATAAATATTAATTCTGTCTTAGCTATTTCTTTCTGAGCGTCAGTCGATTCGGAGTCTTCAAGAATAGATTCGTTATTTGCTTCCCGATCAGCGAGTTGTCGTTCTGCAAATATTACTTCAGTAGCAGCCTCTTCATTATTTGGACCTAAAGCATCTTTGAGAGCTTTCCTCATCTTCACGCGTAATTTCCTATCATCATCATTACCGACGAATAGACGTTTAAAGGGTTCTTTGCTTCCAAGTTCGCGAACGGTGATGTTTCCATCTACTAAGGAGATTTCTATATTATGCCGAACACCAGCATCCGGATATTGCCCCTTTACTATGTCAACCAGCATTTCTTTTGCCGAATCTCGAATTGTTTGTTCGAATGTGAATCCTCGAAGTGGGTCACCTTCTATAGCGTAGTCATGCAAATTATCCATGGTAATTGTCTCACTACCCCCAGCTTCATCTTGATTGTCACTCAATAAGTAAGCCACGTATCTCTCATTTGCTTCTCGTTGTCGGTCTTCTTCATCTCGTTGTCGTTGTCGTTCTTCATCTCGTTCTTCGTATCTGTCGGTATTATCCTCAGGTCTCACATCAACGTCGACCCTATGTTCCATATTGAACATAACTATATATCATGGTATATTCAACATGATATCGTCGAAGTTAATTCCTAAGGAAGCACTAAGAGTGCCACTCGCACTCAAAGCTCAACGAACCTTATATAGAAAGACTTTCACTCCATCATCTGCCAATCCAGGTGAGACTCTATATGTGGAAGTACCAACAATGGGAGAAGATATCGTATTAGTACCTGGTAGTTTAGCATTATTGGGTGATATCGTATTGTCTGGTGGACATGCTAATAATCGAGTCGTTGCGAATGTTGGACGTTGCTTAGTTATACAATAATGTCATCGAGTTTGTAAGATAGGAGCTGAAATAGTAGAAGACATTGCTCGATCGGATCTATTACAAACATATTCCGATATCTATCTATCTACACAAGAGAGAGAATCGAGAGTACAACAAGGTATCCAATCAGATAACACAAATAAGCTACGATCTAAGGCTGGTGATGCAGGTACTTCAGATGTTGGTGAGAATGCATTGTTAGCTGCATATGGTTCAAAATATAGAATTCCGTTAGACGTTGATATTCTTACACAACACGGAGTTCTATATCCACATGCATTAGAAGACACTATTTCATTCGAATTAACTCTAGCCCGCTCTATCGATATAATCGTTGGATCAGATTCGACAAAGATAGGTACGTACAAGCTTACCAACATCCAGTTAGAATACGAAGCAATCAAGAATGAAACACTAGCTAGGAATGCGCTTAACTCATATGAAAAAGGTACTGCATTCCTATACGATCACGCAGTTCACTTTAAGACGGTACCTATCGCTAAGGCATCAGATACTTTGATATCTCAAAACATCAATGTTCCACGACGATCATTTGCTGGATTACTTTTTATATTCGTAGATCCTCCCACTGCCGGTTCACGAGATAGTGAAGCATTCGTAAATCCTGATATTTCAAAGATAGAGATAGACGTAAATGGAGTTCCAAATAGATTCTTTCCAGGAGGTATGTTAACACCAGATTTTTGGGAGTCCGCAAAAGGATGGTTTGGTACATCCGAGACCTCTATGACTCCTACCAAATTTTACAATAACAGATTTGCCATCCTAGTCGATTGTCGTACAGCAAAAGATTCCTCTGCTCATGGCGATGGAATGGCACAAACTGGCGGTGGAAAAGATATCGATATTCGTATACATAGAACTTTAAAAGGAAGTGGAAACGTAAGCATGCATATCTATGTCCTTGCGGATGCTCAGCTTAAGATATTGAACAGATCTTTACATAGTATAACATACTGATGGATTCCTTAGTAGAACACATCCCATTCAACTCACTCATAGTAGGTCCAACGAATTGTGGAAAGACTGCATTTCTCATAGAACAACTTCGTGGACCATTTCGTGGTAAGTTCGATTATATAGTATTAATTTGTCCTACGTATGCCCACAACAAGACATATCATGGATTTGCTAATCGAGATACGCATTTTTATGTCATATCACCATCTCAGGATGCTATCGATACCACATTAAATATTTGTGCAACCTTTTGGTCAGGTACCAATACATTATTGATTCTAGATGATTGTGCCGCATCAAAAGATGTAAAACGAAGAACTGACAAACTAGTAGATTTAGCATTCTCTGCTCGACATATAGGACTATCTATTTGGGTACTATCCCAACAATTAACGAGTATATGTAAACCATTTCGTGAGAACGTAGCTATCGTAGTAGCATTTCATACTGCATCGGTTATAGATGGAAAGAGGATATTTGAAGATTACGGAGGCTCACGAGAATGTAATGAGTTACGAACGATACTTAGATCTCATAAGTTTGCTCGCATATGTTTCTGTTTGCGACATCCTTTTGCAGTAGTGTTAGAGATACCCGCACCTATAACATATTATCATGGATGAATACGTTAAAGAACTGGAAGGTGAGGATTTAACAGGTCCACCACCCAAATTGGAATTTTCAACCGAATTGGAGGATATCGAAGAATATCGGGAAGTACTTAAGACCTTAGCTGTATTAGGTAAAACGAAAGAATGTCTAGGACAGAATTTCTCCCTAACAGACATAACTAAACTATCTGAGAAGGACGTAAAACGTTTACATAGTAGATACCAGGCCGTAGTAGCAAATCAAATAACAGCACACTTAGTAGATGGTGTACTACGTCAAGTTACTCGCGCAGTCTCATATGTAGCTACGCTCTCACACGTAGCTACACTAGACAACCAACAAGCACTGTTTAAGGATCTACAAGAAAACCAATTAGCCCGTCATCAGATATCTATGGCGGCTGGTCGATTAGCACTTAAACACGGTCGATTTGTAGCTCTAGCTAGTGTCTTGTTCAATGTAGCTGATCACATAGTCATTCCTGGTACACCTATTGAACCTTCGCAAGTAACTACTATATCGAATCGAGATGGAGGAACAGACGGATCAGATAACTGCGAATCCACCGAAAACAACACCAACTAAAGTAAAAGATCCAAAGAGGGTTGCTGCTGGGAAAGCATTAGCACTAAGTAATAAACTTGCTAGAGAGGCTCAAAAGAGAGAGATTTCGCGTGAAAGTGAATTATCTAAAGAAATAGACGAAGATGAAAGTTGGATGAAAAATGTGTCTATCAATACTACTATCGCAGTTATTGGTATGGGTGCTGCATTAGTTGGCGTATACTATCAATACAGAATATATATAGATGACACTTCTAAAAACGTTAGTACGATACGACGACCCGCGAGTCCTGTAAAGACTACAGTACCAGATATGGAGTAACAATTAAAGACTAGAGATATACGATATATATTAGGATGGATAAGGAATTGATGAAAACAGCGACCGATGCTGCTATGATAACTGGAATAGCTACTGGTATTGGTTGGATCGTAAAAAAGGCTACCAAGGAATCTATGCTTAGTGATCCTTCTATTTCTATCATAAATTACGTGAAGTGGACTGCTGTAATAGCTGGTAGCATATATGCAAAACAATATCTCGAGAAACAAAAGATCGTACCATAATGGCGACGTTAGCAGCTATTGGAATGTCTATTTTCGGAGCAGTTTTGAATGCAACGGCATTTACTGGTGGTGGAGTGCTTGCTAAGATGTTTGGTGGGAAAGATGAAACTGCTAATATAGAACGAGAGAGACATGATAGGGAAATGGAAAAATTCGATGCTGATAGGGAGGCTTATATCGAAGAACGTCAAAAATTGTCCGATTGGACGCATAAACAGGAAGTTGCTGAACGCTATTCTCATAATAATCAACTTGATAGTAACCGAGCTTTCATACAATCCGATAAGTTACGTCAGGCACTGAAACGACTCGAAGCAATGAAAGAACCTCGTTTCTCTGACTACTATCGACCATCTAACGCACAGAAAACTGGTGAGTTGATCTATGTTGGTGGTGGAATGCTAGTCACTGGATACGCTATTAGTCGATATGCCTTTTAAAAAACGAGAATTTTTACGATCGACGAGAAAAAAAGAATAAGAACTAGTTGGTTAGATAAGTTCTTATTCCTTTTTTTTTCTTTTTTTTTTTTCTTCTTGTTGAAGGTTAGAATACATAGATATATAATGGATGCTAAACTTGCGAATATCTTCTATGGTCCTATGGGCTATTGGAAAGGTTGTGCTGCAATTGGTAAGTTATCGGTGGCTGCAAAGGTATCGGAAGATGTAGCTAAGGGTTGGTTAGAGAAACAAGCCATGTGGCAAATATATCTATCACCACCACACTACATTCCACGACCACATTGGACTGTATCGAAACCTAATGAAGTTCATCAAGCTGATTTGATCTTTCTACCTCACGATCGACCTGGACGTGGAAGGAAACTATATAAGTATGCTTTGGTGGTAATCGATGTAGCTTCTAGATATAAAGAGGCTGAACCCTTAGCATCTAAAGATAGTGGTGAAGTGTCTGCAGCATTTGATCGGATCTACAAACGTAGTCCACTAGAATGGCCAAAAACATTGCAAGTCGATCCTGGTAGAGAATTCATGGGACGTATGTCTGAAACGCTAGAACTGCATGGTACGAAAGTTCAACGGGGCGAGGCTGGTAATCATAGAGCGCAAAGCTTCGTCGAACGAGCAAATAGAACGATAGCTGAAAGATTGTTTGGATATCAATATGCAAAAGAGATGGTACTTACATCTGAAGGATCGGATGCGCGTAGTAGAGAATGGGTATTGAGGCTTCCTGATGTTATCAAGGCTATGAACAATGAAGTTACTCGACTTACTGGTAAAGAGCCTTCAAATTCTATAGAGACACAACAAGTAAACATAAAGACTCCTACATATTCTCGAACTATTGGATTGGATGAAAAGCGACTACCATTTGACGTTTTAGTTCGATATCTCTACGCATCTGGAGAATTGGAAGGTGGAACTAAACGAGCGACTGATCCCGTATGGAGTTTACAAACATACTATATTTCTCGAAGTGTGGTATCATCAAATCAACCTGTTCTATACTATTTAGGAAAAGATGCACCAAAGCGAGGGTTCGTTCGTGAAGAGATACAAGTGATACCACCAGATACAGAACTACCACCAAAAGGTATTCTAAGATAGAAGCAAGTCACGAATAAAGTCGTCCATATCTTCATCCTCTGTAATGACGTTTTTACGATTGCAGGATAGTGTATCGATTGCGTTCGATATTATATTGCTAATAAAATCGGCTACTTCTTCATTATCTGGAAAAAAGTCTCCATGACCGTAGGCTATAGTATCTATTCCGTTTGCTAAAATACATCTCTTACTATCGAATGGTGATAGAGATACTTTATTCATATGTATGCCATACATTCTATGACCTTCACTTCGAAGCATATCCATACCATGGTGGAACACTTTCTTGTCTAGTAAGCACTCCTTGTATTGTTCATGTCGAATACGATGTTTCACAACTGCCTTCTTCGTACCTTTAGCTTTCCGAATCTCCCCACCATCTACTTTCAAGATCGAGTAGAGCTTTGATCGTAGTCCAACGTATTCAACAATGGGAATACCTCCACATTCGTCTTTCATTTTACCAAGTACTTTCTTGTTGGATACGTCGTATGATGGATGGTCTTTACTGTAGTTGCTCGTATCGTAGAAACGTTTAATGGCTTTCATGTCTGCATAGATATCCTCAGTTTCGATGTGTAGCAATAGGCTATCGGTATCTGTATATAGTAGATTACAACGTTGTCCATACTGCCGATTGAGCTCGTTGTAGTAGAAGTCATACATTAAATGTTTTGAGAGATCTAGAATCGACATTCCAACATATACTGGACGGTTCAGTAGTAACTTGCTTTTGTAATTATGTACGGCGGCTAGATCATTGTCAAAGATCGTAGAGCGAGCATAACTAGGTTTATTCAAGAGACGTTGTAGTCTGATTCCTTCTGAGGAGCGAATTAGTTTGATATCTACACGCTTTCGTAGATTCTCCATTGTCTTACCAAATACACTATTGTTCATTAATTTGTAGAGTTCCTGCTCGAATGGGCTCTTCGCTTGTTTTCGTAATTCTGTATTCATTCGTATGTATGGCTCCATCCATGGTGATTGATCGAATCGTAGTGCTCTATGGATCTTTTTCAAACGCATGCCAAGAGATAGATATAGTTGTAGATTGCGGTAGTGGAGCACGTATCGTTCTTTGTTATACAAGTTAGGTACAAGCTTTTCCACTTTCAAGGATCCATTTCCTTCGTATAGCTCCTCGAATAGATTTGTCTGATACTCTGAGAACCAAGCTTTATTCACTTGCATTCTTTCAGGAGCTAACGGATAGCTGTTATGCATATCGTGAAGTTCTCGAGGGTATTCAAGGTCAACTTCGAGGATGTAACCTACATCGGAATCGGTTGCAAGAATGGTGATTTGCTCTTCTGTTGGTGTACACCATTCAAAGCCCCCCGTTGGTAGTGGCTGACTCATCGCCCATCCATATAGGTTGTTGGCATCAAGATAGAGTATATAGCTATTTGGCTTATCGGGGTCGAAATCGGGCACGTTTGGATTGTTTGCCTTGGCCTTGCGTTGAGACACCATGGATATACCACCACGTAAACCTTTCTCAATGAATAGATGCATGTCGTAGTCGGTTAATAGTTCAAGCTCCGCTCCGGTCTTCTTTAACAACGCATCCCACGATAGACCAGGACTCGTATAGTAGTGAGCTGGATCTAATCCGTAGTTTTGCATACATGTTGCACGAAAGGTCTCAAATACATCTGCTAGAAGAAGTACGTCAGTTTGGAGGTAAAGGTCGTGGTAGTCACCTAATGTTTTACAATCAAATACGTTCCAAACTTCTAATGCATGTTCATAATCTTCATCGGATATATCCTCTAGGCTTAGCTTGCTATAGAATGATTCTTTCGGCGGAAGAGAAGTCTCAGAGAATCTATCCCAAGAGTCCATGTACTCATATGGATAAACGCCTTTGCGTAGTAGCAACTTGTTTTTCTCTGGGTCTGGTGTATGCTTTGAAGTTTGTCGAAAGGTGTCTGGGGTAGAACTTGCTACCAACTTGTTAAGAGAGGATGGTAGAAATTGTATGCTATCGATGAACCGTAGGTTGCCAAGTGAGAATGAAATGTATTTCTCCATATTATTTGGAATGCAAGAGATATCGCCCTCTGTCTTGGAAATAGATTGCATCAGTAGGTGAGAATCGTATCCACGTAGATTGTGGAATACAACTGGGATGATAGGTGAGATACGTAATTTGAGATTACATACCTTATGTGCTGCGCCTCGAAACTCCCCAGTGATGTGACAATGATCTCGTACTCTATCTTTACCAAATAAAGGCTTCTGACAAATATGGCAAATCCTTGCTCGATCGAAATACCTCTTGTTTTCCAACGACATACATAGTGGTTTGGCTACTATGTCTTTGATCTTTCTTTCTTCATCTTGTACACATCGTAGAAAGCGCTCGATCGTATCAGGACCTCTATAGAAGACTGGTGGTTCGCTGTGACCGTCAGAACGTACGACGATGCAACAAAATCCACAGGGAATATGTTCTTCCGTTTTAAGTGTATTGCTTTTCGTAGGATCTTTAGCGTGTCCTTCGATCTTAGTGGTTAAAGCCTCAAGGTCTGCATAGATGACATAGGGAACTTTGAGCTGCTTGTGTACGTTCTGAAATGATAGTTTGTTGTTTTCCTCGGTAGGCATTTCAATTCGAATGGCTCTGTCATCAACACTATTGCACTCTGGGATGTGCTTCGCAAGAAGAGCTTCGGTAGTATATCCATGTAGACATCGTTCGCAGAAGTGCTTCCTACATTTATGTTTTGTCTGATCGAATAGTAGGCGGTTGAAGTCCTTGATCCAACAGTAGTGTTGCCGACCACTCTTTGAGCACTCTATTAGCAGTAGGTTAGCGCGCTCTAAGAAGGTCTCCTTCGAGATGTGGTGTACGATCATACACTTTTCCTTATTGTCCCAACCAAAAACATTGATGGAGATTTCGTTCTGCTTCTCGAAGCGGGGAATTTGCGAGATTGGTGTTGACGAGTCATCTACCTTATCGAAGTTAAACCCATCATCCTCTTGATACTTTGATGTCCTTTCGGGATTTTGTTTGATCTTACACTTCCAAGCGCGCATTGCCCAACGAAAGCAACGGTTGTCATAGTTCATTACATTGATCACAGCTTTCTTATTTGCAATTTCTTTGGGTAGTGGTAAGTGTGAATTTCCACGTAGTGGCTGGTATCGGGCAATGTTCAACCATAGAATGTTGACTTTATCTACGACCCAGTTTGATCCTCGACTGATCCACTTCTCAATGTAGTTATAGATCTGAGCATGTGCTTCTACTATTACTCCACGGATTCCAGCATCGTTGGTCAAAACGGCTTGCAAACTACGAAAGGTGACTATCTCGTATACTGGACCCTCAGGTTTGTCAAGCCGGAGCGTGATGTTCAAAGCTAGCTGAACCTTAAGGCTATGGAGGTCTTGGAGCTCTTCCTCTATCTTTTCAGTAGTCTGCTTTCGTACGCCGGTTAGGAAGGCGGCTGGATCTGCTCCTAGGGGGTGGTCATCCGGAATGTCGATCTTCCATCCCCGTAAATATCCCTTGATGGTCCTTGGCGCTCGTCTGAACGTTAGTATATGTTCAGCCATGGTATGTTATAATACCTAGTAATCACACTCCTCTAATAGGGTTTTGAAATGTAATACCTTGATCTAATATGGTGTAGAAATATGATGGATGGACTATAATAGTAAATAATGATTATGACAATATACGTTATAATACCAAATAGCAACACTCCTCTAATAGGGTGTTAGAATACAATAAATTCACTATAAACCAAGTCATAGAACAAATGTTAATATATGCTTAGCCATGATATAATACCTATAACTACAATCCTTTAATGTAATGCATAAATACGATAGTAGTAAATAATACCTTATAAACACGTTTCTCTAATAGGATGTTGAAATGTAAAAAATACAACGAAAAAATGAGGGTCTTATTATATGTTTTTTTTTTCTTGTGTCATATGTTTTTTTTTTTTGTTGCATCGTTTCGTTAAAATTTGTTGTACGTGTCCCAATCGTTTGCTGCTCTTTGTTGCTTTTTTGTTGCATTTGTTCGTTGAAATTTGTTGGAACTGCACCAGTCCCCCCACTTTGTATACTACTAGCCCCGCAAGCACAAGCTGGTGAAACAGAACAAGTAATTTTAAATAGATGATAGTTAAGTGCACAACAGAAGGCGAGTGTGCAATATCGACAAATATCTAACTATACCTACATTAAAGTAACTAGTATTGGCCTGTGAACAATATAGATTAATTAAATATTTTTTAAACAAACCGAGTGATTCTGTAAGTTGCTCGTATTGCTTCGTCAACACTGACTGTTCCATAATCTTATTGTCGAAGGAAAAAAAGATTTCTTATATCTCTCAGTTCGGGTGGGGAATAGGGAAAAATTATTAGCAGACCTCAAAGCCTACCCGGGTCTTTTTTGGACTGTTAAAGGAACCAGATCTCGCAAATAGGATGGGGTAAAATTACGAACAATTTTGAAATACAAAATAAGCTTATGAATTGATCTTCTGGTTTTCAAATCGTCCCAGCCGAGTTCATTGAGTAATCTCTGTCTACTTGTGCCCCTCATTGCACCCGAGACCACCTTGGCAGACTCATATTGCACGAACTCTAGTAGCTCACTTTCATTGTCATGGCAACCGTCCCAAAGCACATCTGCATATTTCATGATTGGTCGTATTAACGATTTATACAATTTTTCCAAAACGTCTCTACTGATTTTGAATTTTAATCCTTTCAAAAAAATTAGTCGCTTCGATGCCTTTTCATAAACATTTAGAATATGGGGTTTCCAGGAGAGATTTGCAGCAAGTGTGACACCCAGGTGCTTGTGACTACAAACGTCATCTATGATGGCATTGTCAAAAAATAGAGGGGGATGCTGTTGCTTGTTCCGTTTGGTAGAGAATATTATAGATTTCATTTTGCTGGCGTTGATGGTTACCAGCCAGTCACGAGCCCAAGATTGAATTTGTTCAAGATCGTAATTGATACTAGCGGCCGTATGCCCACTTGAAACAAAGAGGTGTCATCAGCATAAAGATAACAGTTACTTTGGACATTCACCGAAATGTCGTTAATATAAATTTTAAAAAGCAAAGGGCCAAGGACGGAGTCTGTGGAACACCTGCTTCGATGTCACCCCATTCGGACGACTGACCATCCACAACAACTCGCTGTTTTCGTCCTGTAAGATAGCTGGTTATCCAATTAATCAATGGTCCTTTGACGCCTGAAGATTTGAGTCCTTTGTGCCAAACTTTATCAAAAGCTTTGCTGATATCTAAGAAAACCATTCGCACCTCATTACCAGAATCTAGAGCCTCGTAGATTCTGTGCACAATATAAATCAGCTGGTTCACAGTAGAATCACCAGGTCGGAAACCTGACTGAAAGGGACTCAAGAATTTAGTGTCTAATAAAAAATTATAAAGTCGAATGAAAACGATTTTTTCAATAATTTTAGAAAGAGCTGATAGCAGCGAAACAGGGCGGTAGTTTCCCTTAAACTAACATTTGCAAGTTTCCAAGTATTCGGACAGATCCCCGTAGACAAAGATAGGTTAATGAAACGTGAAAATGACCTGGAAATGCCATCAGCACATAGCTTGATTAAGTTGTTGCCGACACCGTCGACGCCACACGCCTTTGAAGTATCAACGCACTTCAATAAATCATTAACTTCTTTATCGGTAGAGGATATATGAGATATTGTTTTCAAATTTGGATTGTCAGGAAGTACAGGCAGCGTCGGCATTTTCCAGCTTGCATTGTGCACAAAAATACTCATTAAGTACCTGAGCCTTTTCTTTAGCATCAGTTATCATATTGGCACCATCGCGTAGCGTGGGAACAGTAGACTGAATTTTGGCGCCGTAAAACGATTTCACAATACCCCACCACTTTTTGGGAAAATAAGGATCTTGTAATTTAAGATTTAAAATTTCATAGTAGGCTGCTTTGCGCGAACGAATAAGTGATGTTGTCGAATTCCTTTGCTGTTTGTATACCTCTCCCACGTGGATGACGTTTTATACCGAGAATGTAGCTTGAGAAACCTGTCTCCTTTTCGAATCGCTTTTCTAATTAAGGAATTCATCCACGGTTTATCGCATGGACGTATAACAACTGATCTGTGGGGCACATGGGATTCGAGAACTTGATGAAAACACTGGAACCAACGGTCATATACCACATTTATATCATTGCAATCAGCAAAGGTTTCATCCCAGTTTAAGTCTGAGAGAGCTATGTAAAGGGGTGGCTCCTGGCAAACAAATTGAGTCTCAACGTAGCGAAAACTGAATTTCTGCTGATTGGATCCCACTTTAAACTTAGAAATCTTGTCAAACAGCCAAAGATTGAAATTGAACAGTGAGGTCCAAATTGAACAGGTCTTCAATAGTGTCCTCAGGAATAGGGGCTCTACGCAGAGCGAGGGACTTTGTAGATAGAGATACCCTTGTTGATATTTACAATGCCCTTATTAACCCCCATTTCAATTACTGTAGTGAGGTATGGGACACCCTAGGTCACGGACACTCCAAACGTTTGCAAATATTACAGAATAGATCTGCTCGGATAATATTGAATTTGAGAAACGATGCTCCCCACCTTGAAGCATTAGATGCTCTAGGGTGGGAAACACTTGAAACTCAAAGGGCTAAAAATAAGGCGAAACAAATGTACAAAGTCATAAATGGTCAAGCCCCAAGTTGTCTTATGGATCTGTTTAAACAGAAATCTGAGGTCACGGAATACAATCTTAGGGGCTCCAATTCCTCACTGCAGTTACCTTTACCCAAAACCGAAAGTATGAAAACGGGTTTCTCGTACAGTGGGGCTAAAATATGGAACTCGCTCCATAATGAAATTAGGGACTCCAACTCATTCCCTTCTTTCAAGACTAAAATTGCCGCTCACAAATACCAGCTATAAAAATATTAAATCATTATTACGTAATATTCAAACATTATATTTTTATCTATATTCATAATATATTTTAATATTTTGTAAATTTTATATTTCTGTCACGCCCCTTGTGTAAATCAGCTGCTGTTGACAGGGCTAGCGTGCTTAAATAAAGTTATACTACTACTACTAGCTTTACTCAGTTTCGTTGTGTCGAGTTTTGACATATCCCATACAAGACGTTTATAGCACTTTTGCTTAGCTAAGGATATATTCATACGTGCGTAGATTACCGAGTGGTCACAGGCGCTAGGGTTGGTCAGGTTGTTAATTCTAAGACAAATCCTAACCCTAACCACAAACCTAACCCTAACCATCGGACGAGTTCACAGGTAAACGACGAGTTCTCACTCACCTAGAGCTAGGGTTCACAGGTAAATAAGAAGTGACTGATCTGTGACCTGACCTGTGAATTGTGACCTGTACTTTAAACCTGCCCCTCAGACACTGCAAAAATATCAAACTGCTTATCAAAAACTAATGACGTGATTTCTTCGAATTTATTTTCGATATTTAAGCTCCTGGCGTTTATATGGCCTATGTTTAAAGTTAGACCGCGAGAAGGACCAGGGTTAATTTCAACATCGCCGCATTGCAAGAGCAATAGAAATTTGAATAGGACGAGAAAGAATAAACAACCGATGATAAATGCAAATGAAGAAACGAAATTTGAAATCGATTTAGGCTAAGAGTGAAGCAATTAAAACTCCCGATAGCTGCCCTATAAATTTCAAGGCTAACCCCCATTAGGCGAATAGCACATAGAACATGGTGGACTTACCTCGGGCTGCACGATCACGTCAGATAGAGTAATAAAATAGAAACACACCAAAAAATTGACGAAACAAGTAAGGCAATAAAAGTAATAAACAGCCGTAGTAACTAGCTAGTTGGAAAAATTCGGCAGCGGGCCTAATTAGAATGAAGCGATAAAGTTATAGCGCTCTAAATCGGCAAGTTTACGAATTCTTAGAGGAGAATTTGGGGGCACTTATTAAGGTGAGTACTGCATTACTTTAATAAAGAAAAGCGGTGAAATGTGGCTTTGAAACGGCGAAGAAATTTGGCGCGTTCGCTATACTTGCCCCGGGGTGGGGCATTTGCATAGCTTAGCTGGCCCCACGGTGGGGCATTTGCAACGTTCCGATTCCAAAATGACAAAATCCCCACAAATGCCCGAGGGGGGCATGGGCGGGCTTGGAATTGATAGAGACATTACGAAGATATACCCATCGGCGGTGTAGACATAACCTTGACCCCGGCATGCTTCTCTTGTTTGTTTTAGAAGCCGTTGGTTTTGGCGAGCCAGGTCCTCGTTGATGTATAGGTTTTTTCCTTTCAATTTCTTCTTAGCCTTCATCACTTTTATCTTGGACGAATGGGCCTTAAACTTTACAATTAGCGCTCGAGAACCATCCCCATCACGGCGTGCGACACGATGAGCCCTGTCAATTGCACTGCTGTCAACCTCCACACCGAGCTCGTCTTTACAAACATCCACAACAGTTTTCACACAATCTTCAACCAACTCGTCGGCGGACTCAGGCGTTTCCACGCCAAAGATGCGGATGTTCGAGCGCCTCGAGTATTGTTCGTTATCGTTGCACTTTTCATTAACTTCTACGAGTTGATCTTCAAGCCTGGCGATCTTGTCCTTCAACGGTTTCGTGGCTTCGAAAAAGATTTTGCATTACGTCCACGGAGACTTTCATTTCCAACAACTGACCGTTAACCGTAATGCACCTATCAGCGGCTTCAATCCCCGAGGAGTCGACCCTCGGCCAGTGATCAGGGGGATTGTAAAATGACAGAAACAATCTTGACGACTTCCCCCAGGGGTAGGGGAATAGTCCATTTCAAAGTCGCCTGGTTAGGTCTTCCACGACCTACAATCCCCCATCATTTTGCACGAAATGAGATTGATGGAGCTGAATTGACTACTTTGTGCCCAGTCTATATACTGCTCGAGCTACGACAGGTAGTACCTCGGATCAGTTCGGAAGGTATCTACAGGGGAATTAGGACCACAATGCATCATGGGCGACGCCGGGCCTCCAGGTATTAAAGGCAACATTCAGGGACAAAATGGCCGTGCTGATGGAGTAAAACAAGGGTGACACTAGAAGCCCAGAACAATTTGGATCTCCTGGTAGAAAGGATGATAAGGGTGTACAAGAAAGCAGAGGCTTTTAAAAGTGGTGATGGAGAGGCGGGGTGGCGCAGTGGTTAACCCGGCCCCGGTGAGGGGGGGGGGGGGGGGGGGGGGGGGGGGGGGGTACTCCTGTCTCCTGTTTGTGACATATTATGTATGTGCCGCCCAGGTGGGTCAGGGTTTTGAGCTCAGTTTGGGCAGGTAGGGTCAGGGTTTTGACCTGATTTGGGCAGATCAGGGTCAGGATTTGAGTATAATTTGGGTGCAGTCAGGGTCGGGGTTCAGTATTTTTTAGGCAGTTTATAGGGTTAATTTTTTTTAGCTACTATGTCAAAAAAAGACATTCTGTTGCCGCATTTTGATCGCGCACTGAGGTTCCCATACATCGTGACGCCGCTAATTCGTACTTCAGTACTTATCTATGTACTTCATCTGCTGATTTGTTTACCCAATGCCACGTCCCGGCCGGGTATATATCCGACCGTGTTTTGAAAACAATTTAAAGAAGGGGCAATCAGGGTTTTGGAGCTCGGATTGGGTCAAACAGGGTCAGGGTTTGAGCCTCTTGGCCTCACATACATACCCATTTTTCATGTAAGTAAAAATGTGAGTTGAGTTTGTTGGTATCTCGCCCTTGGGGTCCTCCGATTTTCCTTCTCCCGCAAAAACCAACACGCTAAATTGCAATTCGATCCGCGAAGTTCACAAATGTGCTATTTATACGAGGGCATAATGAAGCCGCGGCTTCAGTTAGTCGCGAACTTCAGTTGGACTATTTATACGAATCATTCACGGCTTAGGTAAACAACGCGGGATAACTTTCGATAACTTGCTCTCGTACAAATGGCCCAGTTTCGTGGCGGGACCTACATACATAATACGATTTATTTTGATACGCTAGGCCATTAGAATTTTCAAATTTACAAGTAGAAGGCTGGAGTATGAAAACAGATCCTTTACGTTTACAATAAAATATATGCACAAATTGTACATATATATAAAAATATAATATATACACATGTTTATGTATATTACACGGCAGCAGGCTTATAAACTAGCATAGCACCACTACGCTTGAAGAAATCTTCAGCGCCAAAATCGGATTGGTCTAAATGGATAGGATGATGAAATACAGGGATGCAAATGCGATTTGTATTTTGATAATAGTGATTGTTTTGTTTTGTGATTGGCACATTTTAATAGAAATATAAGCACTTGATGGGTCATAAATAACCCAAAGTTTAACATCAACAAATATTCATACATACGTTATTAAAATGCAAAGTAAAGTTCTAAAGAAAAACAAGAACTTTTTCGAATTTTTAGCGCTTGATGATGTTTGATTGCTTCTTTGCGTTTCTGATGTTTTGAATGATTGCGTGTAAGTGTTAGGTTGCATCATTTCGCATAATTTGCATAATTAACGCATAATTGGTCCCACAATCCTCTGTTATACCTTTCTGTTTTGTTCATTTCCCAGCTTGGGTCCGAATTTTTAGTACTAGCTCTCTTTGAAGTGAACAAATCAAATTTGAAATGTCTAAAGTTGCAAACAAAGCCCCAAATAGCCTTACCTTAGAGGACTTGAAGGGAAAAGAGAGGAAATGGGTCCGTCCCGATGTCCTGTCGAAGTGTACATGGCATTTAGGAGTCAGTCTTTCGGAGTCTCCACACTGTCACGAAAAATCCAGGTAACAAGTTTTGCCTTTTGTTTTGGTCAATGCTCCGTTTTGGGATCCAACTATTTGGTGAGGCAGGACTTTATTGAGCATGTAGATAATTGTTTTTGGTATTTCAGGGCGCCTTCGACAAAGATTATGCCAAACATTTTGCAAAAGATAGGCGACACTCCGCTCGTCCGAATCAACAACATAGGAAAAACATGTGGACTGAAATGCGAATTACGTGAGTAATGCCAGTAATCAACATTTTCCTTTATTCTTCAGATGATTGCAGAACATAATAAGACTTTCATTGCTTAAAAAAAATGATCCTGTTACCTTTTAAACGCTCTATATCAATTATCATTATTATTTGTTCCTTTCTCCAAAAGTGGCGAAATGTGAGTTCTTCAACGCTGGTGGATCTGTTAAAGATCGCATTGGACTACGAATGATCGAAGATGCCGAGAAAGAAGGAAAACTGAAGCCAGGCGACACTTTGATCGAGCCAACCTCGGGGAATACTGGTAAAGTTCGAATTTTTCTAAAGACACAATAGTCAATACACTGGAATATGATTTCCTCAGACGTTTTTTTTTTATGAGTTATGGTTGCGCCACGTGCATGCTTTAATTAATTCCCGTGTTTCAAATTAATATACTCACTTATTAGCTATAGCTCTCTCTATTAAACGTTGTATTTATTCTGTAATTCTCCAATTTTGCAAGGATAGTATAGTGGTGCTATTTTTATAGAATTTCGAAATCATTACTTGACGTTTTGACTGTCCATGCATGATATATGAGAACTCCAAATAAGTCAGTAGTTTTACAGGGGCATGTTGGGGGTGTGCACGACTTGTTTATCAATGTGTTATTGGTACCAGCTCAGTTTAATCATCATACATAGCCGCTTTTACCACTCTTATAAATCAAGTTTATCTACGATATTGTACCAAATAAGTTTGCCATTCATGTGAATTTGTTAATTTCTTAATTGGTCATCTCAACAATCAGACAAAAAAACGTAATCCCAAGATATTAGCGCGATCCCTAAAATTCATAGTTTGCATGTTCTGTCATGACTCAATTGGTGGATTGCACTGGTGGCCATGTTGGTTGTGGTAGGAACAAAATATACCACATTTGCTTCTTTTGTTCCTACCAACCAAGATGGCTGCTACGCTTTTGTGATTGTATTCCCTTAGGAATGATTGCAACCCAAGAATATAAAGTGACCAAATATTTATATTTTTAAACTTGAATACAATACAGCAGATTCAGGCTGTCTGATTTTGTGTTGGTTAATTGTAATGGTTGATTGCTAACCAATAGGCCCTTTGCAGCTAACAAATCACATGGTTGTACAGTCTGGAGAGCAAAAAAATATCTGACTTCATTTATTCAAAGGCCTTGTTTTTAATTAAATGCTATTTTCCACCTCCAGTCGATTGTCGATCTTTCTAAAATTGAGTTTTTAAAGATACAGTGGAACCTCGATTTAATGAAGTGCCAAGGGACTGGGGAAATTAGTTTGTTATATCGAGGGTTCGTTAAATCGAAAACCTCGTTATAACAAATTTGCGGAAAAACAACCAAAATGTTCGTTATATCGAGGTATAGTTAATAATTGTTTTGTAACGAAGTAACGAAGTTAATAGAACTAATAAGAGGCAAAGAGGATAAAGCGGATCTGTCTCGATAGTGACAGTGTCTGTACTGTATATACACATCTAATCAGGGCCTCTGATATTGTGCGATGGTGCGATCCCACACAATTGATCAAAAATCGCATCCGATCGCATAATTTCCGCACAATCGCGCATAATTCTTACAAATAACACAATATGAGTCAATAAAAATGGTACAACCTTGTGACAGTTGTCTTTGTGGTGCTTTATAATGCAATTTCACGGTAATTTACTGCCCAAAACATCGCAAGAAAGGACAAGAAACGATCACCATTCGATACGTCCATTCGATTTTGTCAACGAAAACGTCCAGGCGTTCTTGCATTGCTTCACGCGCCAGGGATCTGGTACTGAATTAATTCTAAAGTGTATTCTCATTGGTGCATAACGAAAACAATGGATAGAGTGTTGACCACTCAGAATCATTGATATATTCCATGTTATTGTTTGCTGTAAAATAGTCGCTTTTTCGCACGAATCTTGATCTCATCTGCTTACACAATGTATTTCTTGTCATTTTTGCCTGAAATTTACTCAAATGGATAAGTTTTTAGTGAAATCTGCTGGAATTTCTTCCGAGAAGAAAAAACGAGCCCATCTACCGACTAAAATTACAGCTTCAGAACGCGCTAAAGGCTATGAAAAGGGCACATTTCATGCCCAAGAAAATTGCATAATTTGCCGCATAACGAGCCCTGAATTGCCGCATAATTTTCGATTTTTTTATCGCACTTTATCGGAGGCCCTGTCTAATGAGCTGTTGACTGAGAGGTTATTCTCTTGTTACAGGATTAAAGGATTTTCATCGCTGTTGTTCTGTTCTGCATTCATATTTTGTCGCGTGTTGACATTTATTCGTTATGTCGGGGTAGATTTTACGTTTGGTCTGCCGGATTGTGTTTGTTATAACGAGGATTTCGTTATATCGAGGTTCATTATATTGAGGTTCTGTTACATACATTTTAATTGTAATTTTGCCGGGCTGAAGAATATCGTTCGTTATACCGAAGACTTCGTTATATAGAGGTTCGTTAAATCGAGGTTCCACTGTAGCTTGCTCTCCAGCATCCATGGTAACATCTTTCCCATGGGGATCACAAGCTCAATTCATTCATTAATGAAGTATTATATCAGCATGTAACTGTTAGCTGCAAAGGGCCTATTTGCCATCTGTTGGCAGCTTGGCTTTGTACATTCTAGCAGTCACACGAGTAAGCAAAACATGATTTCAAGTCAAACACTTGATATTTTATGACTTTCTTCCCATTAAAAATGATGAAATTAGTTGGACACAATAATACAGGTATTCTACCTACTTGAATCTCAATTATAAAGACAGATTGAATGAAAGAAACACAGTGCAGTAAAATGAGAAGGTCTACATTTTTGTCAGCAACATGTGAGTGCCATCAACCTTTCCAATTAATACAAAATCAGACACTGTTAAATGTTAACCTGAATCTTCTGTAAGTTATATTTACATTTCACAAACAGCATATGTCAGCATAACTTTTAACCTACAATTTTATTGTTGGGGTACAGGGAGTAAATTATCTACCTCCCAGTTAGCTCAGTGGTCAAGCTCTGGTCTGTCGTGCTGGAGGTTCAAACCTCAGCCAGACCAACACTCGTAGCCTTAAAATAACTGAGTAGATGCAGGGTCCGAAATAAACTTTTTCACGTACAGTGTAGCTAGGTGCCAACAGGCAACTAGGCAAAACAAATTTAGTGCCAAAAGACCAATTGTAATTGCCACATTTCAAGTTTCAAGCAATTAACATGTGACAAAGAACATTTGCTGGCATGTTTTATTGGCTAAATTACTTAGAACATCGTGTGACTTTGGGACATTGTGAAGCCTTTAGGTAAGTCGCCAGCTGGTGACTAACTCTGAAATTTTGGTTGCCAATACTCAAAATTTAGTCGCATCAGCGCCAAATAAGGCACAATTTCGGACCCTGAGATGGTGCTGCCTTTGTGAAACAATCTCGTTCTCAAAGTGCAAATGGTTAGAGCTTCACATCTTCCCAGATAATAGCTAGGATATTAAGTCAAGTCTCCTGTCATCCGTATCACCAGACTGTATCACCAGTATCACCAGACTGTCACAAGTTACCAACATTAAACAAGGTTGCTGTACCTATTACCTTTAGTAACATGTTCAAACAATAATAGTTAAAATTTATATTTAAAATGGAAAAAATATGTTTCATGTTGTTGAACTGTATAATAGACATATATATACATGTATATATATGGCTCATTGTATTTACAATGTAAGCATTCAAACTGATTTTTCGCGCCTTTAACATTATTTTTACCCATTCTAGAGCTTCATACCACATGGATTACATCGACCACATGGATTACATTGACCATGTTGTTTAATAATAATTGTTGTTTATATTCAACAGGTATCGGCATTGCCCTGGCTGCCGCAGTAAAAGGTTACAAGTGTATCATAGTGATGCCTGAGAAGATGAGCAAGGAGAAGGTACACAAACATTATTTTGTAACCTGTTAATTAGGCTCCCTTTTGTTTGATTAAATTGAATGTGCTAGTGCACATGATACCCATAGTTTTCAATGAGTTTTAGAGGCTTTATCACATCTAAGAAATTAAACCCAACTTTTTTGTTAACAGCAGAAGCTTATAGGGTTAGGTTAGGGTTTAAATAACTTGGTTTTTACCTGGGGGATTTATTTTATTTTCAAATACTTTTTTTGTTATCTGGAAGATTTGATCAAATACTACTGTAGATTACAAGGGGGGAAAATATTACCAAATTTCTGCTTCAGTCTGAAGGTCTATGGTAAATCTTAATAAATGTACATGCTAAAATAAATTACAAGTAAGAACAAATCCTTCATGACAGACTGAAGCAGAAATTTGGTAATATTCCCCCCCCCCCCCCTCTAATCTACAGTAGTATTTGATCAAATCTTCCAGATAACAAAAAAAAGTATTTGAAAATAAAAAAAATCCCCCAGGTAAAAACCAAGTTATTTATTTACGGGAAGTAAATTTGCAAGCTTTGATTGACAGTGCATGTGTCATGTGAGGTATAGGATTACTCAGCCATAACAAATGCCACTGTTAAATGCCTTAAATGTAATGAATTGAATCTGACTCTGATTTGACACATTCAGTAGTTGCAATAAGAAACACAGTGTATGCCAAACTCCCAAGAGACACTTCAAAAGTTTAAGATTGCTGTAATAGACCGATTTAGCTTGTACATTTGTTGTCCCAATTCAGATCATGTGACAGCTCTCCAGGGAATTCAGTGCTTTGTTTTCCAATTAGAGAAATTCATACATTTCCTCTTGGGATACAGAAAAACAAAAAAAAGCATTACCCAAGGGAATAGTCACATTACTTGAATTGGGACAACAAAATAATGTACAAGCTAAATTGGTCAATATTATTGACAACAGTATTGAGAAAATGTAAAGTAAACAAGGCATGCTTTTGCTACATGTACCTCTGGCTTAATGGTTAGACTCTTGAACTACTATTTTTGATGTTTATGTAAAATATCAAAAACGAGAGCTACGTGTAGTGGTTCACCAGGGGATCCAAACACCGAGAACAGATGAAAGCATGAGGCAGCTTTGGTTGAGTGCTTTTATTTTTTTGGAGGTGTTTGGATCCCCTGGTGAAACACAGAGCTCAATTTTTTGATATTACTTCTCACACGAAAACAATACCTGTTTTCATGAATCATTAGGAAGTTTTGTTTGCCTGGTATTTTGTTGCATACAATATTATTATATCATAGACTACAAGGGTTGTGATGGTTATTATTTCACGGTTGTTTCAACAAACAGCCATGCTAAGCAAAAATTGTATTGAAACATGGCTGCTCCAGACTGCCAGTCAACCATCAAGGACGATGGTTAGAGCCACACTCCTGATGCCATCTGTTTCCTTCATTTCTCTTGTAGTCATACTTGTGATGTAACTTTATAGTGATGTTCCTCTGGTGTTTCATTGGGTATCAAAATTCATCCACCTGACCAAAATGGGATGACCGGATTGGCTCTTCACCTCATTAATTATTCATAAGTTTGAGATCTTTTCTTTCCCTGCTAGCAGAGGTTCCTTTTCCTCCCTTTCTTTGGTCATCACTTAGCAAACTCTTTCTCACCATGATTGTTTCAGTTCAGTGAACTTCACAGTTAAAATCCAACCATCGGTGAAAAGACGTGACGTCAAAGAAAATCTGATCTGATTTGACTGGCCAGCTAGTGGAGAAAGTGTTGAGGAGGAGGGGCTAGACATATGGGGGCATAAAACATGGTTTTCTTTGAATCAGCTTTTTCTCAGCAAAGTTTTTTGAAATGAACTTCAAAAAGCTAAAGCTGTGTCACAAATTTATCTGAATTGTCTGAAAATTTAAAGTCTTGTAGATTAATGTCCTGGTAACAAAACAATTGTTGGGGAATTGTAAAATTCTCATTATTTTTTGTCTTACACACTTTTCCTTGAGCCTATTTGGGTTTTAGTAGTTATGAGTTTGGCTGAAACAGTAAAAAAATGACAACTTTAAAAGTATTTGGAATGGAAACAAACAAGTACAGATCTTTCCAAAAATGAAAATGAAACCAAATCCTCATATTTCTGTGGTGCTTTAGCTTTTTGAATTGGAATGCTACATTGTGGAATCAGAAGAGCTAGAAAACAATATTTCATAGAAATCCAAAAATTTGCTGTAGCTAGTCTTGTAGCCAGTTATACAAGCTTTCCAACAATATATATATAACTAGGCTTAATAGGTATACCTTTGTTTTTAGTTAATAAACAGGATGCAGTTATAACCTTTTTCAAAAATGTACTGTGAAGGTCTACAGTA
This sequence comes from Actinernus sp. WN-2022, assembly GCA_030867875.1. Lineage (NCBI taxonomy): Eukaryota > Metazoa > Cnidaria > Anthozoa > Actiniaria > Actinernidae > Actinernus > Actinernus sp. WN-2022. The sequence goes on from JAOWCC010000064.1 coordinate 35,411,399, forward strand.
ACCACTCCTAACTGTCTCAATTAAAATACACTCTGCAAGCCATAAATGTCAGTTGATATGAAACATAAAAGAGTTCACAAAGTACATCAGTTGACATGATCAAATGCATTTAAAGGTTGATGTGCTGAGAGCTCTTGGAGCAGAAATTGTAAGAACTCCTACTGAAGCAAAGTTTGATTCACCAGGTAAGAATTCCACAGAATTCCTCAATCTTCTTGGATATGTATAAGGATAAGATCATAACTTTCCCATTGGCCTCAGGTCTAGCAGTCTTTCATGACTGTCAATCATAAGCAACTGCCGTTTTTGAAAAATTGCATTCATGCCGTCCATCAATCAAATGTGGAGTCTATAGTCACATACAGAGCTTTCAAACTGGTTCCACGTAGACATAATAGAATTTAGGCAGCCAGTACATGTTTGGTTGATGGTTGGCTGATTTATGCAATTTTCCTAATGCAACTTGAAACTTTCACGTACCAGTTGCACTTCAATGAAACATTAAGGTGCTATAAAATATTAGTTCATGAAATTTTCCTTTACTATTCTTCAGACCAATGACAATCATTTTTGAGTAAAGCAATGTTTCTTTTTAATGTGTATTTTTAATGCTCAGGGTTCTCTGTTATTAACATGCATCATGATGAGAGAACACAAGAAAGTCCAACAGATTTTTGTTATAGATGTATGATCAAGATAGCATGTTCTTACTCCATCAACATTGACTTCCAGCCATTTAGAGTGTACATGTATGTCATAAATTACATGTATTTTAAAGTAATATTGTTATTTTTTTGTTTCCCCTCAGAATCACACATTGGTGTGGCCCAGAAATTGAATGCAGAAATCCCCAACTCTCACATCCTGGATCAAGTAAGCATTAATTCCCTTTAGGAATGTTTTAATGGCCAGCCTGACCTAATATATGACCATATTTTTTTGTAGATCAAACTGCAAAACAGCAAGAAAAAATTGTACAGGGCCATACGGATTTTTCTGGTCCGCTCACGGCATACACGTCCAGCCCTCATCACATGACTTTTGTAAATGGTTTTGAAAGGAAAGGGTGCGTGGGTCCGTACAGGTCATATGATAATAATTATATTATATTACAGTGATTCCACTATAAAAGCAGCATATACATGCATGCTGGCTTTTTTCAATTGAACTTTGAACTCTACCATAAAAAGCTGGGGCAGCTGGTTTTTTTTCATGTGGATCTGTCTGTGAAATAAACATTTTATACTGGTACATAGTACTGTACATTTTTATGTATCATGTTTTTTTGTCCTTTCTTTTTTGAGTTATTTTGTCAAGAATGTACATGTAAAACCTATGTGTTGTAAGTTATGCACTCTTTTTCCCTGAAATTTGCATTCCTTTTTTCAGTACCGAAGCCCTGGTAACCCTCTGGCTCACTACGATGGCACAGCAGAAGAAATAGTTCAGCAGTGTGATGGTAAGTACTGACTGTTGTGGAGCTTTGGCCATTCATTCAAATGGTAATGTTAAAGTGCATATGAAGCGAAAATTAAGTTGATTTAATGTTAAAATGCTTTTGAAATGAGGAATAATGACATTTTCCATTTGTTCCATTTGTCAATATCTCATCTCGTTTCAGAGATATTCAGGTTTTTGTAATATGCAAATTAGATTACCTGTGACATATTGTTTGCACAGCTAGCCTGGAGACAAATAAAAAAATGAAGAATATCTCTGCAAATATTGAATAAAAATTACTGATACTTTACACATGTATGACACTATGGAAAGTACACATTGTGCAAATTATGGTGTTGCCATGGAAACTCATGGCCACATGCACCTTTCACCTTGAACATAAAATTTCAATTTCTGTCCTTGTTACAAAAAATAAGTTGCTTAAACTACTTGCATAAAAGGCCTACATTGTTCCTAATCTTATTTTGAACCCACACCAAAAAAATTGTTTGACAATTAAGGAGAAATTAGGGAAGTTTGTGTTATTTGTAGTGGAAACCTGGGGCCAGAGTGCTTCCATGGCAACATCATAATGTGCACAATGATGTATATTTTCCATAGTACCACATATTCGCAAAGTTTCAATAGTTTCTGTCCAATATTTGTAGAGATATTCTTCTTTTGTGATTTGTCTCCAAGGCTGTGCAAACAATATATCATAGGTCACCTGATTTGCATATTAAAAAAATAGGTACCCAGTGGGTACATGTGTCTACTGCTTTTGTAATACAAATGTAAAGCTGAGGGCCCCTCTGAGATTTTGGGTGGGATGCGGCATGCACCCGGGTCTCCAAGCGGTGACCCTATTTCAGACCAAAATGTAAGATTTTCCATAATTTATACAGTTTTTCGAACGTGTACTGATCTCTGTCATTACAAGCTAAATAAATGGAAATGTATGCCTTTGTATTTCCCTGAAAAAATCGTAACCTATTCCAGACCAAAAAGGCGAAATGTATAGCCTATTTCAGACTAAAACAGCTTGAAAAGCTAGCATACTCTTTGGTGTTGCATATACCTATAATGGCAGGTGTACCCCTTGGGGGCAGGCTATAGGTTTTGATAATGACTTTCACTTCATTCAAATAGTGTTTTGGTCAATGAAAATTGTTGTCTAGTCATGCACTGAAAAGTTGGGGAAATGTCAGGAATTGATTCCTCGATGGGTGGCAATAATATTAACCTTGAGAACTGTGTAAACTGAGAATACTAGCCAGCTTATAGATATGCTGAGTCATGAAGTAGGGATTATCAATTTTATTGAGTTGTACTGATAGTTTTATTTGTATAATTACATTAGAAGTATTTATAACATAATTGACATTTATTTAGTAATCTGAATGTGAGTCATAATTATACGAGTCTAAGATCGTCAAGGTGTGTATATAGATGACAGGGCCGCAGCTAGTGGGGGACAAGGGGGGCATGCAGTTGCCCACCCCATACCTCCTTGAAAATATTTTTTTCTAATGTATAACCAGAATGACATTTAAAAAAAAGTTGTATTTACTAAAATTAATAATAACAAGATAGCTATATGGTATAAAGTTTTTATTGATAATAAAGCATATAAAGGCTTTACAGTGTTGACTGCAATGTCATATTGGTTAATTTATGCAACTTGTATTATAATTATGTTAGATAATGTTGATCAGCAAACATTTATTTTGTTGGTGGTCTCAGATGTTTAATTGATAAGGGACCAGTTATTATTTAACTTGGAAGGGGGGGGGGAGAAAATGGGGGGTCTTGTAAAAAAATATTGGAGAAAAGGGGGGTCCCAAAATATTTTAAGGTACTCTAGAGGGATCTTGAAAATTAATTGGATACCAAAGGGGGGTTGCTTTAAAAAGAAAATTTGCAGGCTAACAGGGGTTTGGAATTTTTTTTTATTAATAAAAATTATTTCTCCTCCACCACCCCCCCTCCCCTCCCCTCCTCCCCTCCCCTCCAAGTTAAATACTAACTGGTCACTAGCCTGAATTTCAGCCGTCTCCTCTGGTTCGTTCCTCCCGAGAGAGACGTCTGAATCCAATAGCCGCTAATGCCGTCCAGTGACGTCACTACCAGAAAACCTGGTAGTGATTTTTGATTGGTTCATATTCTATAATTTTGCATAATTATCATAATTATCAGCCGAGAAGATGGCAGGATTCACTTTGGACTCGCGATTGTTGATCGTTGAGTTTCAGTGGAGTGATTGTCTTTGGCAAAGACCTTGAATTCGTAAGGAAAACATCTGGAAATGGATTGAAAGTGTCCTGTACAATAACCGGCCGACTAACTGTAAACATTTACATTTTATCGCGTCGCGTCCGCGGGGTTGTAGACAATCGATTATTTGTTCACACTCGCAGTGGTAAAGAATGTCGCTACTCTCTCTTCAAGGAACTGTTCTTTCCCGTAAGAGTCTTCGTATTTCTTCGAAAATTCTCCATTATCCTTTCATGTTTTTCTACTTTTCTGTTGCATCATTTACATAGGTAATATCTCGTAGCTGTGTCAATTCGAACGGCAGATCGCGAGACATGTACAAAGATCAACGGAAAGACAAAGATCAACTGTACTTTGCCTCCAAATATAATATAACAATTTGTTGCTTCGAAAATGCTTTCACAACATAAGAGGCACTTGAGAAGCAAATTGATGGAGATATATAATACAGGTAAGACTTTTATTTTGGTCGGCATAATCTCATAAATATTTCTCACGAACTCTTACTACCGCCGTGACAGTTTATTTGCATAAGTTAAATTGTTAATCCGCCTTGACGTCACTGGACGGCATTAGCGGCTATTGGATTCAGACGTCTCTCTCGGGAGGAACGAACCAGAGGAGACGGCTGAAATTCAGGCTAACCGGGCACTATCAAGAGAGTATAAGTAAGAGAAGGAATCTCATAGTGTGTAGCCTGCTATTCAGATGTATTATTCTCTCTCTCGTAAATTCGAAGAAAAAAGTAATGTCTGCTTACCCAAGCACTTAATTAGTTTCCAATATGCACACCTTATTGTGTTATGGACGACCAATCAGATTTTACCTTCCATATCCTGGAAAGTGAGGAAATGTTACATTTAAAAGGATTCAGACAATACATTTGCCATTGACCAATCATAGGAGAGTGTTCACTGGCATGCCAATTCACTAAAATTCTAACAATGGTTTTGATTGGGCAGAGAAATATAACAAACTTGCTGACATCATTCTTGCATATTGGAAACTAATTAAGCGCTCGGCAGGCTAGGTAGTGTGTGGCATGCAATGATAATGTTGAATCAAATCTATTTTTAGTATTAAACCTGAAGCAAAGTGAGCATTAGCCTGCAATGCAGGTGTTTCATTTGGGAAACCGCAATATATTTGGACAAGGGAAGAATGGCACGAGGACGAAAAGGAAATAGGGGGGAGGGGAGAAGGGAGAAGGGAAGGGAGAAGGGAAGGGAGAAGGGAAGGGAGAAGAGAGAAGGGAAGGGGACGCCTGCCCCACAACGCCTGTGATTTTGAAAAAAACGCCTCCTAATTAGTTATGAATGTCTGATCTGTCAAAAGTTATCAGTACAATTTTCCTCGCTGATTGTAGGCCTCGGAAAATGTACATCTCCTCCAAAATTAATGGGGTTCTCAACCTCTAAATCATCAACGTAACTTCTGTGATATCAAGCAATTTTAATTAGTGTTTTTGTAGCAAGTTCTCTATAGCAATTTGGCCACCACCAAGATTTCAATTTAGTAAACAATCTGATGCGATTAACCGCAGTGTTGGGTTTCATTAACATCATTGTTTGCACATCATGAGATGGGAATATAACTTGAAAGAATCTGAAAACAGCACTTCACTTTCGAAATAATTGAAAACTAGAATCAGGCACCATCGTAGTTCTTACATATGTAACAGGAAGTTCATAGTTTTAATAGAAGTGCTTGAAATAATTTTATTTATGCACTTGAATATGGTCGTTAACTTTTTATAGGCTTCCACCACGTTTGCCCAGAAAACGTCCAGGGAAAATTAATGTTTTCTCCAAAATCAGTCGGTCTAATATAAAAATCATAAACATAACTTCAGTATAATGTCAAGCAATTTGGATTGCCTGTCTGTAATTTGTATTGTAAATCTAGCCTTCAATTCCATTTTAGAGGTGAAACAACGGCGTCATCAGTTTCCTTCATACGAACAAGGAGCATACGAACAAGGAAAATCAAACTTTTCCCCAAAACCCGGGTGCTGAGACTTACTCACCATTCTTACAACCTAAGGACAAGTTGTTGCAAACCTTTAATATTTCTGTTCCAGCCTTATTTAGAGATTTAGCTTTAGAGCAGGAAAATTAACACTTTGGTATTCAATTGGTGGGAAGTACATCGACCTAGACCTTGAAAGTACCTTTGGAAACCTTTCATTCGACTGGTTATACTGACACTCTGTAAAAGCTGTAGCTAATCAAGTTTGTAAATCTTAGAAAATTCATGGTAAAATAACAATATTACTCACCGCTCTAGCTCTCCAAATCGTTGTGATAAAATTGAAAAGACCAACTCGCGAACTCGTGAACATGTCACCATCGGCATAATTTAGTCGTCATCTTCATTGCCATTTTGTGATTGGATTTGTGATGAAAATTCCGAGTAATGCACGAAAGCCAACAACACATTCAATTGGTCCCGAATAGACTTCACGACCACTTATCGACAATGTTAACAAACACACTATCTTACGTGCGTCATGGGACTCAATAACATAGTGTCTACAGCTTCTTAAGAAGCAGTAGACACAAAAACCTGAATATGTCTGAAATGAGATAAAATTATTGACAAACAGAAAATGTCATTATTCCTCATTTCGAAAGCATTTTAAAATTAGTTCAACTTTATTTTCGCTTCATATGCACTTTAAATTGGCAGATAGTTCACAGCATTTTTTCTGGTTAAGATTATACATAATTAAGATTATACATAATTATGGGACAAGACCCATGCAAAAGGGAGCACAGATAACAATCACTAAATATTTATTGCACATTGACTGTATAGCCACTTCTTTGATTGTGGTTGAAACAAATTTAAACTTTCAAATATTGAGTGATTGACAACCAAATTCTCTTTTGGCCTTGGTGCAATTATATAGGCTTAAGGTTTTTTGTTGACAAAGTTTGAAAAAGCAACATTGTAATTTTTTAACCTAGATTGATTTTTTTTACTCGGGCTGCCTGTGGCAGGCACAAGTCTTAATCTGCCGGCCGTTATTTTTTTGTTCAGTGCAACAAAATCCAGTCCTTCCCGGTCCATATATACACAGGAACCCTGTAACCAGAAAAAAATATTTATTGTACGTGCGCGTACCTCGTGGCGCTAAATCAAATTGCCATCTTGAAATTCAGTGTGGATGCTATTCTTGTTTGACTTTGAGGTATGTTTTGTAGGTTTTATGCCACATTTCATTTTACTCTCGGTCATAATACATACCAGCGCAAACACCGTGATCGGTAGGCCAACACAAAATAAATTTTGACCGTGTTTTTGGCGGGCTCAGTTAGGCCAATCTCTCATCGATATATATCTGTGTCTGTGGCTGTACGCGCGTTGTCCTTAACATTGATAAAAGTGGATCTTACGGATTTTCACCATTGTCTGTATAATTACTTGAACAAAAATGAATGAACTGTACACCTACTACACAATTATTTCGAGACTTATTTTTCATTAAGACTTAATTACATATAAGTAGAGTAACAAAAATATTGGGCAACTGCAGAATACTAGTACCCAAGCACTGTATATTGTTACTCGGGCCAGGCCTTCGGCCGGCACGAGTCAGAAAATGCAAGCCGTTTATTATTATTATTATTATTATTATTATTATTTTTTGTGTCGCTGTATGGCGCCAGTAACCAATCAGATTACACAGGAGCGAAATACAATCTCAGCTTAAGTGTTTCTAAACACGTTTAGATATAAAAGGTATCGAATTATAATCTCAGGGTAGATTTCGTCAGGCGCGCTCAGATAACAAAGGTCAAAGCTCTCAGACAAGGCGAGACAAGGAGATATCGATTTCTATGAGTCATTGTCAGAAATCTATTCCCGGCCGTAAAATTAGGCAATACCACCGTCTGCCAATGGGTAACTGAACTGTCAGGTCAACTACACAGCTTAGAGAGTCTTTCTACTAGATTGAGAGACATTAATATACTGTTACATGTCTGTTAATATGGGGAAAACTGAAGAAACCCTCATTGCATTGAGTTTGATAACTAGCCTGAAATACAGCCGCCTTCTCAGTTAGTTCCAGGGTCCTTGAATTTTCAAATGGCTCAACTCGTCGCGAGCGCAAGTGAACTTGTGAAATTATCGCCATCACGCCGCGTATACAGTCAAGTCTGTTTGTCTCGGAAAGTATTTATTGTAGTTTATATCTCTTCCCTAATTGCACTGATGAAGGACTCGAAACCCTAAACGTCCCAGCAGCTTGTGTTACAGCTGATAAACGGAGGAAATGGCTCTACTGAAACAAAATCAAAGCGGACGAGTTTCGTGTTGTTTAGCTTTGCGGCCGAAGTCCATCATTGTCTGTGGTTCGGCGGGGAAGAAAAGTGTTCGTTGGGATTACTTTCAACAAAGTACACTGTATTTCAACTACCAATCTCGTACAAGTGCCTTTAATTTTTAATGATTTTCACGAAGTGGTCCTTTTTTGGCAGAATTTATTTTAGAAACAGTTGGCCTCATACCTAAAAGTGACAGCCCGAGTAAACGCCCAGCGGGCGTCTTGTTATTATTATTATTATTATTATTTTTTTTTTTTGTGTCGCTGAAATGCGCCAGCAACCAATCAGATTACACAGGAGCCCATTGTTCGATCAGCTTAAGTGTTTCTAAACACGTTTAGATATAAAAGGTATCGAATTATAATCTCAGGTTAGATTTCGTCAGGCGCGCTCAGATAACAAAGGTCAAAGCTCTCAGACAAGGCGAGACAAGGAGATATCGATTTCTATGAGTCATTGTCAGAAATCTATTCCCGGCCGTAAAATTAGGCAATACCACCGTCTGTCAATGGGTAACTGAACTGTCAGGTCAACTACACAGCTTCTACTAGATTGAGAGACATTAATATACTGTTACATGTCTGTTAATATGGGGAAAACTGAAGAAACCCTCATTGCATTGAGTTTGATAACTAGCCTGAAATACAGCCGCCTTCTCAGTTAGTTCCAGGGTCCTTGAATTTTCAAATGGCTCAACTCGTCGCGAGCGCAAGTGAACTTGTGAAATTATCGCCATCACGCCGCGTATACAGTCAAGTCTGTTTGTCTCGGAAAGTATTTATTGTAGTTTATATCTCTTCCCTAATTGCACTGATGAAGGACTCGAAACCCTAAACGTCCCAGCAGCTTGTGTTACAGCTGATAAACGGAGGAAATGGCTCTACTGAAACAAAATCAAAGCGGACGAGTTTCGTGTTGTTTAGCTTTGCGGCCGAAGTCCATCATTGTCTGTGGTTCGGCGGGGAAGAAGAGTGTTCGTTGGGATTACTTTCAACAAAGTACACTGTATTTCAACTCTGGTAAGTTTGGAGCGATTGAAAAATAAGGATGATTTTCAAAACCGGTGGCTTAAAGTCATCTGCATATGCAGGGCTAAAAATAATGGCCCGTCAGTCGCCGGTCAAGATCAGTATTTGGTTGAAACTGTAGTAACATTGACTGGTCAACATGACCGGCAAGGCAAAGATTTGACCGGACAAGTTCCAATTCTGGCCGGACATTGTCCGATGACCGGCCGTTATTTTTAGCCCTGATATGACATAAATATACATGGTAGCCGAATCTAGTACTTCGGCGAACGGGAAGCAAAGTAGCCTGCTTGCCGGGTCTTCTGTAATTATTTTTTTCAGAATTCTCTAAAGATTGTCCACACACTTTCAGCGGACTCTGCTGACAGTTTCACGACAAAGGATAGAAATCGGAATTTTCTACGGGCCAAGATTGTGTGCCAGACCTCAATTAAATTAAAACTCGACTTAACGAACGGGATTTTATTCAAGACTTAATTGTCACTGTGTTGTCAAGACTCAATAGACTTACTCATTCAAAATTTACGGGATCGTGTTTCGGTATCGTTGCAAGACTTACAAGGATTCTATAGTCTGTTATTGTGCTTTTCGTTCTTTTATTTTAATTATCGCTCTGTTTTAAAGTCTGTGTGTCTGTGATGTCGAGTACATTTCAAACTACCAAGCGTGGTTGTGAAAAGTTCCACTCGTACAGGAATACACTGGCTTCCTGCCGAGGTCAAATCATATTCGAAGCATCCGGGGAAAATGCATGGGTTCGATTGTGTTTTTAATCCGCTAGAAATAATGAAATTCGTTACCCAAAGCGCATGTCTACTTCTTTCATGAAACAAATAAACAACGAGAGCATTTTACTTCGACAAGCTACTAGAAGTTGGATTTGTCATTGGAAACCGTATAAACTGAACAGGATAAGACTTTGGAAATCGAAACATAGCCTGGTACAGACACATTTTTTCACTCATAAATTCGAACTGCATTCATGAGTGAAAAAAACCCTCTCAGTTTGTCTGTTATTTGCTTTTTGTTCTAATTATCGCTCTATTTAATATGTGTCTGTGATGCCTGGTACATTTCAAGCTACCAAGAGTATTTGTTTGCTTGTGCTTTCGTAAATCCAATTTGAATCTAAAGTCCTAAACGAATATTACTGGCTTCCTGCCGAGGTCAAATCATATTCGAAGCACCGGGGAAATTCATGGGTTTGATTGTGTTTTTAATCCGGTAGAAATTATGAAATTTGTTACCCAAAGCACGTGTACTTCTTTCATGAAACAAATAAACAATCAATTGCAAGAGCATTTAATTTCTTCAACAAGCTACTAGTTCGACAAGTCCCGAAGCTATGCTCGGCAAGTCAGCATTTATTCAAGATCGTGAAGTATAATTTGAAATCATGTGGACTTCGGATGTTTTGGTATCTGCTCTTATTTTATGGAACTCGTTACCACTGGAAATGAGGTCTATTGATTCCTCGGGTTGTTTCTCTTAGTTCTTTTAATTATAGTGTTAAATTAAATAATGAACAATTATACACTCGTGTTCACTGGTGTACTGTGGAGTTAGAACAGATTAACAATAGTATTTGCATCCAAGCATTTTGAGCTACCTGTGTTATCCTAGGGTAACCTAGCTTACTTGCAGTCACTCGTGTTCTACTTGTGTTCACTCGTTTTTAACTCGTGGTTGGTGTTACCCTCATTAAATAAAGTTAATTTTCAATGCACACAATATTTTATTAAACATTAGGGACTGGTCAAAAATTAGCAGGGGAGGTGCAAAGGGGGTGGGGTGGAGAGAAAAAAGTCTAAAAATGTATAGTATGTATTAGTATGAAATTTGTTGACCCTTTCTCCCCTATAACCAATCCTTTTTCAGTTGCCCAATATTTATGACCATCCAGTTTTGGGGATTCAAAACAATATGATCCTCCCCCTTTCACAACCCCTTCCCCTGCTAATTTCTGACCAGTCCCTTCAGCGACCACCCTTATGCAACCTGGTTTTAATTATTAGTAAAACTTTGCAATTAGAAGCTCCTGTAAGTGACCGTGACCACCTTTGGAGGTTGAGAATTGTAAGAAGGTGGAAAATAGCATTTACAAACAGGTTTTGCTAATAACACTACCAATCTCTTACAAGTGCCTTTAAATTTTAATGATTTTCACGAAGTCGTCCTTTTTTGGCAGAATTTATTTTAGAAACAGTTGGCCTCGTACCTAAAAGTGACAGCCCGAGTAAACGCCCAGCGGGCGTCTTGTTTTTAATGATTTTCACGAAGTGGTCCTTTTTTGGCAGAATTTATTTTAGAAACAGTTGGCCTCATACCTAAAAGTGACAGCCCGAGTAAACGCCCAGCGGGCGTCTTGTTAATTATAGAATACCCACCATTTGGATCATTAATAATTATTCATTTTCTTAAATTTTCATACAAACCTTCTAAAAGCGTAACCCACCAATTTAAACAAAACATTTTCGACCAAAAATCATTCATAGAACTACTCTACATACACCTGCACTATTATAATAATGGAGAATTTAGCACAGTTTTCAAGTAATCTTTTCAAGTCAGTGGTCCGTGTATTCTATAATTATACCTATTTATTTGATGATCAATCCTGTGAACTAATCCAAACCGTACCCCTACATTTAAAAACACCCTAACCATCCACAATGGGTGCTCACTAACTTAGAGCTAAGTCACTAACACAGACTATATTCCTCCTTTAATAATCATGTTAACTAATCTAAACCCTACTCCTACATTTAACAAAACCCTAACCATCCACGATGGGTGCTCACTAACTTAGAGTTACGTCACTAACACAGACTATAATCCTCCTTTAATAATCATTGTTAACTAAACCATACCCCTACATTTAACAAAACCCAAACCATCCACAATGGGTGATCACTAATTTGGGTGATTACATCTACAAAATGTAGTCACTAAAACTCATACATACATGTAGTTAGCAGAACAACATTATTTTACTAGTTTGAAAAAAAAAACCTAGGTTAAAAAATTTCAACCTAGACTAAAAATTATAACCTAGCTAGGTTAACTAATTTCAACCTTGTTTAAAAATTTCAACCTACATGTACAGTGTAGGTTGAAAAAATTAAACCTGAAATAAAATTTACCTGCAACATATATAATAATTATTATACATGTATGTAAGTTCACTCGAACTTTAAAGTACTGCATGTTCGGTGTAAACTTTTGTTCATGCAGACTTTTGCCATACAGGAACAGGTACTTAGCTGCCTTATATCTTTTCCAGGTAAAGTGGACATGGTGGTTCTTGGTGCTGGTACAGGTGGTACTATCACTGGTGTAGCCAGGAAGCTCAAAGAGAAATGTCCCAACATCACTGTAAGAAAATATTTATGTATAGCTGTGGCATGCTGGTTAAAAGGCAAATTCATATTGTCTAGTTAAAACACTGAGTTGGCTATAGTGAACAGTCTGTACCGTAAAAAAAAGTGGTCCAGTGCAAATTGTTTTATTTACAATAATTAAGCTGTCTGAGGTCAAGTCTCTGTCCACTCAGCCAGTTAATCTAAAATGCCAGAATGAATGAATTTTGTGTCCCAGAGCACAAGTCTTTACTTCACTGTACACATAGAGCAGATATTGTATGAATGGGACAAACTACGGCCGCATTGACTACTGCACGGTTAATTACTTTTGTCCTGCTGATCCAATCAAATTCCAGAGTTACGGTACAGTAATTTACAGTACAGTTACGACAAGGCTACGGACATGCCATAGTTTGTCCCACTCATGTGAAATCTGCTCGATGACTGACATGCATGTACATTGTACGTGTACCATTTTAGCTGTAAACGGTAATTATTAATGTTCTTGAAGTTGTCTTTAAATCTGAGGACGGTCAGTCTTGAGAGCTTACGAGTAAGCCTTGTATGTGCACAGTCAAGTATATATTCCTAATGTAACACTTTTTATTGTCTTTTATTGCCAGGGCCGGGTTGTTCAAAGCCCGATTAGTGCTAATCCAGGGTTAATTTCCATGACAACCAATAGGTTCTGTGCAGAGTTAATCCAGGATTAACACTAATCGGGCTTTGAACAACCCGGCCCAGAATGTCTAGGAACTCTACAAAAGAAAGCAGTAAGAATCATAACGTTTTCTGATTTCCGTGAGCACTCCAGCCCTCTTTTCAAAGCATTGGGTATTCTAAGTTTCTTGACCTGATATTCTTCCACAATGCAAACTTTATGTATGATTATTTCACTTCTAGGCTGCCCAGAGCTTTTTCAGGTTTTTTGAATGTGTAAATGAAAGGCAGAATTATAATTATACTAGATTGGCTGCTAGGAAAACATACTGCCTTCCCCAGATTAGAACAAACTATGGAAAATTTGGTCTTTGAATTTTATTAATGACGAAATAATACAAGCTTCTGTCAAAACCATCTATTAAAAATTATAGTAAAACTGATATTATTAATTCCTACTGATGCTACCTATTATTTTTTTGCTGATTTCCGTCTTTTTTCTTCTAGTTTAGTTATACTTCATTATTTTGATGTGTCTGTGCATATCTGCTAATTAATATATATATGTATGCATGTATAATGTATTTGTGACAGTGTATATATATATACAGTCGTTGCCGTGAAGGTTGTCCTAGACATATGCACATATGGATTTATAGCCTTTGTCCAGTTCGCACCTTTTACATAAAGAACGGTAATCAGCCGTGAATGCGCCCTTTGTATTTGGTAACAAAGAGTCACTGTGGTCTAACCGAGTTCAAGTCTCAGTATCAGCATCACGTCTTTTTTTTTTCACTGCAAAGATTTTTTTCATTTCTTTCCTTTTTTTTTCTGACTGCATTCCCTTAAAAGCTTTTATTTCAAACGTGACTACGAGAACGGAGTTCTTTTTAACCTTTGAAATGCCTAGGACACCTATCAGCCACATATATTGCATTAAGGGATGTCTGAACATTTATTTTGCAAAAGCTTTGACTGCCGCAGGGAATGTAGTATTTTGAACATCGACATCATCCATGGCGAAGCTTCAAACGTTTGTGATCGTAAACCTTACGCCGAGCTGACACGGCGTTAATTCCATGTGAGTTCTCATCTTTCACAAAGGAAAAAGCTTTGTCTACTTATGCAAGCATTACTATGGGTTTCAAAGAGTATTCTGGACAATTTCTGGACTGCCGGGTATTTTCAAAACTGTCTCCGTGTCTCGCGGCCGATGTTTTCGGTTGCTCGCTCAGTCTGCCTAAATTCAGAAAATCAGTACGAATGAAATTCATAACACTTACTAAAATCGCTTCCTACTTCTAAACAAAGATATTGAATCAGTGGGTATCCAGTATTTTCAAAACTGTTTCTGCTATATACATGTAAGCCATCAACAGAATCGATACACCATTCTAAACGAAAATAGCGTAATTTGAGCGTACTCAGTCACTGTTATTATTATCTACTTCGGAAGTCTGGGAAAAATTGAGACTGTTTCAGGATGACAGTATTTTTTAGCTACAGCATCCGTTCTTATCCAATGTCAAAAAAGAAACTGGAAAAAGAAACACACATGTAAACAGAACTAAAAACAAGGGAGGGGGGGGGGGGGTGGAAAAAAAAAGGAGGGGAAAAATTCTGAGACTTAACTCGGGGCTTCGAACTGGAAAGCAAGAGCGTTAACCATTAGACCACCGTGGCTCTTTGTTACCAAATACAAAGGGCGCGTTCACGGCTGATTACCGTTCTTTATGTAAAAGGTGCAAACTGAACAAAGGCTATAAATCCATATGTGCATATCTCCAGGACAACCTTAACGGCAACGACTGTGTATATATATATATATATATTGTTTATTGTTTCATAGAATTTGCATTGTAAGCTTACTTAATACTTGACCATACCATTGTAATTTTCTTTCTATAGTGGCAATCTGACACGATTAGTTTTACTATTTTTAGTGTGTGGTTACAAATAAAAGTTGTTATTTATTTCAGAGTATTTCAAAGTAATAATTACATGTACATGTAAATTACAGTACAACAATAATGTATATGTCAAGTACAATGTATATTTCAAAATTTTATTGGCTAGGTGGTTGGAGTGGATCCATTTGGGTCAATCCTGGCAGAACCTGAAGAACTGAATGCTAGTGATGTCTCGGTGTACCATGTAAGTGAACATTGCTGTAACTGTTGTAATAAAATAATACATACATGATTGGTTCATTGTGGATGCTAACTACTGCCATATACATGCAGCACGCTCTGTACGGTGGCTTGTACTGCTGGCTGCTGCTTCTGTAGGTAATACCTAGTTCCTTTATTACATTATACTTGTAACTTGCAAGATTATTAATAATCATGTGGTTAACTGGGAGATAACTACTGGCCAGCGGTTACAAAATGTAGGTCCCCTTAGTGCATGCTCAATTGGGGTCACCATTGTGTTGCTAATCTGCCAATGTAGTCTGTTCTTGCCTTGCACACATTTTCTGGATTGGCATATGGGAGGTCTGAGTTTAGGTGATTACATAAGTTTCCTTTCAACGAGAAATCAGTTCACCGAGAATCAGTGTGATTGCTGGTGCTTTTTTTTTGGGGGGGGACCTCCTTTGTTGCATGTTGCTTGCCTACTAATTGCCTGATTATAGTCATTGTTAGTCTTATATTGCAATATTGTACCTACAATGTATAATGTGCACAGCAACATAAGGATTATTACCTTTAACTCTTCAACTTTCAAACTAATGAAACCCCTGTACATGAACAATGTAATTAACTAGTTCATAAAATTAATGGTTTAATAGGTGCTACAAATAAACTTCAGGACATCCAGTTACTCTTTATTCTTTCTCATGTATTCTCTTGTTCTTGTTGATTGGAGCTGGATTGAATTTTGTGTTTTAGGAAAATTTGTGTTGTGTATTTAACACAGGTTGAAGGCATTGGCTATGACTTTGTGCCAACCGTTCTTGACCGTGCCGTGGTAGATAAGTGGTACAAGACTGGTGACAAGGAAGCTTTTTCATTTTCCAGGAGGCTTATCAGAGAGGAGGGACTGTTGTGTGGTAGGTAATCTTTCTTATGAAATTCAATTCTGCATTAATTTACCTGCCGTTACCAGTTGAAGAGACACTGTCAACTTTGAAACGATAAAACTAACAACTTTAGCAAAGTATTCCTTCCAGGTATACTGGAGAATTTGAGATAATTTTGATTAAGGTGGCAAAGATTTGAGTGGATAAAAAATATTTAGAACAACTTGAAATTGGTTCACTATAGCTACATGTAGTTGTAACCAAAATCATGTTTCTAGAATAAGCTTTTGTAATCCACTTTGATCTTTGCCATCCTCTACCAAAAATATTTTAAAAGCATATACAGAATGTTCAGGACATTCACATGGTATTTCTCTTCTCTTCTATCTCATTTTTGTAGTTTTGATTGAAAGAAACATTATCGAAGCTTTAATTTGATTGACATATCCCCTTTAAAGAATAATAGCATCAATGTCTTTAGTCATTTCATTCATTTGGTTACTACAATAGTCATTCACATACATGTACTGTTCAGTACCATTCATGTGACCTAATTGATTAAATCATTGTGAACATTATTTTGTAGGTGGGTCAAGTGGTAGTGCTATGGCAGCAGCAGTACAGGCTGCAAAGTGTCTGGGTGAGGGACAGAGATGTGTTGTCATTCTACCTGACTCTGTCAGAAACTACATGTAAGTGTAGGTACACATTATTAAAGCTGATGACTATATTAATAGTGACTACATGTACATGACGTTATATTTATATTGATATTTGTACAATACCATGTGAGCATCCAATAAAAAAAACGATCCTGGACTCCTATTGGTGAAACTGGTCGTGCCTACACAGATGATGTTTTTGATATTATATATATTTTTGGAAAAAAAGTTAGGTTCGTAAATGCTTGTACTTGAAGCAAGACTTCTTCAGAAGAGGTTGTTGGCATCCCGAGTCATGCACATTGTACAACTTTCCTTGTCATTTCTTGTGTATATTTTATCCTTTCTGTCTCTAAATCACTCCAGGATTCTTCTTTTATTCCCCCATTAACTGACAAGATTTTCAAGGAACCTCATTCCTTTAAGAGCAAGAGAAAGCAAGGTTTTCTGGTGAAACTATACACGCACGAGACCGAGGTCTGCCATCTTGGATTTTGAAGGAGTGGCCTGGGGCGAGTGTTTGTGATAAAATACAATATGCATGCGTGTACCCACGTAGAAGCCAACTTTATTTAAAATGTATTTTACCAAATTCAAGGCTTGTAAACATTATTTTATTGTTAATTGGTCAAAATAATATACAAGGCCAACTGCAAATACTTTCTGGCTATTTATGCACAGTCTGTGAGGCTGACATTAATTAGTGATTTGATTTTGCCATGGAAATGTACAGGACCAAATTCCTGAGTGATGATTGGATGGAGGACAAAGGCTTTATTGAACCCAACACTCATGGACTGGACAGCAAACTATGGTAATCATTTAATTACCTGACATATTCTTTGTTTGCATTTGGTGTCATTGCTGCAATGTTGGTGGACGTTAACAAAAGATTCATCACTAGCTTCGGTTGTTATTTCCACCAACATGGCTGCCACAAGAGGGTAGGCTATTCCAGCAGCTGAGCTTCAATTGGTTGACTGTGGTCGATCTTAATTGGTAAAGTGATTGATTGACAGTGATTGATCTTGGTAGAGCGATCAATCGACTGTGGTCAACCTTGGTAAAGCGATCAATTTACTGTAGTTGACCTTGGTAAAGCAATCGATCGACCGTGGTTGATCTTGGTAAAGCGATCAATCATTTGTGGTTGACCTTCGTAAAGCCATTGATCGTTTGTTGATCACTCCAAAGAGTGCCATATGGCACTATTACTGATTACTTGCTTTGAGGGTTTAAATCTGACTATTAAGTTCAAAGAGCAATGCCCTGAGATTCCCACACACCTTAATGTATAGACAAATGATCCTATTGAACTGCATTAGGCATATGAAAAATGAATAATTTCATCTAAATCCTCCTTTCTCTGCATAAGTTAACTATATATAGTTGACATTATTTCACTTCAGAAAAAGGGACTAAAATGACAGTTAACGGAAAAAAAATTTCTCCTCAGATTCTAAATTTTCTCACAAAAATGCATATTTCACATAAAATTTGGAGTTTCATGTTTGCACTAACCTCACTTTCTGTTTCCCATCACCTAAACTTGCCCAGAACCAAGCCATTCTGTCCACAAGCACTTCACAGCAAGCTAAATTCATCCATAATGACTGCAAAGCATGCCGGGAAATCGTACCAAACAGCGACGACATGGCCCTTTCCCCATCTTCATTCTTCAAAATATATACAAAGTCTAAAGCCATTTCGACCTAATAGCTTCATATTGGAATCAATGGCAAGAAAATATTGTCCAATATTCCAAAAAACTATGATTGGTGGCTCCAGACCCCCATTTATAAAGCCCATGCTAAAGTGACAGAAGAAGTCCTAACCCATTCATAATTACACTGGCACAGACTCGGTTCTTTGAGAAAGTGCTGATTGAAGCTCTCATCAGACTTAGCTTAATGATGTCCTCCAGCACTCTATAAATGGTGAAAAAGGCTTTAAAAAGCCTGAAATTCTGTATTCCCCCAAACACCCCTTGTTTTACCTGTTGCCCACTCACTGGACCTCCTAAGACATTGCCTTTAGACTAGTTCTAAGTGCTAGACATTCCTGTCAGTTACTGCAGTACTCACTTCAGTGACAAGTATAGAGTTTCAACATGCTATAAATGTTGTTGTGCTTGTTTATGAGTAATTTAAAGTTACACTGTATAATCTGTGGTGCAAAATTAAACTCCTACCGTGTATTTGATTATTTTCCTGTCGTAACCTTTTCCTAGGTGGTGGAACAAGAAGATGAATGCTCTTGATCTGCCGACGCCTCTGACTGTGTTGCAATCAATCTCCTGTCAGCACTGCATTGACATTATGAGCAGGTGTGTTTCGTGCGTGGCACAAATGCTTTGCTTAATTCTCACCAATCTGACCAGGGTTCAAGCCCCGGTAACATGAGAGTTGAGTTTGTTGGTACATGTACATGTATATCACCCTTGCTCCAAGGGTTTTTCTCTGGGTTCTCCAGTTTTCCTCTTCTGGCACAAAAACCAACATGCGAAATACCAATTTGACCTGTGGTTTAGCTGGGTCTTGATCAGCCCCTATGGTTCTTTTCCAATTAAAATTCAGTGCTTTTCTGACAATAAACTACTAATAATTTAGGATCAACAGCAGAGGCTAAAGTGAACAATCTGCACCAAAAAAAAGTGGTAGGTAAGTGGTACGTCGACCGACCACTTACCAACCACTTACCGACAATACTTTAGAACTGCAGTTTAGATGGTTTCCTCTGCCATTTATGCATTGGAACATACACTTACTATGTCGTAGACATGCAGTTGGATATTGCTGAAAATAGTGTAATCATTATATTTGTTTCTTCTTCTTTGCTCTTCATCTTTGCAGCATTCACTCCATGAATTAGCGAACTCATGCCATCTTGGATTCCCATCTAGCCATTTAGCAACATAGGCAGCCCGCAGCAAATAAACATACCGCTATCTCGAACACTCAAGGGAAACTAAAAATTGTTTTAGAGTTCAAGGTGCTAATAGTGCCGAGAAGAGGCCTTTTATTAGTAGCGTAAGCGTGCCGCAAAGAAATATAATGTCAGGTTAAGGGTTTCTGCATGTTTGTCGGCCAGGTCCCTTGTTGTGCAACAGTTTGTTACTGCTTTCATTAATTAGTAGCACCAGCATGCCGAAAAGAGGCCATTTATTTTGTTTGTCGGCCCATCCCTTAGTAGTGCCAGCGTGCCGACAAGAGGCCATTTATTTTGTTTGTTGGCCCATCCCTTGTTGTGCAACAGTTTGTTACCGCTTTCACTAATTAGTAGTGCCAGCATGCAGAGAAGAGGCTGTTTATCACGTTCGCAGAACGCAACCCTATATTAGTCAGTTTTGCATGGGCAAGGCTAATGGGCCATTGTTTCTTAGCCAATCAGCATAAGCTTACAGCGAAGGCAAACTGCAGCAAATCTCCACGCACTTGGCTAGTACTTTTTTTCTCGTTCAGATGTGATGCCTCAAAATCTTCTAGGTAACATTTATCGAAGTCTTCAGGAGGTGTGCTATCCCAATCTCTCAGCTCTACCTTCCCTTACGAACGCGCTTTTTTAATATGTGATTACTACTAGTTATTAGCATAAGCATGCCTTGAAGAAATATATATTTTATTAAAACCAATTAATGTCAGGTTAGGACTAGTACATGTAGCAAGTGATGTCATGCGGTCAAAACAAAATGGCGTCGGGTTTACGCTTGTGAAGAACTATTGATGTTATTGTTGGCCCTCATTGTTGCAAGAACACTAAAGTGCTGTGAAACTATCTTAAGAAGCTATTAAGTGTTCTTATTATATGGTATTTTATTTCAACTGGACCTAGTGAAGAAATGACAAACACATAATTTTCGAGTTCACAAGTTACCGACCAGTTACCAACCACTTACCAACACAGTTTTACTGACCACTTACCGACCACTTTTTTTTTGGTGGAGATTGTTCACTTTAGCCGTGACAGAGAGCCTTGACTGTTGAAACCAATCACCTTAATTTTTCTATCAAAAACAGAAAACAATTTTAGATTTGTAAAAGATTATGTGATGTTTGAGCTTTGAATTTCTCAGGCATTGCAGTAGTTAGGGCTGTTAAATCACAGGCCCCTCGATCATTGGTCTCAAGTTTATCAGGACTATCACAAGTTAATACTGATGTTAAAGTGCCTATATGACCTATTTAGACTTGATTTACGTTTATAGGTTTGAACATGCTGAATTAAAAAAATATGCGAAAAAGTGGACACATGTATGATACAGTAGTTTACAGGATTTTTTGATGTTTTTAACATGGTTTTTACACCAGGCTGGGCTTTCTGTGGTGATCTTGCACGAACGACAGGGTCTCGGGTGACCTTGGACCTGTGACATCAGGGCAGTCATATATGGAATCTTGTGTAGCAATATTCCAGGACTGGGATCTATTATATATGAACAGGCCGCAACAACACATCTACAATCATTTGCATAAAATTAGGAAAATAAACCATTGAGTCAAATTTGGAAAAATTCGAAAAAGTTACATCAACCCCTTCTCCACCCTCCCCCCGATACAATGTTGGTGGAAATTTTGTCATTTCCAGCAGAGTTGTAGCCAAGACAACATTGAATCATGGGGAGGGGGGTTTGTGCATTTATTGATCATAAATAATCTGAAACAACAAAATATGCAACAAGCTTTTAGATTTCTGCACATAACTTTATATCTTTAACAATACAAGTTATTGTAGCTATACAGCATCTTAAAAACCTTACAACTTGAAAAAAAGATGACTTTCTTACTCGCCAATGAGTTTCTGCCCTGTTGTCTCAGGCTGCACAAGACCCTGTCGCTCGTGCAAAATCACCACAGGAAGCCCAAATTGGAGTGAAAACCATGTTAAAAGCATAAAAAACTACTGTAACTTATCATCTGTGGCCATTTTAGTGCATATTTTTTTTAATTTGGCATGTTCAAAACTGTCTAAATAGGTTGTTGCTTTATTTTCCCTGTACTACAGACAAGGGTATGACCAGCTTCCTGTTGTGGATGAGGCAGGGTAAGTACGCTATGTAAGATCAGCCAAGTTGCCATTAATAGTTAATCAAATTAACATAATTTGGCCGTTATCTCTGGCGATTATATCAGTTGCATGGGCAATGAATGCATGAAAAATGTACATGTCCACACTGTCCCAGTACAGTTATGTCACTCCTTAGTCGGATTAATTCACTTACATTGTGTTCCATCCAGTCTCACATTAGTTCTTTGCCCGTGGTAAGGAGATGGCTGGTCGCTCCCACCATTTGTGTGCACTCTTGTATGGGAAATGTTTTCTATTCAGCTTAACACAGCAATAGAGAATATAAAAGTCACACAAACATTGCAACACTTTTTCCTTGGTAGCATATCACATGTGAGAGCAGCATTTGCAAAGCCCGGGGGGAGGAGGGTGGGTACTGCCATATATGGACTATACGGGGATGATCCTCTGTACGGGGTATGGTTTTTTGAGTTTCTTGTCTTAGACAGGGTATCCATTTTCACATCAACAGATCTTGAACAGTGTATGGTACTTATCTGTTGTCATATCTTTTTGTTGTCATGATAGCACTTTCCAAAACCTCTTAATGAGAAGTCTAGTGCTTGATGAAGACTTATTTAGTTATGACACTCATTATACAAGATCACAATAAACACTGACATCCAAGTATAGATAATTTGTTATTTGTCTTATAGAGGGATATAAAATTTGAACACTTTGTCTTGAACAGGGTATGGAAATTATTATTTTTGTCTTAAACAGGGTAAGGGTTTCAGAGCCCCAGCGGCACACCCCTACCCAACTTTGGGTAGATTTACCCCCTGGGCAGTGTAGCTTTAACTGGAATACTTTTCTAGTGTTAGAGTAGATTTCGTATGAGTGGGACAAACTATGGCAGTGACTACAACATGGTTACTGTACGGCATGCCTTGACTTTAAAATGGTTATCTTTCTGATCCAATCAAATACCAGAGTTATGGTGCAGTAAGTTACGGTAAGGCTACGGACATAGTTAAATGTCCCACTCATACCAAATCTGCTGAACAACTGTGTACTTACTTATGTATCTACATATGCAGTGGAGTCCTGGGAATGTTAACCCTGGGGAATATCATGTCACACATTGTGGCTGGTAGGATGAAGCCAGGTGATGACGTGTCACAGTGCATTTATAAGAACTTCAAGAAGGTAAGACTGTATAAATTTCCTTTCCTTTCTTCTCACACTATTCACATGGTATCTGTGTTCATTCTTTTTTTGTGAGAGAAAATTATGTAGCATTATTACATGTATTATTGTTATTATTATAGTTCTTTATTTATTTGGGCAAATAATTAATAATTACAGCTGGTTTTTTTTAAGAGAATAAAACTAAGCTCTTGAAGTTACGATAATGGTTTAAACAAAGACCTGCACTATAAAAGGGCCTCGACCAGGTTGAAGACACCTTCAGTTGTCAATCAGCCTTTGTGAAGTGAACAACTCTGTCATATGATAACAATGATTTATAGTGCGGGTCCTTGTTTAACATACATTATACAAGGGCCTCAACCAGGTCTAAGACACCTTCAGTTGTCAATCAGCCTTTGTGAAGCGAACAACTCTGTCACACACTGTATGATAACAATGATGTATGTTAAACAAGGACCCGCACTATAAAAGGGCCTCAACCAGGTCTAAGACACCTTCAGTTGTCAATCAGCCTTTGTGAAGTGAACAACTCTGTCATATGATAACAATGATGTATGTTAAACAAGGACCCGCACTATAAAAGGGCCTCAACCAGGTCTAAGACACCTTCAGTTGTCAATCAGCCTTTGTGAAGTGAACAACTCTGTCATATGATAACAATGATGTATGTTAAACAAGGACCCGCACTATAAAAGGGCCTCAACCAGGTCTAAGACACCTTCAGTTGTCAATCAGCCTTTGTCAAGTGAACACCTCTGTTCAAAGCTCTGCAGCATGTGATGCTCCGCTTGAGTGAACTCTGACATTTGGTATCGCATGAAATTCAAATTTAAAACTTGAAAGTCTAAAAAGACACTAAGGAGTTTGTAAACAGTTCTAAAACGCAATAGTCGAGATTCGTATTCGAAAATTACCGCTGAATGCAATGACTACAGACGCATTTAGCCTCAATCAGAAGTCAAACATTCTTAAATACCAGTGAGAAGGTGCAAAACGCGAAACTACAACAATAAACAGTGTTGTGAATAGCCCACCTTCCCGCTGGTATTTATGAATGTTTAACTTCAGAATGAGGCTAACCCTGCGTACATGCATCTGTAGTCATTGCAGTCAGCAGTAATTTTCGAATACGAAACTAAACTATTGACAGGCATAATGGAGCAACTACATGTAGCTTCCTGTTGTTTAATTTTTCTTGGCTTATTTTCATTTTAACATCAATAATTTAGTATTCAAACAGGGGAATACTGATTACTTGCTTACTTATTGCACTGTTCTGAATTTGAAATTCAAATTTTGAATCCCAAGGGTGAGAAAGTGGAGGGACTTGTTTAACACCGAAAAGAAACATCATAGTGCTAGTACAAATGATTATACAAAAATACTAAAAATAATGACATCACAGAAAAACAGAGCATAAAAAAGACAATGTTATAGAGAGCTACTTGTGGCAGAAGACAAGAAAAATGATATATAGTCAAAGGAAGGATTATGAAGCAATGATGCATTGTAACTTAAAGGCAAGAATACGTTTTTTATTACATGTTTTTCCCTTAGATTCTCTAGGGATTTGCAAGTTCCTGGCTTTAACTTTAGGTATTTTTGGAATACATCAGTTTTTCATGTACATACATTCATGTGTGCATGTACGCAGTTTTACTAAGTAATCTAACATTTTTAACTACTATGTCTCCATTGAAATTGAGCATAATATAATGATGAGAGGACTTAATTTGGACTACATGTTCAGCTACGTTAGGGTTATTGGCCTGGAGCGAGGAGGTGTGGGATTTATTGGCTGAAAGTTCCACACGAGGGCGGAATCCGAGGTGAACAAATCTCATACCCCCGAGCGGGAGGTCAATAAAATGCTTATTGGCTTATTGGTTGCCGTTGGCGATGTCCTGGTTCCGCCCACTCACGCTGCACGGAACATTGGTGTTGTTTTCGACAGCACTATGAATCTTGACAGACACGTAAATGAAATATGCAAGTCAGCTTATTACCACATTAGGAATATTTCTCAAGTTAGGAGATTTCTTAGCTATGACTCTACGAAGACTCTTGTTCATGCTTTTGTCACCTCAAGGATAGACAGCTGTAATGCGCTTTTGTACGGTCTTCCAAGCTGTTTAATTCAGAGGCTACAATACGTACTAAATTCTGCTGCTAGGCTTGTCTCACTAACACGAAAAGCTGAACATATTACGCCAATATTAATGCAACTACATTGGCTCCCGGTAGAGCAACGCATTATTTTTAAGATCTTGCTGTACACATATAAGATAATTAATGGTATGGCGCCATCATATCTTAGCGAGCTCGTAACTCCTTATGTTCCTCGGCGTGCTCTCAGATCTGCGGATAAATTGCTGCTACAGCAGCCGATCTTCAGGCTGAAATCGTACGGCCTCAGGGCATTTTCGGTGTGTGCACCTAGCCTCTGGAATGCGCTTCCCCATGAAATCAAGAGTAGCTCTTCCACTTCTATTTTTAAGTGTAAACTTAAGACCCATCTTTTTAAACTAGCTTATTATTGACTCTTTTTAGTATTACCTTTTTTATCTTAGATTAGTATTTATTTTATATTTTAACATTGTGTTGTGTTGCATAGAGTTTTATTATTTTTATGTGATAAACGTATAGTTATAGATTTTTACTTGATGTAAAGCGCACTCGGGCATTTATGGAGATTGCGCTATATAAATACATTATTATTATTATTATTATATTATTTATCACAATGGCGAGGTTTTCTTGTGGTACGCAATATAACAATATCTCTCTTCATAAATCATTAGAATCATTGTTTGCCGGTGCATAGTAGCCTGATTTTCAGACGGTACGAGGTCGTCCGCTCAATTCCTCCGGGTCTGAAAATCAGGCTAGGTGCATAGTTGCATAATATTACTGTTCACATAGCTTCGTATTGTTTTTTGTCTCGATTCTTTCAACCAATGTAACTTGTAGTGTAGTGGATACGACAGAGGACAAGAAACTAAGAGAGTGAAGGTTCGAGTTCGATTCCGTTTTTTTCATCTTCTTTCAAGTTACTTCTCTGTAGGTACATTGTAAAACGTAAGTCAGTAAAACATTGAGGGGAATACACATTAAAATGCAAGGGGAATATATATTAAAGCATTGATGAAATGCAAGGGGATTATATAACCCCCTTGCATACTAATACTAACCCCCTGCATTTCTAATTAGCTAGCACGTCATTGTTTAGCCCCATTCTTCCCGGTGAGAAATCAAACACTTGCGAATTGAGTCAGGGGTAATGAGATATACATGTACTCCCCCGAAAGAATTATGAGCCATGTGGAAAATAAAGGGAATTATTTTACGTATACGTTGGTTAAATATTTTTTACAACAACAGCCAATTTTCTCGCTTTCTGATTGGCTCTCTGCCCATGTTCGCTTTAACAAATCTCATACATGTTGCCATTGTCAGTACTCTTATTGATCATAGAAATAATGTCATAAAATGTTCAAAACTCAATGCAAAGTTTTGTACAGTCATTTTATGACGTGATTTCTATGATCAATAAACTGCTTTCGAGTTGGAAAGTGCCAAATGTCAAAACGTAACAACAACAACAATTTCTTGCCAGACGACAATGGCTGCATGTGCTCGTTGTTCCAGTGGGTTTTAGACATTTTATGACGTGATTTCTATGATTAACAAGGCCCAGTTTAAACGTTGATCTTCTCATGAGCCGAACCTTAAATTTCGGAATTTTCGACGTTTGAATCAGTTAAGTTTGACAGATTGTACCTTATTACACTTAATTTTCGCGACATCAAATTTTCGCGATTTTTGGATGGCCATATTTTGCAACACTTAATTTTCGCGATTTTGTTAAATTTTTCATAGTATTTATGCCAATTTTCGCGAAACTTAATTTTCGCGTCACTTTAATTTCGTGATTTTATTTTTAAAATTGCAAAAAAAGCAAAATTAAAGTGACGCGAAAATTAAGTGTAATAAGGTATTAAAATCGATACAGCTGTTAAGTTCGACATGGGCCGTCTGGAATTACGACTTTGGAGCGACTCTGATTCAAACGTCGAACTTTTCATGAGCCGAACCTAATGCAGACATTATTATAATGGTGTGTGCATTATTTTAGTATATACCACACCAGTGAATAGTACTTTTTGCGTGCTCTGATTGGCTACTTAAATGGTGAATAACCTTTGCTATTCACTTCCAGTGAAGCAGTGATCACCTAGCGTGAGGTTTAGTCCATTTGACAGGGAATAAAATAACTTTGGTGCTGGCTATACACTAATGTATGGTACATGTATATACTAAAACAATTATTGTTCACCTCAGTGTCGGTGAATAGTCGTGGATATTTACCTTGCCGAAGCGGCTCAGTAAATATCTACCACTATTCACCTTCCCTTCGGTCGACCAAGAACTGCTTGTGATTCCGGAGACCTCCTGGAAACTTTCGGAGATAGAGCTTTTGCTAAGGCAGGCCTGGAATGCCGTTCCATTGGAGATACGGCGATCGGCTTGTGTTGACTCTTTCAAGAACCGACTTAAAACCTTTTCTTTTTAAGAAAGCCTTCTGTTTGTAAGTATCTACTGTGATGTACTGCAGTTAAACGCCATTTTTATTAACAATGTCTAGAGTTTATCTTTTTATTAATTTTGACTAGAGCTATTCATTTTTATTAACATTGACTGGAGCTTTTCTTTTTTTTATTAATATTAACTAGAGTTTTTCTTGTGGGCATATTGCTAGATAGCTCTTTAGAATATTCATAGTTTTAGCGCTATATAGATTTATATATTATTATTATTGTTGTTAAGTAATGATTTGTGTAAGAAGTAAGGCATCGAACGGCATTCAGATGGAGCAAGGTGTTAATTTTGTATTGTGTAAATTCTTGATCTCATTGGTTGAACCATGAAAATCGTCCTAAAGGTTAGGAAAACGTCTAATTTCCTCAAATTTGTCAAAATATTAAAACTACGATTTGCACTGCGGTTCCAAATGTCGTTTAGAAAGCAAATCGTACGTTGGGAACCTTATCAATCGTGCCTGTTTCGTATCTATTGTTTATAAAAATGGAATGAAACTAAGACTTTTTACTACTTTTATTTCAGAATATTCATAATTTTCGTAGTCTACGCATGCGCAGAAGATGCGGGGGGAAAACATGGCTGCCTGAAAAAGACCAGTAGACCATGACGACCACTAATTACTACTGCATGAATTGTTAGTTGTCATAATATGCAACATGAACAATTGTAGATCGGCATTTCATTGCTCTCTGAAAAACTCAACCGCGCAGTGATGAGACACAAATTTAGCAGTAATCTCCTTGTTTTAACAACACAATATAATGCAGTTTGCATCATCCTTCTTCTTCTTCTTCTATTTCGTTCATTCATTCCCAGAAGAAAAGCCCTTGTTCTAGTTGTGTTTGAGTTGGCCATAGGTCCGCTATTGTTTCACTGTCTGTTTACCGCTGACCTCTATGCTTCACATCTAATACCATTCGGAGCGACTGAATTAGGTTCGACGTCTGAATCAACAGTCGATCTGGTTCGACTCATGAGAAGATTGACAATTGAACTGGGCCTAAGAGTACAAACAATTGCAAAATGTATGCGATTTGTTAATTACAAATCAGTTATTTTGCTACCAGATTTGTCATTCTGCCCTTTTTGTATTGCAGTATTTATAGCTGTGCTGTGTACCCGAGTGTGGTTGAATTCCTTCCCCATTCAAGACATCATGTATTGGTTGTCTTGATAAAAAAGGAAGATGTTCATTATGTGATATCTTGCAGTTGTTGAGGTTAAATCGAGGTAAAATTGCTAATAGTCCTATTATTAGTTCTCAGCATTTTGAAAGGCAACCAAGCCTTTGGTGATATCGAGGCTGGAATTTAGATAGTTTAGTAGAGGCTTGTATCTAGTTAGCATAACAATCAAAATCCTATCCATATTCATAGAAATAGGGTTTGTATCAGTGCAGGGTCAACTCCATCCTCCATGGCTTGTATCTAGGTAGCATGATCGAAATATATCCATATTCATAGAAAGAGGGTTTGTATCAGTGCAGGGTCAACTCCATCCTCCATGGCTTGTATCTAGGTAGCATGATCGAAATCTATCCATATTCATAGAAAGAGGGTTTGTATCTGTGCAGGGTCAACTCCATCCTCCATGGCTTGTATTTAGTTAGCATGATAATCACAATCTATTCATAGAAAGAGGGTTTGTATCAGTGCAGGGTCAACTCCATCCTCCATGGCTTGTATCTAGGTAGCATGATCGAAATCTATCCATATTCATAGAAAGAGGGTTTGTATCTGTGCAGGGTCAACTCCATCCTCCATGGCTTGTATCTAGTTAGCATGATAATCACAATCTATCCATATTCATAGCAATAGGGTTTGTATCAGTGCAGGGTCAACTCCATCCTCCATGGCTTGTATCTAGTTAGCATGATAATCACAATCTATCCATATTCATAGAAAGAGGGTTTGTATCAGTGCAGGGTAAACTCCATCCATCCTCCATGGCTTGTATCTAGTTAGCATGATAATCACAATCTATCCATATTCATAGAAAGAGGGTTTGTATCAGTGCAGGGTCAACTCCATCCTCCATGGCTTGTATCTAGTTAGCATGATAATCACAATCTATCCATATTCATAGAAAGAGGGTTTGTATCAGTGCAGGGTCAACTCCATCCTCCATGGCTTGTATCTAGTTAGCATGATAATCACAATCTATTCATATTCATAGAAAGAGGGTTTGTATCAGTGCAGGGTCATCTTCAGCCTCCATGGCTTGTATCTAGTTAACATGATAATCACAAACTATCCATATTCATAGAAAGAGGGTTTGTATCAGTGCAGGGTCAACTCCAGCCTCCATGGCTTGTATCTAGTTAACATGATAATCACAATCTATCCATGTTCATAGAAAGAGGGTTTGTATCAGTACAGGGTCAACTCCAGCCTCCATGGCTTGTATCTAGTTAGCATGATAATCACAATCTATTCATATTCATAGAAAGAGGGTTGGTATCAGTGCAGGGTCAACTCCATCCTCCATGGCTTGTATCTAGTTAGCATGATAATCACAATCTATCCATATTCATAGAAAGAGGGTTTGTATCAGTGCAGGGTCAACTCCAGCCTCCATGGCTTGTATCTAGTTAGCATGATAATCAAAATCTATCCATATTCATAGAAAGTGGGTTTGTATCAGTACAGGGTCAACTCCATCCTCCATGGCTTGTATCTAGGTAGCATGATCGAAATCTATCCATATTCATAGAAAGAGGGTTTGTATCTGTGCAGGGTCAACTCCAGCCTCCATGGCTTGTATCTAGTTAGCATGATAATCACAATCTATCCATATTCATAGCAATAGGGTTTGTATCAGTGCAGGGTCAACTCCATCCTCCATGGCTTGTATCTAGCTAGCATGATAATCACAATCTATCCATATTCATAGAAAGAGGGTTTGTATCAGTGCAGGGTCAACTCCATCCTCCATGGCTTGTATCTAGTTAGCATGATAATCACAATCTATCCATATTCATAGAAAGTGGGTTTGTATCAGTACAGGGTCAACTCCATCCTCCATGGCTTGTATCTAGGTAGCATGATCGAAATCTATCCATATTCATAGAAAGAGGGTTTGTATCTGTGCAGGGTCAACTCCAGCCTCCATGGCTTGTATCTAGTTAGCATGATAATCACAATCTATCCATATACATAGAAAGAGGGTTTGTATCAGTGCAGGGTCAACTCCAGCCTCCATGCGAGCTTTAAGGCTTGGTTACCTATCAAGAATTATAAAGAGGACTATTGTGCTAAATGTAACTTTCACTCCATTTTCTTGTTCAATCTTATAAGTACTATATTGCCTAAAATCAACAGAACATAAAACGGTTGAATTTTGGTATTTTTTTGGTCTTCATAAAAGTGAAACAAATGTCTTTGCCTCCCATTGGTTAATGCGAGGTTACGTGGCTGTCGTCAACCAATGTATCCCATGCTTGATACAATTCCAATGTATCCCACCACGTGATCACACCGTGATAGTGGATGGTGATGTGTCTCGCGCGCCACTGTCTAGCGGGCGGTAAAAGAAAAGAAATAGTTTCCTAAAACTCAGGCAAAGGAATTTTATAATTGTTGCTATAACAAATCACTTATAACTGGCCTCTAGGGAATCAGTGAGTTTTGTTTCCGCTGACTCCATCTCGGGGAACGTCGAGGATCTCGGGTAAACAGAACTCAGTCTTTCCCTCGGGGCCAGTCATTAGGTTTCTAAGAATGCACTCTTGTTCGTTATCAAGCTCTCCTAGTACTCTTACAATGTTACACACAGCAATAGCATGGCGTGGAAATTTCACATTTCATGATGTCATAGACCCATAAATGGCGTCCCATTTAAATACGGGTATTGCCCTGGGCCCGGTTGTACATAACAAGGGTAAGCGCTACCCTATACACATTACAGATTCAGCGCTATCCCAGGGATAACGTTGCCCTTGCTTCGAACAACGGGGCCATGGAGACTCTAGCCTCGTGTTCACGTTGCCACACAGAAGCGTTTTCACATGAATGTGAGACTTAAAGATTCCTAAACAATGGTTATTACAATTGGACGCTATTTATGCAATGGGTCTATGAACCAAAATATTAGCAAAATGTCTTAATTTGATGTTCAACATTCGCTCTGGACCACAATGCACCTTGATAACGATACATTACGCAGCATAATGAGGTCACAATCACAACAATGCACCTTGATAACAATACATTACGTAACATAATGAAGTCACAATCACAACAATGCACCTTGATAACGATACATTACGCAGCATAATGAGGTCACAATCACAACAATGCACCTTGATAACAATACATTACGTAACATAATGAAGTCACAATCACAACAATGCACCTTGATAACGATACATTACGCAGCATAATGAGGTCACAATCACAACAATGCACCTTGATAACGATACATTACGCAGCATAATGAGGTCACAATCACAACAATGCACCTTGATAACAATACATTACGTAACATAATGAAGTCACAATCACAACAATGCACCTTGATAACGATACATTACGCAGCATAATGAGGTCACAATCACAACAATGCACCTTGATAACGATACATTACGCAGCATAATGAGGTCACAATCACAACAATGCACCTTGATAACAATACATTACGTAACATAATGAAGTCACAATCACAACAATGCACCTTGATAACGATACATTACGCAGCATAATGAGGTCACAATCACAACAATGCACCTTGATAACAATACATTACGTAACATAATGAAGTCACAATCACAACAATGCACCTTGATAACGATACATTACGCAGCATAATGAGGTCACAATCACAACAATGCACCTTGATAACAATACATTACGTAACATAATGAAGTCACAATCACAACAATGCACCTTGATAACGATACATTACGCAGCATAATGAGGTCACAATCGCAACAATGCACCTTGATAACAATACATTACGTAACATAATGAAGTCACAATCACAACAATGCACCTTGATAACAATACATTACGCAACATAATGAAGTCACAATCGCAACAACGCGCCCTGTGTGCGACTTTCTCTTTCGCAGCTTGAATAATCCTAAAGTGTTACATGAACATGATCGAGTATGTTCATCTTGTAGGTCACGCTCGACACCAAACTGGGCAAGCTGTCACGCATTCTGGACCATGACCATTATGCATTAGTAGTGCACAGTCAGCGCGTCTGTAAGTACATTTACTGCCATAGATCTCATATGTAATCACAGTTCGCCTCCTTGAGTTCACCCGTGGTAGGTCTCAACCTAGATCCCCGCTCGAGGGATTAAGAAAAAGTTAGGTAATTCTTGAAAACCAGCGTTTTGATCACCGACCATATCGATCCTTTTTTATAAACCATACAAGTGTCTGCCAGATATTACCTGCGTAATGGCCTAAGGGGGAGAGGGATAGGGAGGAGGGTAATAATCTTCCTGCCACCTCCTCTTCCAACTATACCAGATATCACCTCATTTTCTTACCACCTTTTCCGCAGACGCAGACGACAAGACCCTCACAGAGAAGGAGATGATATTCGGCATAGTGACACGAGTTGACCTCTTGAACTACATTACACGCTTCGAGGCCACATCTCCATGCTAAACGATAGGCTATTTAAAGTGCACCTAACCCCTTTTGCAATTTTTATACCTATGAATAGTTGAAAGGTTTTGAGTACTGCTGAGAAGATTTTTTGACTTACAAAGAATACTCTGTTCTAGGCTTGTTTGAAATGGTGAAAATTTGACCTTTCCAGACCCATGACTGCGTAAGAAAAAGCCTGGGTAGATTCTGGATCTTACGTCATCTAATTCATTCGACTTTGCAATATTTAGCATTTGTCTAAAATAACTGTTTTCTTTACAAACAACTCGCAGACTGTGTATATTCTCTATATATCGATGTTGTTGTGATAGAAAGGCGCCATGGAGAATAATGCATTAATGAGGTGACGTAAGATCCAGAATCGACCCAGGCTTTTTCTTACGCGGTCATGGGTCAGCAAAGGTAAAATTTTCACCATTTCAAACAAGCCTAGAACAGAGAGTATTCTCTATAAGCCAAAAATGTATTCACAGAAGTACTCAAAAACGTTCAAAGATTCATATGTATAAAAATTGTAAAAGGTTAGGGGCACTTTAAACCTACAAACTACCGACAGTCACACGACAAACCGCAAACAAGAATTATCCGTTGTTCTTTAAGAATCACAGGTCGCCCTATTTTCCAGTACGAAACGCTGATGACTGCAGTGTTTTCTTCGGAAATAAAAGGGCTGTGTTTTTAAACAGTAAAAGTGTTAGTTCTTCAGTATCTCTTCTGAACTGAAGACCGCGATTCAAGGAAACAATCGTGATAATCGTAAGCAAATTTTCATTCCTAGTTTTAGTATTGTACGATTTTGGTCGGCCGAAATTGGTTTCTTCGTTGAAGAAGGCTTTTTAACACAGGAAGACCATATTCGCAGGTTATTAATATGTATTGCTTGTCTTGGTGGCCACTAGCAGTTGTCTCGGTGATAGAATAAAACAAAACGTGGTACGCCGTAGATTGTTTTAATTCTTTGCACTTCGACGAAAGTGCAGAAATAAGGTGCAAGAAGGTGTTTCTCTCGTATGTGATAGTTGTGAGCAAACCTCAATCGCCTTTCACAGGAATTTATTTCCAAGGCAGTGGAGATATTGTCGTTGGTGTTAATTTATTCTTTAGTTCGCAGAAGAGAATAGGCCTTATGCATGATACATGCACTACCAGATTCTAACCATTGTCTTGGTATTTTCAGGAGAGAAAATGTGTGTAAAAGTCAGGCTTGGTGGTGATCACAAAAGTATGACATCATCATGTATAGACCAGTTTACGGTTCATGTGCAGTTGCACAAATCCTTTGTAGGCAGATGTCAGACAATGGTGGCCCACCAGTTGAAACAAAAGACTCGAACAACTGCGCATGAACCGTAAACTGTTCTACTGTTGTCGGTAATATATTTTCGTTCCCAAGTGCAGTGGGTTTGAGAACTATAGCTCTCTAACATAGCTTTAGTTGCATTTGGTAAATGTTTACTCCCAAATAAGCGACCCAGCTCGGAGAATGTTAAAATGTTGAACTTGAAACTGATTGTAGCATAGAAGTTGAGATTCCTTGTTACAAAGTGTCAGGACTTATCATGATAATAAAGCACTCAAATGATTTGTACATGATGTATTGTGCCGGTAAAGCATGACGGGAACGTTGGAGTACTAGTCGTCCGCGAGCAGGCATTTTGAACTGAAATAAAGGCATGAGTTCGTGTGAGTCCGTTGGTTCCTTTGGGCCCTTGGAAGACACAACAATGGCGACGAGGCGCTATAAAAGAACTCACTTAAAGGGGAACAGAACCCTAAAATTAACCCAACGTCTATACAAAGATGTATTCGAAAGAAATAAGTTCTGCTATTTTATGTTTCTGTATTGCGCGTTTATGAGGAGAAAATTTGTATCCAAGTTCGATTTTCCGCTGAAAATCTATATTGTATGGCGGCCCCATATCGTACGTCACACATACCAAGGAAAAACGATCACACCTCTAGCACAAAGAAAACACAATGGTCCGCTATTAGAAGCCGTTAGTCCCGCTATTCAATGTCGGGGACACCATGGCAAAACTAATTTATTCCCCGTATCTGACGTCGCAAATTACAAGACTTGAGCCGTCTGTACATAGCGGAGGATGTGAGGAAGGTTGTCGGATTTTTACTTCCTAGACGCGCAACACGGAAAAAATAAATTTCGAATACATGTTTGTATAGACTTTGGGTTGATTTTAGGGTTCAGTTCCACTTAGGCAGTTCAGCAACACATTTCATTGAAGGAAAGAGTCACATTGGCGGATTTTGTGGATTCTCAAGAAGTTTAGAAACATGCAAACCTACCGACATTCCATCTTTAATTCACGATGCTAGAATATTGGAAGAATAAATAATCGATCGATTGATCAATCTTGTCCCCAGGGTCTTCTCGGTCAAATCCAAGATGGCGGCTACTCCGAGAACGCTGGATCAATTATCAAATACTCCCAGATT
This sequence comes from Actinernus sp. WN-2022, assembly GCA_030867875.1. Taxonomy (NCBI): domain Eukaryota; kingdom Metazoa; phylum Cnidaria; class Anthozoa; order Actiniaria; family Actinernidae; genus Actinernus; species Actinernus sp. WN-2022. The sequence goes on from JAOWCC010000064.1 coordinate 35,447,074, forward strand.
TTGGCAACCTCGTTCACAGGGTCTACGCGCCTAGTCCAAGATGGCGTCGAAAATACCCCAATTGCAGGCTGGTGGGATTCGGCCACTGATTGGCTAGATGTTTCGCGCGCGCTGATTGGAGAATTTTTAATAGCGCGTGCATTTTCGATTTGAAAAATAAACTGGTTATTTCGCATTGCGCGTTCAAAATTCGTTGAAAACAACTACAAATTCATAAGAACTTAACGTGTTTTTTTCCTTTTTAATACTCGGCAACTGGGTACAAGTAGAATAATGTACGGTTGGGATTCATTGGGATCACACTTCAACCGCTAACCGTTCTTCAGCGATGGCGGTAGCCTGATTTTCAGACGGTACGAGGTCGTCCGCTCACTTCCTCTCCCTCCCCATTATATTGATGGACTTCATAGACTTTCGTGTTCCTGACGTCATCAACCTTTGTTTTTACAATAAGCCAATACGAACACGCGTAAGAATTGAAGCGTGAAGTGTAGAACAGTCATGCAGTAGCGGCTTTTACTAGTTGGATCTATCAGCTTTCATGCACTGAAAATAACATTCTACAGCTTCAAACTTCTGTCGATTTCTCAGAATGGTATCCTGTTTGAGCTGCTGTGGTTCTTTGGAGCAGGAACTTTTTAAACGGACGTTTTAGTGCAGTATTTGCAGGACAGTGTATGAGAATAAATACAAGAAATATCTGCCTCGATTCCATGCCGTAAAGTCATAACTTACAACTTTTACGCTTTTACTGTTATTTTTAAAACGTTTTGAAGCTTGATATGTATGCCGATTAGTTACACAAAACCCTAAAGTTGTCCTAGTGTAGGTTTTTTGGTATCAGAGATTGTTTTAACCGGACTTTTTGTGCAAAGTTTAGATGCCACTGCCATACGTGAACTTACGGAAGTGTGTTCATAATTCTGAAAACAAAAATATTCACCCAAGTGCCATGAAACTTTTTCCATAACATACTCAGTATGTGTGTTTACTCCTGCAGAAAAATCATAATATTTCATGAAAGATTTGGTCTTCTAAAAGCCAAAAAACTAGGAGAATGTTTGAGATCTATTAAATGCATGAGATTTATAAGCGGAGGAAGATTAGTGATTTACCGAAGCCTGTACATAGTTTCCCAAACACATCGTTCCGATGAATGAACGATTCCAATGTTTATCCTGAAAACTTTACAATTGCTCAAGTTCTTCCCCAACGCCATTCAGAAAAATATGCGAGCACATTCCTTAAATTCCAGACTGCGCTAAAAGTGTAAAGTTCGCTCTGATTGGTTGACATTATGACGTCAGGAACACGAAAGTAAGTCTATCAGACGGGGAGGGGGAGGAAGTGAGCGGACGACCTCGTACCGTTTGAAAATCAGGCTAAGATGGCGGACGTTCTTCAAAATTTGCCCATATATTTGGCATATATTTGGGTCACATGGCCAGCCTGTACCAGGGGTACTTTAATAATAATAATAACACTTTATTTAATGAGGATATGCAGATAAAGTTTACACTTGTTTCCAATATAACTATTACATACCAAGATGGGAACATTATATAATTACATTATAAGACATAATAGATCATTCTTTAACTACATTAACTACATTTAATATACATTATTGGGAAGATATGAGAAAGATTCAATAAAATCAGTATAAACACTATAGCTTTAGAATTAGAAAATTAAAAACATATGTAAACGTAAGGTGGTTACATGTATTAAGGGAGGGATCTAGAAACCTCATTAGACATCACAGTAAAACCTAGTGCTCTTCAACTCATTAGCATTAGTGAGTCTAGTTTTAAATTATTTCCTACAAAATCTATTAAAGCTTGGTAATGTATCAGATTTAGTAGCAGTGACATAGCGACGGTGCTAGAAATGAGAAACAACGCTTTCCGGCATTAGGTTTAGGTAGGCATAGCTTATTATTTACAACAGCTCTAGTAGAATAACGATAGGAAGGTCTTGACAATAGCTTAGCGAGACATTCCGGACCAAGACTATTTAAACATTTAAAAGTCTGTGTTAGGATTCGTTGGCGAATAGTTTCATATATTGGAATCAACTTAAGTTCCTTGAATAGACTTAGGGATGGAGTAGAATAGTCGGCACTAAGAATGATCCTAGCAGCACGTTTTTGGTCTCCTTACATGAAGAACACTTCTTCAAGTACTAGTTTCCCCACACACTGCAGCAATATTCTAGTGTTGGTTTGACGATGCTGTTATGGAGTAGGAGTATTTCCTTTCGACGCTACTACTCTTGCCAGTAAACTGCGACACCCCAAGTTTTTTTACGGCCCACGTGATATTAATATTCTGTACTACGGATTACTGTTTGGCATACCGCCGGGGAGATAAACTAAGTCTCTAGTCGAGATTCCGAGTCAGGATCCGAGTCCGGATTCGAGTCCGCAGGATTTCGAGTCGGGATCCGAGTCAGGATTCGAGTCAGGATTTCGAGTCAGGATCCGAGTCAGGATTCCGAGTCCGGAATCAGGATTAAAGGATCCGAGTCCGGAATTCCCAGAAATTTATAATTACCTCTAATCAGCATACGAAGGTCAAATAATAATAATAATAATAATAAAAACATTTATATAGCGCTATATTCACGAATTGTTCATAGCACTTTACACTACTATATTAAAAACAAAAAATATTAAATAAAATAGTTAATGTCGAGTAAATTAAAGTCAATACAAATATATATCTACATATAGATAGATAACTAATGATCGATACTAATATGCTTTCTTGAACAAGTAAGTCTTCAATTTAGATTTGAATAAATTAACTGATATGCTCTGCCTAATATCCAGAGGTAACTTATTCCAGAGCTTAGGGCCCGCGACCGAAAGGGCTCGATCTCTATAGGTTTTAAGCTTTGCAGTAGGTTCAACAAGCAAATTCTGCGATGTGGATCTAAGAAGACGCGGTGATATCCTATACCTAAATAATTCACTAATATAACGAGGCGCAAAGCCGTTCAGTGCTTTATAAACTAGCAGAAGCATTTTAAAAGTAATGCGAAATCGTACAGGAAGCCAGTGCAGATTGATCAGCTTAGGTGTTATATGGTCATACTTTCTCGTTAAGGTTACTATGCGCGCCGCAGAGTTCTGAACTAGTTGGAGTCTATCTAACAAGTACTTGGGAAGGCCATACAACAAAGAATTACAATTATCTAATTTAGAACTAATAAAAGCATGAATAAGTATTTCGGCCGTTTCCTGAGACAGGTATTTCCTAATCTTGGAGATATTCCACAAGTGATAGTAGCATGATTTACATATTTTCTTAACATGTTCATCTAAAGTAGCACTCTGGTCAACAATGACTCCAAGGTTCCTAGCCGATTTCGTAGGAAAGATCTTCTCATCACAAACTTGAATGAATTCCAGTGAAGGCCTAGGTCTATATCTAGAGCTAATGAGTATTAGTTCAGTCTTATCTTGATTCAGTTTAAGACCATTGACAGTCGTCCAGTAATCAATGTCTCTGACACATTCCTCGACACGTGACTTAGCCAGCGATAATTCGACAGAGCAATCAGCTTTAAAAGATAAGTACAGTTGTGTATCATCTGCATATAAGTGATATTGCACATCATGCTGCTTGATAATATCGGTGAGAGGAGATGTATACAACAGATACAACAGGGGCCCCAACACAGACTCTGCGGCACTCCACGTGCTAGATGACTATAAGAAGACCTGCCATCCTCAACCTGCACAAACTGCATACGAGATGTGAGGTATGACTTAAACCACTCCAACGCATTCCCTTTAATGCCAAAGCGACCGGACAACCTGGACAGTAGGATGGCATGGTCGACCGTGTCGAATGCCGCCGACAGATCTAACAGTAGGAGTATAACAGCCTTGTTCTTGTCTACAGCACACAGAATGTCGTTCTGGACTCTAACTAAGGCTGTCTCAGTGCTATGAGACACCTTATAAGCAGACTGAAAGATTTCGTCTAGATGATAGGCCACAACATGATCAGCCAACTGAGCAGCAGCAGCCTTCTCAATGAGCTTAGATACGAACTTCAAATTTGAAATAGGACGGAAGTTAGAGAACTGTTCAAAGTCGGCATCCGGTTTTTTCAGTGAAGGTGACAGCACAGCAACTTTCAGCACATCAGGCATGGTACCATTCCCAAGAGACAGGTTAACAATTCTGGTTAATGTTGGCAGTAACACATTTAAACTGATAGATAGATAGATAACTTTATTAAAGTGTCAAGATTAATAGCAGTTGCCCACTAAGTAGGGACACTAACAAAAATAAATAAATAAATAAAATAAACCTAATACAGAATAAAATCATGACTAATACTAAATATATCTAAAAAACATTTTAAAAACTATCTAAGTGACAAACTATCTACGTGACAAACTATCTAAGTGACAAACATTTAAACACTTAAAAATATGTACAGTAAGTTGCTTTATATAAAATATGTACCTAAGATGCACATAAGATGCAGTTTTTACAGCCGTTGCTTGTAAGACTTTCTAAGTTTAGCTTTCTGATTGCCTTTTTAAAGGTTTCAATTGATGGCGCGTTACGTATATTGGAGTCCAGTTTGGACCACAGCTGAGGTCCTAAGTATCTCAAAGAATGCTTTCCATAGCTAGTTGTGCTAAATCTAGGTATTACAAACTCCTTAACTCTGAGATTATAGTTGCTGCTATTGAATGAAAATAAATCACATATGTACTGTGGGCAAAGCTTATTCTTTACTCTATACATTATTGTCGTAATATCCTGTAATCTCTTGTTCTTTAATGTTGGTAGTTTCGCCCATTCTAATAACTTGCTATATGACGAATTCCAATCACAGTATATAGCCCTAAGGCCCCTTTCCTGGACCCGCTCCAACTTTCTCGAATCACTGGCCTTGCAAAAGTGCCACACTGTGCTACAATAAGTCAGATGAGGAAGTATAGCAGCCTTAAACAACTGCAATTTTGCATCAGTTGGGATGAGATTTCGTAATCTCATTATTACTCCTACTTTTTGACTGCTCTTCTTACAGACAGTACTAATATGATCTGAAAAGGATAATTTGCTGTCGATATTTACACCTAATAGTGTGATATTGTGTTCTGGTTCAATACTAAAATCCTTGACTTTGATACTCATCTCTCTCTTATCTGTTCTACTGATTATCATACTGCCATACTTTTTATAGTTTCCCTTAAGATAATTAGAGTCATACCAGCCTGTCACTACTCTGGCACATTCTTGTAATTTAGTTTCTACTAGAGTCACATCCTTGTGCGATTCGTAGAATTGATGATCGTCTGCATACATACAAAACTTCGAATCTATGTAATACGTCAAGTCATTCTGGAACAAGTTCCATAATAGCGGTCCGAAAGAAGATCCTTGGGGACATCCTTTTTTCACTACTTTCCAAGAGCTGGTGGTGTCTCCAACTTTGACCCTACTGTATCGATCCGTAAAGTATGCTTCCATGAGATCAACGCTACTTTCGTCAAACCCATAAGCCCGCAACTTCGCCAACAACAAGGGATGATGTAAACAATCAAAGGCTTTGCTCATGTCAGTTGACAAAAAGCCAACCACTTCTCCATTGTCCAAGGCTTTTCTCCAGTTTTCAATCAACATTACCAGGGCTGTCTCACAACTGTGCCTCTTTCTATATGCTGTCAGGTACTCACTGAGGCAATCAGTGGTACCCCTGGTCACTTGTGCCGATAGTATCTTTTCGAAGACTTTATTTAGCGAGATCTGTATCGTTACTGGTCGATAATTTTCCTTGTCAAGAGGATCATCCTTCTTATGAATTGGCGCCCACTCTCCTTTCTTCCAGTCGGAGGGCCACTGACTCTCTCTGATGCATGAGTTATACAATGTTGTAAGGGGTGTTGCCAACTCTGTCGCCCCAAACTTCAGGGCCTTAGGTGATAAAGAGTCCCAACCTGTGGCTTTCTTTGGGTTTAATTCCTTGAGGGCTGCCTCGACTTCTTTCACACCCAGTCTTGCGAATTTAAAGGGGTGGTGACTAGCAGTTTGCACAGCAATTTCTCTCACGCTGCAATGATTGTCAAAGTCCCTAGCGGAGGTGGCTTCTCCTATTTCTGTTGTTCCTAGTCCTTCTGTAATATTCGCAAAGTAATCTCCCATCACTTCAACTATTTCTTGCTTATCACTGCTCACGTTATTGTTGATCCTTAATCTGAAATCTGTTGTGTTCTGTTTAGACGTTTTCTTGGACCCCAGGAAAGGCATGAAGGTCTTGTAAAAATCCTTCGGTTTCTTCTTGAGATCTTCCGCCTTCCTGTTCCAGTAGTTTTTTATCGCCTTTCGTCTTAACCTCGTAGCCTCGTTTCGCAACTTTCTCTTTAGCTCCCAGTCTTCAGCGGCTTTGGTTTTTTCATATCGCCTCGCGGCCTTCCTTCTTTCTCTAATAGCTGCTTTCCACTCGGGTGTCATATACGGTACATCTCGATCCCTGACTCTCATTTGTTTTTTAGGCATATGTTCATCCACAATCTGGGTCAGCAGTGTACTCATAAAGTACGCCTGGTCCTCAACGTCATTGAAAATTTCGCCGACTTGCCATGGTGCTGCAGCCAAATGCTCGTTAAATGCCTTCTCATTGAAGTTCTTTGTTGAACGAAATTGTACCACCTTTGCATTGGTTATAGACACCCTTTCACTCAAGAAGCCATATACCAAAGCATGATCGCTCAATCCTGGTTCATATACCCCACTTAACTGCACTTAAGTATGTAAGCTGGTAAAGGATCGAGACTACATGACTTGGAGGAAAGTTTGCAAGCCAAGGCACGTACTTCATCCTGATCAACATCATGAAAAGCGGAAAGTTCTGTAGTACAAACCGTACTATCGAGTAGAATGCGATCGGATACAGCAACAGTTCTTTGTGTGAGAGCATAGTGTATTTTATCAATCTTGCTAATAAAGAAGTCGGAAAATGAATTAGCCAAAGCAGTATGATTAGGTGAGGGCGGATAGCGTTTTTCTTGATCTTTTTGAAGTAGCTTGTTAACTGACTTAAAAAGACCCCTCTGATCGGATGATTGCTCACTAATAACTGCAGAGTAATAACCAGATTTTAAGGAGTCTATTAGATTGTTCACCACATAGCACTGATGTATATACAGCTCTCGATCACTTTGCAGTTTAGAGGAACGCCAACGCCGTTCAAATTTTCTCCTGATGTTTTTCTGAACGCTTACCTCTGGTGAGTACCAAGGTGCAGAGGGACGAAGCGTGATCAAACGTTCCTTTTTAGGTGCATGTCGGAGTCCAGCAATAACTGCAAAGTGTCATCGTATTGGCCAGTCAAGGTATTAAGGTCAGGGGAGGGTTCACATATCAGAGATGAACTCAAAATATCGTCACAGAAGGAATCAATATCGATGGACCGTAGTTTCCGGGAGTTGATGTATTTTTTCTTGAACTGCGGTTTCTTTAACAGTAGACTAGCATAAACAGCATAGTGATCCGAAATGCAAGGGTCAGTAATCATAATATTATTAATAAAGTTCTCATCAGATCTAGTTATTATGATGTCCAGGGTATGGCCATTAGAATGCGTAGACTCACAGATTTGTTGTTTAAGGTTATACGATTCCAAAAGCTCAATTAAGTTACCAGCATTAACATTGTCCGGAGAATCAACATGGAAGTTGAAGTCACCGGCTATCAGTATATTACCAGAAAACACAGCAGTTTGTTCCAATAAACGTGAGAACTCATCGAAGAATAAACCACAAGATGAAGTGGGGGGGGGATAGATGATAATTAGCCGTAAACTTTGAGAGCCTCTCACACGGACATCCATAAATTCAAACGATTGAAACTGAGAGTCATTCACATGACAGTTCATATTAAAGCTTTCTTTAAACAGTACACCCGACTCCACCACCTCTTGAGTAGTCTCTTGGGATATGAAGGAATCTATAACCAGTCGGGCATAGTGTTCCAATTTCAACTTAATGTGGAAAAATGCTAAAATACAAAAAAACTCAAATTAAATTGCTATAAATGAGTTGAACAGGGAAGAGCCCTGGGGAAATATATAAAGCCGAGAAAAGTTTCGGGGAAAATGGGAACTTTAATTCTCAGCGCACTCAATTGTCGACCAAGTTTACTGCTAGTTTTAATTTGTCTCGTCAGTTAAAGTGCCCCTACGATCAAATTTTGACATATCAATGTTTTTGCATATTCATAAAGTAGAGTTCATATATTATTACCAGTTCAAATTGTTTTTCGATACAACGACAGGAAGTCTTATTTTTTTAGCTCCGAATATTGAATCTACACGTCCGCCATTACTGGAAGCCGTGCCCTTTGTTCAGCTTTAAACAAAGGTTTATTCACCGGAAATGATGTCATACACTTAACGCTCGCCTGCAGAACACAACGCCTGGAGGCATATTTCTACTAAAAACGTCTTCACGTACATAAGAAGAAAGTTCTATTTATCTTTGCGAGGTTGGCTACTTTTTTAAGCACGCTATTTCGCGCCACGAGGTTGTCGTGTTAAGTGTATGACATCACTTCCGGTGAATAAACCTTTGTTTAAAGCTGAACAAAGGGCACGGCTTCCAGCAATGGCGGATTTTACCGGTAAACTCTCCTAAAATTTGTGGTTTAAGATGCCCATTTGGGAATATTTTTTACTATTTCGGATATTTCTAATACTGATTGACCTATAGACACTGAAAAAGTGGCAAATCCAAATGGTAAATTTTCGTCGTAGTGGCACTTTAACGTCGTTCCGTTATTTGTCAAGTTGTGGTTGAATAAATTAAGCTTACTACCATTTAACTGCATGTGATTTTTCTTTTTGGCATTCTTTGCAGCGAGCTGTTATTTTCCTTCGGCGAATCTTCGTAGACAGAAAATATGAAAGTTTCCAATGAGTATTTCTTTCAAGAACTGTTGGCTTATGACATTCGTTAGATTTGTGATCGAACACTTTACTAGTAGTTTCAACTTCTGATGCATTTTTGACTTTGAAATGAAATTTGTAGATACACGGCTGGATATTTTTTGTGCGATTTTTATGAGGGCTTCGGGCCAGTATTAAAAGGCTTACTGTACTTTGCGAAACGAAACGAAACGAAACTGTACTTTGCGAAACGCGTATTTAAGCACTCCTGGGAACAGACGAAAACAATCTTAGTTTTTACTTACTTTCACATATATAGCGCCGGGTAGACTTCTTTAGTTGCTCCTTTTTACGAACAAAACTCCTCTTTACAGTTCAGGTGATCAGGTCGGCCATATTGCCACGCTAACTAGTAACTGCGCAGACACGACAACGAGGCTGGCGTTGATATTTGTAACAATTTTTCCCAGAGGAAATGTTGGTAACGCTCGATAGCTCAGTCGGCAGAACTTACTTGCGTGAACGACGGGTCGGGGGTTCGAACCCGGCGCTGAAATTTGTTTGTTTCTTTCCTTTTTTTACTGGATAAATTTTTTTGTTCTCCTTTCCTCGTTCTGGTATTTTTATTCATAACGAAATAAATAATAACTTAAAAAATCATAGCCTTTCAAAGCGATCGATCGATGCTTCAACGCTTCTCTCAGCTTAAAGTTCAAACAGCTGTTTCAGTAGTGTTTAGCAGTTTCTTTCGATTGTGTTGACAAGTGGACGAGCCTAAACAGCAGGAAAACACTGTGCCGCTTGCGGTTGTTCGAGCAGCTTTCACAATGAAAACGGGTATTTATATACGGCATCATACACACACTTTGTTTTTATGATTTTTTTCTTCCTAGCCATTTAACATTCCCGATATGACTAGTTTTTTTTGGAGTCTCTTCCCTTCGATCAGAACAATATGGCGATATTTACGCGTTGACAAGATAGGCCCCATGGTTCTCGGATCCTGACTCGAAATCTCGACTATCTCTGATATTGGTCGATAAAGATAAAGTAATATTTTGGTTATCGATCAGCTCTCAATTAAATATGGTGTAATCCTAAATCGTGTCTTCTTTATTCTTGCTAACAATACGGCATTCTTACGGGGGGGAACAGCACTGCCTTGCTTATATTTTCAACGTACGTTGGTATCTCGTCGTTTACCTGCGGTTATGGTTTGGTTTAGTGCATCTGACTTTTCAGACCAATTCGAGGTTGAATGGAGCTGCCGCTGATAGCAGCTTCCATTTTACTTTCTTTTTATTACTTTATCATTTTATTTAGCTCTTCTTCCCTCATTCTGGTATTTTTACCAAGAAAAAGAAACAAAAGCAGTAATCCCACCCACAAGCCTACCCGGCGCTAAGTTGAATATTGTTTTTAGCTGTTCTCAGAAGTGCTGAAATACGTGTTTCGTAAAGTAAAGTAAATAAATGAATTAATTTCACCAGAACAGGACAATACGATGTGACCCTAAGAAGGATCCGGGGAAGAATATGATATCTTCGAACCGAGAAATTTACCTTGTTGTTACAATAAAATACATAGAGAATAATACATGGGAGCGCGGAGATATGGAATTTATCTTCGAGTGTTCAACTGGATATCTCACGAGTGAGCGCAGCGTCTATGTATTATTTTATTTATTTTATAAACAATACTTGGACCTGGGCCCGGTTGTTCGAAGCAAGGCTTTTTTGTTTGAATGGAAAGTGCCCAGGATTCCAGTTAGGATTTCGAGCGAGAGAGTCGGGCTTTCCCAGGGCTTGATAAATAAACAAAACCATTATTGTCGATGTTGTATGCGTCTACATCTGATGCGACTACAACAGACATAAACACCCTAACAGATCAATATAATAGCGTCTTACGTGAGCTCATTGATAAACATGCGCCAGAACGTACACGATCGATCACCCTTCGTCCGAATGCGCCGTGGTTTAATGACACTCTAAGAGCTTTAAAGAGGCAAAGACGTCAATGTGAGCGTAAATATCTGTCGACACGCCTCGAAGTTCACTTTCAGATATACAAAGAGCGTTGTCGCACATATACGGCTGCACTTAACTATGCGAAATCTGACTACTATAAAGCACAGATATCCGGCTCTGACCAGAACCAGTTGTTCCGTATGATTGAGGGTATGTTTAAGGTTAAACCAGTTCTTCCCTTACCGTCCCACGAGTCCCTACATTCTCTGGCACAAGATTTCAGTGATTATTTCACCTCCCAAGGTACAGAAACTGAGGGACAATATGTATAAGAACGGGCTACCATCTATGGATATGTCTGTGGCAATAGCTTCTCCTCCGTGTCAAAGTTCATTTAGTCAATTTACTGCGGTATCTGAGAACTACATCCGCGAAATTGTGGAGCACTCCAAACCCAAATCTTGTACTCTTGATCCAGTACCGACTCAAGTATTGAAACAATCTGTTGACGTACTAGCTGGTCCACTAACTAACCTAGTTAACACATCATTGTCATCTGGTGTGTTCCCTTCGTCTCTCAAGAAAGGCGTTATTCGTCCGTCAATCAAAACGAAAACTCTTGACCACGACGAGTTCTCGAGCTACCGTCCAATCACGAACGTTGCTTTCCTATCTAAGACTCTTGAACGAGTAGCTGCTACTCAGACTATGAACTACCTCATTACAAACGACCTTTTGGCTAAGCTACAGTCTGCTTTCACAGCACTGAAACGGCCCTTCTACGCGTGTGCAGTCGATAAACATCATGAAGTGGTTCTGGTACTTCTAGACTTGTCATCGGCGTTTGACACTATCGACCATGCCGCCCTCTTAGAAAGACTCCAATATCGATACGGGATAAATGGTACAGTTCTTCAATGGTTTTGCTCGTACCTTCTAGATCGTACCCAGTCGTTCATGGTTAAGGATACTTTCTCTTCTGATAGAACATTGCGCTATGGTGTCCCACAGGGTCCGTGCTGGGTCCACTTTTGTTCTCACTTTTCTTTGCTCCATTGGAGGATGTGATCACCGCTCATGGATTGGATTGTATGATGTACGCGGACGACACACAACTCTACGTGTCTATCAATTCCCTCCATGATCGTTCTGCAATATTGTCCAAGCTTGAATTGTGTGTGAAAGATATTATTATTTGGTGTACTTCCAATGGCCTTGCGTGTAACCCTAGTAAAACTGAAGTTGTCCATCTTACATCTCGATATACCACTCAATGTGAACATATTTCGGGAGTAAACGTGGATGGTGTCCTTATTTATCCTAAACTGGCTGCACGCGACCTTGGAGTTGCTGTGGATAGACATCTAAAGCTGACTAATCATGTAAACAACATCTGCAAATCTGCCTCCTTGGCTATCAGGAACATTGGTAAGATCAGGAAACATTTAAGCCAAGCTGACTGTGAAAGGTTGGTCCATGCATTCATTACGTCAAAACGTGACTCATGCAACAGTATCTTGTTTGGTTTACCAGCAACGGAACTTGACAAGCTCCAGCGTGTTCAAAACACGGCTGCCAGACTTGTTACCAGGGTGAAGAAATCTGATCACATCTCCCCTGTACTGCACAAACTCCATTGGTTACCGGTCAGAGACAGAATTACTTTTAAGCTACTTTTAATTACGTTTAAGGCTCTTCATGGCCAAGCGCCAGTCTACATTAACGAACTCTTGAACCTTTACAAACCTGCCCGTTCTCTTAGGTCCTCTACACTTAATTTATTATCAGTCCCTAGATCGAACACTAAGACATACGTTTTCAGTTGCTGCGGCAAGATTATGGAATTCGCTACCAGCACATCTAAGATGCACAGACTCTTTAAGCCATTTTAAATCATCACTTAAGACCTTTCTTTTCAGTAGTAGTTAGTTTTTTATAGTTTATATATATATTTAATTAGATTAATTAGTCTTTTGTAGAAATAGTTATTTTACTATTGTAAGGGCATCGAGACATATATATGCTCCTAATACGTTTTAAATTATTACTTAAGACCTTTATTTTCAGTAGTAGTTAGTTTTTTATATATATTGTAATTAGATTAATTAGTCTTTTGTAGAAATAGTTATTCTCGGCTACTATTGTAAGAGCATCGAGACTTATGTATGATGCTCCTAATACGTATTATTATTATTATTATTATTGTAAATAAATCTACCGTGACAGTATGGGTGTCGATTTCATTCAATACACGAATGCGGGTGTAAGGCGAGAAAATTCTAAAATACTAAAAACTCAAATTGCATTCAAACAAACGAAAGTTCAACAGGGAAGAGCCCCGGGAAAATAAATAAAGCCGAGAAAAGTTCCAGCGAAAAGAAACATCAAAATCGTCAAATTGTAGCCGAGTCTATCAAATTTAAGCAATAGATCAATAGCCTTTTCGCCAATTGTACCTGTTTCAAACGTTCTTTCATTTGTGTTTTTGTGTCTATTTGCCTAGCTCCGTTCCAGAGAGTCGTCTTGCGTCTCCGGCACTCACTGATCGCGCCTTAATCGGCGCTCTTTATGCCAGTAAACTTAGCGACACCCATGGCACTTTTGTAGGCTAATCCCTACAATCGATCCTTTCTTTTGCTAGAGTTGGTAAACCTGAAAAACCAAACGCAAAGTACAGTTTCGCAAAGTACAGTTTCGTTTCGTTTCTCAAAGTACAGTAAGCCGTATTAAAATTATATATTGAATGTATAATAAACCTTTGTTTTTATTTTTTGGCCAGTTCGGAATATGTCAAAGTTATAAAGACCTCCAGAAATTACAAAGACCCAGAAACAAATATAACGGGATAGCATCAATATGCAACATTCGTAAATTCACATCAACTATTCCAGTTTTAACACATCAGATCTTTTGGTTTGTTAATTGTAATTAATATTTCTTTGTTTGCCTCAAATGTATCCCGGCTTCACTAAATTGCTTGCTAAGCTGGCGTGAAATTCGCTTTCAGTTGACCGAATAGATGGAATAATCTCTGGAAATCACTGGTTCAGGCACATTTTTGCACTGTAAGCTACTAAAGTTTGCTGAAATATGATATTCAGGATACATCTTGTATTCCATAGACTAAAAATTCCCGAAATAAGCGATTTGTAGTTATCATTCTATGTATTCTTATTCCGGAATACGGTCAATCGAACGCACTCTTAGTTTCAAGTTTGAGACATCGAAAGTGACGGATTAACCCGCGAATTGATCAATCTCCTCGGGTGATTTCTGGGATATTTTCTATTACCCTTTAAAAATAAATAGGATAGTTAACCTCTGCCAGGGCAGGGGCGTAACTAGCCTACAGGCCCGTTGACGGGTTAACTATGACTATACGAAGGGTTACAGACTTAACTCCGTGGTAGCGCTATCCTAGGGATAAAGTTAGTAAACCAGGTCCTGGACGCCAGAGGTCCTTCCGCTATAAAGCCTTTTTAACTGTCAGTAAACTTAGCTTGGCAAGAAGGCCCGGATAATTTCTATGCATGAAAGTAGGCGAAAACACTATAACGTTACCCTAAAATCCTGACTCGGATCCTGACTCGGAATCCTGACTCGGATCCGGATGGTCGTAAAACATGGACGGGGACGCGTCGGCGGGGACGCGGGGACTTGAAAACGTGACCTTAGAAACGCAGTATTTTTGACTGCTAAAATAAAAAGCGAGTAATTATGTGTGTATTCAATGCATTGTTGTATCACTAGCTGGTCATTTAGGTTAGAAAACACGTAATCAAAATTTTTTTCCCTCACGAACCGACCGCGCTATCTTGGAAAAGCCTCGTTTCCACGCTCCCTTAGTGAGATTATGGAACCTGGGAAGGACCGGACGGCCATAGAGCTTCATCAAGCGACATAATATGCGGCATACTCCGCCCTTGATATGAAGAAAATTACAAGATTTTATGAAAATCTGATAGCCCAGTTTAAAGGGAGTCCCGAAGCGAGCGTAAAGAAGTCGGCGGTTTTCGGAGGCTAATGTTTACATGGAGGGGGGAAGGGGACGGGGGGGGGGGGGGGGGGGGGGGGGGAGATTGATCCTAGTGCTAGCACTATGCTCAAAGATAGCCCGGGTTTACAAGCAAAATGATTCTGGTAGCCCGAGTCAACTCAACATGATGCGGCCGCCAAAATCATTCAAGCATAGAGGACACGAGTAGAGTTTTGACGGGTCATTGGTGGATTAACGTCGATTCTTTTTTCTGTGGTGCCCTTTATTTCTGCTGTCTAGTGTCCTATAGTGCTGGTATCTAATTGCTAGCAACTCCAGCACAACTCTAGAATAGAGTTGTTCCGGGTAGGCGAGTTGTCCCTAGCGAACTCTTTACATGAAGTAACGCGTGCAAAAGTTAAACTACTGCCAGGATGATCCTACTTCTCGGGTACCCAAGACAAAACTGACCCTTGACATGTAAACAGAACGCAGAATACAATGGCGGTAGAATGACTCTACTACTAGGATGACCCTAGTACAAGGGTTACCCTCTTATCATGTAAACAACCCCTAAGTTTTGGTGAGTATCTTTATTCCCACCCGGGTTGCTCCCATGCTAATCTACCTCACTCAGGTTGCATGGAAACGAGGCCTTTCCAAGATGCGTCGGTTTGTGAGGTCAATCGGCTTTTGATTACGTTTTTTCTAACCTAAATGACGAATTAGTGATAAAACAATGCATTGAATACACACATAATTACTCGCTTTCTATTTTAGCGGTCAAAAATACTGTTTCTATACGGTCACGTCCCCACGCCCCCGCGTCCTCGCGTCCCGTCATGTTTTACGACCATCCCTCGGATCCTGACTCGGATCCTGACTCGAAGGATAGGTACCCTTACCGCCGGGTAGATTTCTTGTCGGCGGCAGTTGTAGACAAGTTTCGACTGCCTTGTTGATTTCAAAGTCTATAAATCGCTGGGAAAAAAATGCTTCTCGCTCTTCTTTGAGTTCTGGAGTTTATTACTAAAGGTATTTGAAGAACCACATATAAATGTGGCTTAACTTTTAAGGTAACTGGAGGAAATATTTCGGCATCTTGATTAAACGGAATCGACGGAATCACCTCTAAACTGTCTAAAAATAAATCTGAGTATTAATATAATACCTTCACTGTTTACTGGATCGCACAACACATTCTGTCGTAGTGTGGTTTACTCCTATAGTGCTATACAGTCCGGGTATAGTCTATACAGTCTGCATAGTATAGCTATCCGGGGGGGGAGGGGGGGGGGAGAGCTATATAGTTCATCTGCATCTGTTCATCGCGATTAATTTCCTCCCCATGTCGTGGCATATAAGTAGAATTTTCCCCGCTATTCTGGTCTGTGGTATTCTTCTTTTGCCGATAACTAAGTTTATCTCATCTTTCGTGTCGAAAGATCTACCAAAACACTTGAAAAGAGAAAATTCTCCAAACCACAATTTATTGGTCGCCATTTTGAAGTTAACAGAGGAACCCACAGGAAGCCCGTTTGTAAAATACTGAACTAGTAGTATCGAGGTGGTATCAAAAGGATTGGGATGAATTAATTTTGGTGTCTTCGATACGTATGATCTTTATAGATTGTCAGTTGAATCCAGTACCAATATTTACAACGAGTCTGTGCTCCTCGCATGTTAGGATAGGAAAATCATTTCTCCCAACCCAGAGGCGGATTCAGGCTTTTGCGAAAGGGGG
Source organism: Actinernus sp. WN-2022 (assembly GCA_030867875.1). Taxonomy (NCBI): domain Eukaryota; kingdom Metazoa; phylum Cnidaria; class Anthozoa; order Actiniaria; family Actinernidae; genus Actinernus; species Actinernus sp. WN-2022. The sequence goes on from JAOWCC010000064.1 coordinate 35,463,676, forward strand.
TTGAGCGAGACAGGGGGATACTCCCTTAAATTTAGTATGGGAGTGTGTCGCTGAGACCCTGACCCTGTTCAGACAAACGAAAGATAATTTTGCAACCCTGTTCCAACCTGTTATTATAGTAATAATTGCAGATATAACTCTTATTGCAATAAATGGTAATGTATACAATGGATGTGCTTGGTAATCAGAGAAATGCGGCACGCAACTACTCGCTCCACGACATAAGCGTGCTGCTCACAACTCTCTTGGCGTTGCGTGACAAACAACGGTTTTTTCCAGTGGCAGACTTGTTCGGGAATAATCGAGGATTCTGGGTAAACAATCAACCCTGTTCCAGAGCCAAACTGAAGGTAAAATATACCCCTATCCCAAACAGAAACAGTGATTTGTATATCCTGTTCCAGACTCTAAGGGCAAAAACCATACCCTGTTGAGAGGCGCCCCC